>JARHVA010008594.1:0-285000 GCA_037957365.1 Torreya grandis
ATCATCAAACAAGTAGTGGTCTTAATGTAAATTTTAGAATCACTCAATTCTTCCTAGAAAGGGAAATTCTTTTTAGGATGACAACCTAAGTGGCTAAGTGAAGCTCATAACCAAGTGGTGTAGTTGAATGTCAATGAAATACCCAAAGATTTTGTATACATAGGTGACATGTTTGATTTATTTTATCTACTATAAATCATGCCAATTATCTAGGCAACAATTCAGGTGACAATTTGGGTGACGGTTCTACCCTAATTGATGATGGAACTTTCAAGAGCCATAACTTTTGCACCATATCTCTGATTGACTCCCCATTTGAACCATTGGAAATCTAAGAATTAGGAGAACATGGTGAGATGGTGCTGAGATTTTCTAAGTGGGGTCTGACCCCTAAAAAGCCAATGGAATTTCTCTAAATTTTAATTTTAGTAGTGCAGTCTAAAAATAGTAAGGTTCTAAAAATAGTAATTCCTTAAATTTTGTATTGTTGTAAATCATGGAAGTTAAACCATTTAATATCCCTCAAGAGTGGTGACCTTTCAAATCCTCCTCCTACCTTAAAAATGTGTATAAATGAAGATGTAACCTGAAATTTAAATCAAACATCTCTTTCTAGAGATAAGCATATGTTTGTATTTGCAATCTTGAGTAACAAAACATCTATTCTCAGAGAAATCATTGTTATTGTGTTATTTTCATGTTCTTGATATATCTTTCAATCAAAACTTTTAAGTTTCGGATCAGCCAATGAGATGAGTGATCCAGGAGGAAGCTGATAGGCCAAAAATGTCATCTGAAGAGTAGGTTTTCCTTCATCCCTATTAACCATATGGAAAAGACTTCATAGGTTTTTGCTTTGATCCAGGTAGGATAAAGGTGTGTTGAAAACATTGTACATAGTAGGGTATATGTCTTTTCTCTCTCCGAATGATGTTTTCACATTTATTTAGTAGTTTAGTTATTTTCCTTTACATAAGTGTTATAGTACACTTTATAGTTGTCCTCCTTTCCTTGTTATTTGTTGTTAAAGGTGTTTTTTTAGTTTTCTTAAATTTGGTACATGTTTTATAATCCATTTTGATTATCCTTTTTACTCCATACCCAATGTAATTCCCAAGGTAATTGGCATCTTTGATTTGCAAGCAATCAACCCCTATGAATCCCTATAAATGTTGATATTTTAGCCTCCTATGCCAAAATATCAACCCTTACCATTCAAACTAGACCATTGTATTATTTTTATTCTCAAAAGGGGTCTTGAAGTCATTGGTTATAGTCATGAGATGAAGAAGAATATGTCTTATACATATGAGGTCTCATTATCCCTTACCAAAGTCTATGAGTATATATTTACAAATGAAGAATGAGGTCAAAAGGGGTTTTAAGAGGTCTAATGAGGTTTTCAAGTTATAAATGCATTCAAAATAGTCTCCAAGTGCATGGGAGGGTGTATAAGGACTCATAAAATCAAAATACACCCCATCACCTCCACTTATTCATAAAAAATGGGATCAATTGCATTAAATGTCCTATTTTCTCTTTCTTTGTCTTATTTTGACTTTTATTCCTCTAAAAGCCTATCGAAAGTGCTTTTAATGGCCCAAAATCATAAAATTTCAAGCATAAACATACAAGTTTCATGGTTTTGAAGCATTTTTGTAGGATTTCAATGTCAAAAAGGTCCATCTAAGGTTAAAATATCAATTATTATAAGCAGGAAACATGAAAAAGCCTATAAAAAATGGAGATTTCCATGAGAAAAAATAAGGTTATAGAGGTTTTTATCAAGTATATGGAACTGTATAACCAATTACATGTCAAGGTAGAGCCATATAAGGTCTTCCATATAATTTTAAACCCATTTCAAGTCTTAAACAAGAGTTTATGCCCAGATAATTTCAAACAAGGCAAAACCCATTTAAAAACTCTTTTGTAAGCCTAGATAGTGATTATTCTTACTGAGGAGATGCATGGCATAGTACATAAATTAGAGAGGGAGAATAAGGTATTAAATAACATTTTTTAGGTGTTAGGATGGATAAATAATTATTTAAGGCTACGAACAATCACTTAAGAGCAAAAAAGCCTTCAAAAATCATCAAATAGAGCACAATTTTTGTTGAAATCTTATTTTTGTTTCTACATGGAAAAGAGTGCTTCTTGGGGGATGTAAATGGGTCTGATAGGGACCATATGGTGCATTGATTTTTATGAAGAAGTCTCTAAACACATGTGTCCAATAAAATCTCTCTTAGCTACTCTAAAACTTTACTAAACCCCAAGACAATGATTTTACTTCTATGGTGTTTTTGGACCTGATCCAGTGGAATGAATGATGGAAGGGGGTTTTTAACATGTTATGAGTGATCCTTAAGATATATCCAATGCATTTTAATCCATCAACCCTAGCTAAATTCTTCAAGAGTGATCCAAGGGCAAGATATGGGGGTAGAATTATAGGTGTGAGAAAGAGATTATGTCTTCATTGCATTCCAAGGAGTATTCCATGAAGAAATAGGTTTAGTCTCCATTGAATATCCTTTCTCACTATCCAATATCATTCAAAAGGTGATGCAAGCTCATATAACCTCAAGATTATTAGGGTTTTTTAAGATCATTCAAGCTTTAAGACATGGTATAGGTCTACCAGTCAAGAATGAGAGATGCAATGTGATGAAAATGATTCTAATTAGGGAAATGAATATTATTGAAAGCTAAAAAAATCACGTCAACACTAAAATTTTATTCTAACATACATTTAGGTTCATTGATTCTAAAGGTTATAGGGGTTTAGAATGGTTCTAGCTTTGAATGTTATCATATATACCTACACACATAAAGATAAGGTTTTAAAATAATTTGAGGTGTTATTAACCATGTAAGTGATCTTGAATAGGCCTAAATAACTCTCTCCAACCCCAAATATCCGTTATCCAAGTGGAAGGTGCATATTTCAAAAATAACTCCGTCATAAGGTCTTAAAGAGGTTGATGTCTTGAATGACACCAATAGGCCTGCAAGGTAGTTATTGATATAATTCAAATGGAAATATGGTGGAAATGCTCCTTTATTACCTTTCATGTTGCATGGCAGAGGATGTTGGAGATGGAAACCATTTGAAGACCTATGGGGAGATTGCATAGGTTCCCAAGAATGAAATTTAAGCATGTTCTCATACATGGAGTGATGGTTAGTCTCTTCAAAGTTAAGATGATAAGAAATCAAGGAAGCCATAGGTTACAAAGAAAAACCTCAAAGAGGCAAGATGTAGGAGTCTAATGGCCATAAACATGTTTATAGGCATTAGTGTGGAGTTTAAAGATTTAAATGAGGTTACAAGGCCTCTTCACTTAGTCTTGAATCTATATGATGCTTATGATCTATCAAGTCAGACTTGTACCTTCAAAAATGTTCTTCAAACTCATGAGTATTAAGGCTAAATAGATATTACAATGAATATGTTAGGAAACAAACATTCCTACAGTGCAAGTAATAATCACAAAATATGATTGCAAAAATATAAGCCACATTAAAACATAAAATAAAACAAGAGAGCCAAACCATAACACCAGATATATGTGGAAAACCCTTGAAAAACTAGAAAGGGAAAAACCATGGGGAAAAGCATCACCAAACTTCATTATTTATTCAACACTCTCTTACAGTTCCTCATACAGTAGCTACAAACAAGTGCTAACACAAGCACTCCAGGTGAACCAAGCATTCAACAATGCCTTCCAAGTTCTAACCTCTAACATGAGCTAAGCCAATGGCCTCCAAGCTCTAAGATACAAAAACCCTTCATGGATCCTCCTCAATGCACCTAGGTGAGAAAAGCAAAACTTGAATCCATGTTCCAACCTTCAACCTGCATTATGATGCTTACAACCCAAGCATCTAGGTGAGTAAGGCATGTAAACCTTTCCTACTCAAACATCTAACGATGAATCCTAAATGGAGAGACTTCAAAGGATCTTCCATGATACTCTAACAAGATGATATTACAATGAGATAACTAATGCATATTGATGCATTTTAAAAACTTGTTGATCAAAAAAACTAGTATGGAGAAAAACATGCCATACTCTATATGGTTTTTCAAACCAAAATGTGATGCTTTGAAATTCATCAAAGAATCTTGAAAAATATGCCACAATTAGGTGGCCACCATATTTGACTTGTGTGAGCCACCTTGTATGACTTGTGTGAGCCACCTTATTTGACATGTGTGAAACCACCTCATTTGACTTTAACTTATGACCAAAGAATTTCATCCCACCTTCACATGGGTCAAGAATGGCATGAATACTTACACACACATGAATTTTGACTTCTCTTCCCAAGCCAAAATCATGTGCCTTTTGAAAATGGCATTCCATTTTCTCTCTCCCACATCTTTCAACAAAGGAAATTTCTAAGTGGGTCATGCCATGTCACTCTTGTGCCACATCATATGTCCATTCACCTGGGTCCTACCATGGGCCCCACTACCACATCACCTTTCTACCACATCACCTATATTCCATATCACTGCACCCTTGTATGACACATTACTTGCATGCCATGTCACCATGAATAGTGGCCCATGAATAGTACTCATAATTAGTACTCTGTGAATAGTGGCTTGTGAACATTTACTTCAAATCCTAATAATATCCCACTTTAATTAATATGCATAGGTCTTTGAACCACCTATTTATTCATGCTAACCTACTACAATATAACTACCTACTAGCTATCATCATGCCCACTTCTACTCACATACAAGCCCAAAAGATGTTTTTTGCACCACTAAAACTTCTCTATCTTGATAGCTTTGTCAACATTTGTTCCTTCTAGTAGAATTTGTATCTACTTGAAGTGGCTCCCACTTTACCATAGACTCAATCCTCTATCTAGGATTCCTCCATGAACCACTCACAACTCCCACTGCTTTGAAGTATCTAGTTAAATACATCATGACTCTCATGAGGCTACTCCTACTCCTGATGAATTGTATACACAAGACAATTGTCTTCTCTTCCTTTGCTCTAGGATATACTAGAAGACATCTTCAAAATAAAATAAAAAATAGGATGCATAACTTTCTTGATTTTATGTCCACTATGCATCTCCAACTTGGTTTGCTCATCTAACCACCTTCATCACATCCTAGAAACTTGAGCCATCGCACCATGATCATGTTGGGGTCTGTAACCAATATGTCATCAATCCTTAGTAGCGACATCTACTAAACCTTATATCTCCATGAAGGTAATCTTGTATCACATCAGCATGCCATGCTAGAACCTATACAATCTCTAAACCATAAACCAACAACTCTACCCCATCCACATATCCCTCCTACATATTCTTGTCTCATCATGAGACTACCATGTAGAAATGATTCTAAAAGAATCATGCTACTCCAACTCCTAAATAGCATCAAGTGCACACTACACTCACATCCATAGTCTAAACTTGGAGAGAAGAACCCACATAAGTCAACACCTGACTTTTACATGTAGCAAACTAATACCCACCATGATCACCATGGTACCCATATAGTTCTTGGGAAGTTGTCACACTACTCAATGTTTCACAACACCTATTGTTTTTTTGATCCCACAGTTGAACTGCATCATGCTCTATTGCATGTCAATCCAACTCATGCACAAAGTTACTCCATGCATCAGACCACTTGGCTACTTGCATTAGCTACATCATAGCTCTCCTAGCTACTCACTTTTTCTACACCACAAGCATTAAGCACTTCACTCATGCATCTTTGAGTCTTTACTAGATTCAACACCAGCCTTCTACTTCCATGGAACCTCAAGTCATAACTTGTTCTCCTCTATCCATCAACTACAATAGGTACAAAATCATATTTCTTGTACCTCCTCTACATGGATTTTTGCAACATCTTAGCCAATATTGTGGTAGTAATGTCCCACAATTTGTATCCCCTTCTCCATCTGAGAAACACAACAAGGCATATGCCTTATTGTGACCCTCCATCTTCACCAATGGAGACAAGTTTGTTCCACCACAAGCTGTATGGTTGTTTCAATAAGAACATTATTGCTGATATGTCTGGAAAAGCTTTTAAGATTCTTTCCTCCATTCTCTTTTACATCTTCATCTTCAGTAAAGAGAAAACTACCATGTAATTTTTTTTTTCATAACTGGGTCTCTCCACTTGTAGCTCCCACTTGCACAAAACCAACCAAAATACTATGGCTATGATACCACATGTTAGGAAACAAACATTCCTACAGTGCAAGAAATAATCATAAAATATGATTATAGAAATACAAGCTACAATAAAACATAAAATAAAATTGGAGAGACAAACCATAACACCATATATACATGGAAAACCCTTGCAAAACTAGAAAGGGAAAAACCATAGGGAAAAGTTAGCACTAGACTTCATTATTTCCTCAACACTCTCTTACATTTCTTCATATAATAGCTACAAACAAGTGATAACACAAGTACTCCAGGTGAACCAAGCATTCAACCATGCCTTGTAGGTTCTAACCTCTAACATGAGCTAAGCCAATGGCCTCCAAGCTCCAAGATACAAACAACCCTCATGGATGCTCCTCAATGCACCTAGGTGAGCAAAGCAAAACCTACCTCCATGTTCCAACCTTCAACCTACATTATGATGCTTATAACCCAAGCATCTAGGTGAGTAAGGCATGCAAGCCTTTCCTACTCAAACCTCTAACTATGGATACAAAATAGAGATCCTTCAAAGGATCTTCCATGATCCTCTAACAGGATGATATTACAATGAGAGAACTAATGCATATTTACGCATTTTACAAACTTGTTGATCAAGAAAAATAGTATGGAGAAAAACATGCCATACTCCATATGGATTTTTAAACCAACATGTGATGCTTTGAAATTCATCAAAGCATCTTGAAAAATATGCCACAATTAGGTAGCCACCATATTTGACTTGTGTGAGCCACCTTGTATGACTTGTGTGAGCCACCTTATTTGACATGTGTGCAGCCACCTCATTTGACTTTAACTTGTGACCAAATAATTTCAGCCCACCTTCACATGGGTTAATAATGGCATGAATATTTACACACACATGCCTTTTAACTTTGCTTTCCAAGCCAAAACCATGTGCCTTTCAAAAATGGCATTCCATTTTCTCTCTCCCACATTTTTTAATAAAGGAAGATTCCAAGTGGGTCATGCCATGTCACACTTGTACCACATCATATGTCCAGTCACCTAGGTCCTACCATGGGCCTGCCACCTAGGCCCCACTACCACATCACCTTTCTACCACATCACTTATATGCCATATCACTACACATCTGCATGCCACATTACTCACATGCCATGTCACCATGAATAGTGACCCATCAATAGTGCTTGTGTATAGTACTCATGATTAGTACTCCATGAATAGTGGCCTATGAATATTGGCTTCACATCCTAACATACTAAGTACTAGTTACACCAACCCTTAATATGGAGGATTTTAAGCTCAAACCAAGTCAATAAAAGAGGAGTCTCAAGCCTCCTAAAATATCATAAAGACCATGAAGATATATCATCAAATGTTTCATAGCAGATAGGAACTTATAAGAATCAAGGAGATGAAGTCTTATAAATTTTCCTATAGTTTCATGAGGGTTCATGAAAATATCCAAGAGTGTTGTGCCTTGTCCAATACAATTTAGCATTGTTTAAGGCTATTTAGTGTTGTTTAAGGTATTGGAGGCAACTTTATGAATTTTCTATCAAATAATTTGAAATTGAAGAAACCATAATAAGCATATGGAAGGTTTGAGATTTTTTTGGAGGTTTTTATACACTGAAAGGGTGACCAAACTAACCATGATATTCTTACATGTCCCTAAACAGCTATCAAGTAAAGTTTCATGTCAAAAAGAAGTGAATTATGAAGTCATTATAGGCCTAAAGAGTAAGGCAATATTCCAAGAGAGTTACACTAATCATCAAGAATTATAAAGCACCTATTATCTTAGAACATGGTTTATAATATAATAGGAGGTTTTGTCCATGCTTTAAGTCCCCACAATGGATATTCCATATAATTTAAACCACTTTCAATCATAGAGTTGTAAGTTCTCAATCTTATTGAGAAGCATGCTAGTATTGAGTAATAATAAAAGATTTGTCAAATTCCTACTTAGGAGTTTAAAATCCTTATGAAGATGAAAAGGGGTCAGAGTGGTGAAGATAGAGTACCAAACATGGTATTATGCAAGTTAAGATTAGAATTGACACCAAAATCAAGGTAACAGGTTTGGCATAAAGCCTAATCATGCTAAGACTGTCACTAAGAGGCCTTGATTACACACTGAAAGTTGGTTAGAGGATAAAGGTGATCCATGGAGTGAACCAAGTATGATGGGACCATGAACAATCATAAAAAAACCTCAAAATATCACCCAAAAGGTAAAATATTTAGAGATCACCCTCTCAGCCTATGCAAAGCTGTATAATTTTTCTAGGGTTTCTAGGCACCTAAAATAATTGATATATTTTGTTTACAATAACCAAAATGGATAAAATTTTGAGGAGAGATAGGGTACACCATTGGCCAAGTGTGTGATAATTTTCATGATGTTATGGTGTTTTATGAAGATTTATTTTAGTTTTCATGTCTACAAGCCTTGTAGAACATAATTAACACTATCAAATTTAGGTTTTGAACCAATTAAAAATTAGAAGATGAATGGAGTTTGGAACCTTAGATTGATAACACTAGGATGACCATAAAAAGGACTCTAAAATCCTATCCACTATTGATTAATACCAAGGATAGAGGTCTAATGCCATATGAACCCTCATTTTGGCATAGAAGTTGTGTTTCTTATTTTGACAAGTCCAAGTCTTGAAGCATCTAAGGATTTGAAGCTTGTATAAATGTGAGATCCCATGTGAATAAAAACAATAACTTTAATAAAACTCACCAAAAAAAATTTACTACAAAAACAATAAAAGTATAGGTCTAAAGCTACTTAAACCCTCAATGTAGATTATAAACTTGTGTCCCCTATTTTGGTAGAGTACAAGTTATAGGGTAAGTCAAAGAAGATGTTGATCATGTATAGATTTATGCCAAGGAATAGAGAAAACCATTTTGGACTCAAAAAATATATGTTTCCCTCAAAACCTCTAAGTATATTTTCTAAGATAGGGTAGTGTTTGAACATTATCAGAAGCTTGTCTAATCCCCATGGCTTCATATGAAATCTCAAATTATTCTAAGTCATTCTAAAATAACATGAGGTTTCTTAGTTAGCAATGAAGGCCAGTTTGAGGAAAAAGCCTCAAAATGGTTAACTTATGGGATTAGCTTCCAAATGAGTATGCCACCCAAGTTTGTAAATTAGTTAAGGAGGGAAGTTTTTTTCAAACATCATCTTAGGTAGTGCTCAAAGTGAATAATGAAAGTTGTAAAAGAAGGTCCAAGCCTTGAAATTACTCCAATAATTAGTTAAAGTTACAATGTGTCTTGAAGAGCCTCATAGTATTGGAAGAAATTTTATTGTGAGTTGTGTGGAAGAGAAGAAAAAGACTTGTACAAGCAGATAAGATGGTGAGTCTAAGTTATGTTGATGCCTAAAACTCTATCTTCAAATCCAAAAACTTCTATGTAATGATTTATAGAAGTGGGATTAAGTGCGGTCTGTAGAACAACCTCCAAGATTTTAGAAGTTGACTCTTCTTCTAATTTAAGGGGTGAAAAGGGATAGGATAACATAAATAAATAACATGGAAAGTGAACCTAGTCTAAGGCAATGCACTGAGTGATTTTAAACATTTACTTATATTTTCATAAAATAATGTAAATCCCTAACACTATAGATCATGAAAGAGCTTAAAGCATGAATTAAGATCCATAGTGTATGTAGAATTTTACACTATATAATCATAAGAATAGAAATATCACACATAGATAACTTTCTACTCGAAATTAACATTGAACATCACATCCTCTTCATTGATGGATGGAAAACAAAATATGGAGGCATAAAAGACACATACAAAGTGTTCACTAACATCTGTGAGGTGAACTTGTTAAGGTTACAGAGTAAAAAAAAAGTTAACTACTACTATCCTAATCTATTACCATGGTTATTCATAGAGATGGGAATGCCAAAAATTAAAATGATCCCCAACTCTTACAAAAAGAAAATAGATCTAAATAAATAGCCAAGGTGAATGCCATAAAAATAGACACCTGGAGATTCCCTCCATGTGACCATGATGATGCCATTGAAACTAAAAAAGGTCTTAAACTCATGAGTGTAATCAACCTCTTGATCCTGAATATGATGTGACTACATCATTAAGTTAAGGCCATTATGCTTGGGAGAATTGAGGTTGTGACACACATGTACTTTTGGAGATGTATTGTCTATGTTACACATAATAGTTTTGATACCTTTAAAAATCAAAAGACTCACCCAAAAAAGGGGACCCACATTGTCTGATCTAGGTGGATATATCCATTTTTGAAAAACATAAAAGTTCCATATTATGATAAAAATGATTGCACAGCGTAGAGCTCATCGAGATCTTTTTGATGCTTTTTGCGGTTTGCAAAACAGACACCGTATGCAAAAGTTATAGGCCGTTGAAGTTTTGGTTCGACAGGTAAAAATTTGGTGTCATAAAATGGCATTGACATGTTCCAAGGAGGTGACAAGCTATTTAAAACCTTATCCTTTTACCAAGAACTTGCATGTGGGACAAAGCATAAAGTCTGAGCACCTAAAATGGAGGGAAGAAAAATTCAAACCTGGTCAAAGTGCGCCCAAGGAGGCAGGCCACCTTTGTCCTCTTCCCTAGGCACCTAGAATGGAGGAAAGAGGTTTTGAACTTGAGACCTAGCGCCTAAAAGGCTAAAGTCTTGACCGCTTCAGCCATGGTGGCTGAAATGTTATAAAATGGAGTATTTTTTACTTGTATTAACATGGATTTCTGACTGTGTTTATTTTTAAGAGGCCGAGAGCTAGATGGAAGCTTGGAGATAGCTACCAAATGGAATTTTCTCCAATATCCGACCTTGTTCACAGTAAGTAAGCCTTTTTAATTATGTTTTTTAATTAAATAGAGTATGTTATTATTATTATTTGGATATACCAATAGATTGAATGAAGGACCAAAGCAATTTTGGAAGGGGATTGAAGACTGAGGAAGGATTCTATGTGACCGAGCTTGAGTTTATCAGCGAAGGTGAAATTCTTGGACATAGATCAGGCTTGAGGGAAGTTGTGTAGCATTTCAAGAATTTATAAGCCATTTGTTGTGCAAATTTAATAGAAATGGTCCTCACTATTGGGCAGACCTGGAGACCTAAGCAATCAATGCCGAACTCCGTTACCAATTTCATGTGGTAATTTGTCATGATTACATGTTTTATTTTCAAGTATTCTAATTTTTAATTAATCAAGAACTCATGCAATATTTTGAAAAATTGACAATTTACGACATTTAATCTTTAAAATAAAATCCAATTTTATTGGTGAATGGAAGATATCAGTTTTCTTGACAATTCTAATCTAATTCGATAACTGAGAATACTTTGCCAAACAATTTCAAGTTCTTTTGAGTATTTTTCAAAAATTTGTTAAATTTTGAGAAAATTTAGAATCCATACATTTAAAACTTCACTTTGTGTTTTTCAGTGGTGTTTACGGATCAAGTTGGTATCAGAGCAATTGATCAATAGGATTTAACAATTGGTTGTTGTTTTTGTTACTATTTCGGCATTTGTTTCGATTTTTGTGATTCGACAGGTGCAATGGGAAAGTTATCAAACAGAGCCAAGCTTGATGAGCTTGAAGCATATAACCAACAAATCCAGGAAGAGAATGCTTTCCTGAGAGCAAGATTGAACTCCTTGGATGAGGAGACTGCCTATTTGAAAATGGAGTTACGAGCCAAGGATGAGCTCGAGGAAAAACTACAGAATGGTGGACAAGTGAAGGATTCTCCTTCCACTGTAGGTGTAAGCACTATGACAGATGAAAACATTGTAAGTGCATGTAAGTCATCAATTGATTTTCCTTCCCATGAAGAATCTAGTAACAATGATTTTGGTAAATTTGAACAATATACAAAAGGAATAGGTTCAAAATTACTTGTTAAAATGGGATTTAATGGAAAAGGCCTAGGAAAGGATGGCCAAGGTGATACTAACCCCATTTAGGTAGAGAATAAGCCTAATCATGCAAGGTTAGGATACAGATCTGGTATTCAGAATGAAACAAGTAAATGCTCAGAGAAAGTAGAAGCAAGATGTGTTATGGAGAATTGTAAATCCTCTTGGATGGAAGGTAAAACACATTTTTTTGCCATAGTTGCAATTATGTTGATTCTAATTCCACCAAACAACATAAATATGCCAATGTTCCTTTTGATTATGGTACACAAAATTTGTGGCATGTTTATCCATGCAATTTTTGTGGATTGTCTAATCATTGTGTAGCCAAATGTTGGAAACGTAAATCTTTGTTAGGAAAGATTTTGAAAGACTATTCTCCTAGAAAGAGTTCTGAGAGTAGCACTAAGAATATGTTTTCTAATAGAGTGGACAAAAGGTTTTGTACTCATTGTAACAGAAGTGGACATCGGGTTGAAAAGTGTTGGAGACTTCAACCATCACACCATCCTAGAAATGGTAAGATTAAGATGGTCTATAAACCTATAAATGAGGTAATTAATGAAGTTAAATCAACCCATACAAATGTTATTAAATCCACTAAAGAAATCTCACCAACTAATCAGGAAAATTGGATTAAGAGGGCTGGTAAACAAATTTTGACATTCATGTTGTCATGATTAGTGGATTGATAATGCATTCATGTTTTGGGATCCTTGTTATGTGATGATAAAGGACGTTCACCATGCTTTGAATGCTGATATGGTTTATTGGAGTGGCCCGTAGAGAACAACCAAGGGACAGGTTAAACATACTTGGAATATTTTCTCATGTTTGGGATTTTGAAACTTCATTTTTAAAACCTTGACAACAGTATATGTAGTTTATATGGACATGAGCAGTATGTCTATTTGAGAAATTTACATTGCAGTTTATATGTTGTCTTTTATATTGTGTAAATAGAGGCTTATAAGACCGTTTATGGGCACCGTTTGTAATTGTACTAATTATACAAACTATTTATAGCCATGCATGATATTTGCACATTCTATAAGACCCTTATTCATTTTTGGGCATTTTATTGTAACTGTCAATTATGGTTACAAATAGCGTGTAAAATTATTACACTAACAAATTGGTTTGCAGTTGCACTTGGTGAACAATTTGCAGTGATTAGTAGATGCACCATTTTTGAGATGCGACATTTGAGCAAGCAGTGTATTTCTATCCACAATGTGGCAATGGGTAGATATTTGTTTTTCACTAACATTTCAAGGATTTAGTTTGAAATTTTAATCATTACTATGATATGTTGCAGTGATGTTTTTGCAGAAGCATTTTAATGGAGACCACACTTTTGGGGTCCAAAAGCGCTTAGTGGGGAGGTTTGATCCAGGTGGATATCTCCATTTTAAAAAAAAATAAAAGTTCCATATTCTGATAAAAATGATTTCACAGTGTAGAGCTCATCGAGAGCTTTCTGATGCTTTTTTCTATTTGCAAAACGGACACCGTATGCAAAATTTATAGGCCGCTGAAGTTTTGGTTTGACAGGTAAAAATTTGGTGTCGTAAAATGGCGTTGACATGTTCCAAGGAGGCGAAAAGCTATTTAAAACCTTATCCTTTTCCCAAGCGCTTTCATGTGGGACAAAGCATAAAGTCTGAGCACCTAAAATAGAGGGAAGAAAAATTCAACCCTGGTCAAAGCGTGCCCAAGGAGGCACGCCACCCTTGTCCTCTTCCCTAGGCACCTAGAATGGAGGAAAGAGGTTTTGAACTTGAGACCTGGTGCCTAAAAGGCTAAGGTCTTGACCGCTTCAGCCACAGTGGCTAAAATGTTATAAAAAGGAGTAATTTTTACTTGTATTAACATGGATTTTTGACTGTGTTTATTTTTAAGAGGCCGAGAGCTAGATGGAAGCTTGGAGATAGCTACCAAATGGAATTTTCTCCAATATCCGACCTTGTACACAATAAGTAAGCCTTTTTAATTATGTTTTGTAATTAAAAAGAGTATGTTATTATTATTATTTGGATATACCCATAGATTGAATGAAGGACCAAAGCAATTTTCGAAGGGGATTGAAGACTGAGGAAGGATTCCATGTGACCGAGCTTGAGTTTATCAGCAAAGGTGGAATTCTTGGATAGAGATCAGGCCTGAGGGAAGTTGTGTAGCGTTTCAATAATTTATAAGCCATTTGTTGCATAAATTTAATAGAAATGGTCCTCACTATTGGGTGGACCCAAAGACGTAGGTAATCAATGCTGAACTCCATTATCAATTTCATGTGGTAATTTGTCATGATTGCATGTTTTATTTTCAAGTATTTTGATTTTTAATTAATCAAGAACTCATGCAATATTTTGAAAAATTGACAATTTACGACATTTAATCTTTAAAATAAAATCTAGTTTTATTGGTGAATGGAAGATATCAGTCTTTTTGACAATTCTAATCTAATTCGATAATCGAGAATACTTTGCCAAACAATTTCAAGTTCTTTTGAGTATTTTTCAAAAATTTGTTAAGTTTTGAGAAAATTTAGAATTCGTACATTTAAAACTTCACTTTGAGTTTTTTAGTGGTGTTTATGGATCATTGTCATCCAATGATGCTACTTGGAGGCTTGACTCACAATAAAAAGCTCTGGAGAGCAAGGGGGCACCATGTATCGATCTCATTCCCCACTTGAGAAAAAGAAAAGTCTTCTCAATTCAGATGAGCATCATGCTGCCAAGTGTCAAAAGAGGGTGAAGGCTAAGGCTTAGGCAAAATTGAGAAAAGGGTCCCAAAAAAGGAAAGGCCTAAAAGAGGATCCATCATATGGTGCTTAAAACTATGTATCTATCAAGTGAGCTTGAAGAGGGGAATGGACTACTCCTCAATGTCAAATGTGGATTATTGAACCATAGTTCTTGCTAACTCTTAGGGGTGCCCGCTTGTGGGTAGGATAACCCAAAATTATGGTACATGGACTAGTCAAAACAAAACTACAAAAAGAAAAAAAGGAACATAAATCTACCACTTTTGAAGGGATGACTGCAAGGGTTCCCATTCTTTCTCCTTCAATTTGGTATTTTTGTTGAGAGCCTCAAAAGCTATATCTAGATCTATCATCTCCCTAAAGGTGATGTTTCCTAGTCCTTCAGCTATCACCAGTGTCTAGATGTCTAACTAGGCAAGTGGGTACAAAACCTTCTATCTCAGAGGCATCAAGTACTTGATCTATAGCCACAAAGATGGTTTGATCATCTTGTTTTTACTCAAATAGTATCTTGATCTAGTCCTCAAGGAGGATACTATTATCTATCGAGAAAGGGGAGGGGATTCCTATATGGAATAATTATTCTATACATCAATGCCTCTCTCAGACCATTCAATCTAAGGCATTAAGTAATGCCTTTCACTTATTTGTTGCCTTGTTGTAGTTTAGAAACTCATTTGCATTTGTTGTTGCCTACATATGGTCAGTTATCCTAGTTTCATTTAATGCTTTAGGAGAAGTGCTATAGAGATTTTGAACAAGGCTCTATAACTCTGAGACCTTTAGGGACATGTAATAATTCACTTGGCCTAAGAGGATAGATTCTATGCATCTACAATGAAGGTTAGTGTTGTCTTCTAGTTTTCTATTGTAGCCTTAATCCATACCCAATATGATCTATATATTTTTTAAAATATGGGAAGGATCTTGTTGGCTTATAATCAAGTGATCAAGTCACTTTTCAACCTTTCAATCTCTTAGTCTTTGACTAAGGAGTCATATTATGCCTGGTTCTGAAAAAGTTGATACAACCAATTCGTATCATGGATATTTTGGTAACTATAATCTAGCTTAGTCTCTTGTTCTTATAGTTTATCCTCAGTGGCTATATGTGTGTCAATTTCTAATTATATGTTTTTATTTAGGTTACTACCTTATAACTCAAGTTATGCCTTGTTGAGGTCAATATCTTTATCTTTAGCCTTGACATTAAGGTGGTATACTATAGCTTTTACCTTTGAAAGCTCCACCTTGGTCTTCTCTAGCTGACAAGACACCTTAACATAGTCTGTTGCCATAGACTTGTTTGTCTCTTCCATAAGCTTGACCCTACCAGTGGATCAATCTTGACTAAGGTTAAGGATAATAGCTTAGATAGTGTAGTCTCTTAGTCAAATATGTTCAAGGATCTTGACTACTTTGGGAGTCAAGTGAGTGACCATAATAGACCACTACATTGGGTCATAAAATGACTGCATATGATTTTAAGCATCAGCCTTGGCTTCCTTCCCCCTTTTCTTTTGTATTTGGGCCTTTCAAACTAACCATTCTATGTCTACTTGCTATTGGAACTAGTATGGTGCTTGAATGATCTCTCTCATAAGGGGGATTCTTTGTAGGAGCCCAAATGGGATAGCCAATTATTGTTGTGAAGAAACAATACTTATGCCTTAGAAGGGGAGTGAAGGAAAAGGAATGGTTACAGGTGAGAAATATTTGAGTCCATAGGGTAGATTGAATGGGGATTGCATCATGAGGAAGGATGAGGTAAATGATGAAGGTGGGGGAGTGAAGAAAGGCATATGAGAGTAAATGGGGCTAATAAAAGAGAAAGGGTTAGGACTCATGGAAAGCTGAGTGGAGGAAGATAAGATTAGAGCTAGGGTGGTGTTGGGTTGAGTAGTGTGAGGTGCCACAACCTATAGTTGGGATATTAGGGGAGATGAGGTAGTGGAGAAACATGAAGAGGTGGAAATTAAGGGATCCATGAAGTGAATATTCTTTTAGGGGAAGTCAGTGGAGGGTTGGAAATGGGTGCCTTAATACACTTGAGCTAGGATGATCCAGACACAATATGCTCAAAGGGATACTATTGTTGTTATCAGACCATGGGATAAGAAAGTGAGGGGGAAGCCATGTTGAAGGTTCTTGGGTGGCCACTACTTCCACTTCCTCTACTTCCTATGTTGGAGCATGATTTTCTCTTCTTCATCCCTTACCATCTCAAAATCAAGAGTGGATTCTTCCTTGGACCCAACCTATTCTAGGTTAACTCATCCCATAGCTTCTCAAATTTATCATCTAGGATGTTCTCATATAAACTAGCATGTGGTTTTCTAACCTCGTATATGTATTTTAAGAAGGTAGCTTTATTCTCTTTGCTCCAACCTAAGTCATTCAACCATTGCTTCATCCCCTTTGATAACTCCTTGATAGGGCTGAAAGTTTAGACTATATCATAGAAAGATTCCCATGGTATGGGGATGTCATGCAAAATCTAGGCCAAGTCCACATAATTTTGAGGGATATCCTATGTGGGTGACTTTCTCTACTCCAATTAGGGTCAATTTTGATGCTTGGATGGACTATCAATCTTCAAATTCGCTATATACCCTATTGGTTCATAATCCCATTATTCATTTATTAGTTTTAGACCTAGCTATACTAGTTTGGATGTGAGGAGGAGTCCCTAGTGCCTTTTCTACACTATGATTCTACCCCTTGAAAAAGGGACATCATATACACCCTTTTTATTTTTCTCAACTTCATAAGCAAGGTTTACCACATCAAGTTGGTGAGCCAACTCAAGGGCTGAGGTTTTATCTATCAATGTGTGGGGAAGTTGAAAGGGCTCTTCCCTAAAGTTATGCACTGATATAAAAGAGAAGTGGGCTCCCTAGAACCAATCAACTGGAACTTTGTTGGTTGAGATCCAAGCTTTTTGATAATTTTCCATCCTAGAAATGTTAGTCATTTGGATGAGATCCATGTGAACTAGAGCCATGAACCACTCTAACAAATCATAGTAGTCCCTAATATTTTATAGGACATTATTATATATAGTGACAAGATCCACTACATGGGGAAAACCCTTAATGTCAAAAGTGTTGAGTTGAATATACCTTGAAAAGAAATGGGAATGTTGGTGTAGGATCAGGTGCATGAGAAATGATGAGTACTGAAAGGTACTTATTGATGATAAATTCTCTAGATTGTTCCTCATGGTAGAAATAATGGCTTTGACAAAGTCCATTATGAATTCTTTCCCCTTTTCTTTTGATCTCAATAGGAAAAGTTCTCCTATCTAAAAGTCATAGACATTGACATTGTCATCCATGCCTAGGATGCAAGCTAACATAGATAGATTATCTTTTAGATACTATGTGGGGAAGGTCAAATAGGGCATGTGGAGAGGAGGAATCTCACTAACCTCTCATTTGAGAAGAGTCCTAAGGAAACTTGCGTTATCCTTGACCTGGGAATATTATACAACCTAGAGACTTTTGATGTTATAGATGATGGCCTTGGGGTCATAAGGAAGCTAGAGCATCTCTTTGATATCTTCTACATTAATTTTTACTCTTAAGTGGGCATTACCAATAATCACTCTAGCATCAGTGTCATATCTTCTTGGGTAGAGGGAAACAATCTCAGGGCATAGGTGTACTTGGGGAACCATGTATTGTGGCAGGATGCTTTCTCACAATTTGTATCCAAAAGTGTCATAATCATTCTTGCTTACCCTCTCTCAAATTTTTGGGGTTTTGGTCCAAATTCAATTTGAATATACTATCCATGAAATTGTTACCAAAAATTGGTATCTATAGGGTCCCTTGGTCTCCAATTTGATATATGGCACCTTCTCCTTTGCTTGAGCAAGGGATGAAGCATAGGATTTGGATATTATGTAATTAAAGGGAGGGTCTCCTCTACTACTTGAACTATGGATTCTCAGATTTGAGAGAGGTTTTCCATTGCTAGATGAGGATGTAGAGGCCTCCATATTATTATTTGATTTGACACCCTTTCTTTTCTCTCTCTATAAGAATGGATTGATAGTTACTACCTCATTCATCCTGCAAATTCTCTTTCTTCCTTTCCCTATTGCTCAATGTTTGATTCAAAATCACTAAGTGTCAAGTGTTTGGCTCAAAAGGAAAGAAGGGATATTTATGTGTTATCATCATTTTTATGTGTGTCCAACATGGGATTTTTTGGAAAGTGGCAGCCTCATAAATAATGGGGTGGAATACATTCTTGGAGAGCAATGCATTATAAATTTGCGGTGATCATTATAGGAGTTTGAACCTAGTGTAATGTGTGATATTAATGTTAGGTAAGGTTGGTAAATAACCATCTTTTAGAAAATGTTTTTGGGGATTTGAGAGAACTGGGGGAGAAGGATGCATGGTGATTAGGTTAGACATTTGTGTCAATAGCACTTATTTACAAAAGGCAAAAAACAAAGAAAAGGAAACACACAATAGAAAGGGAAACTAACTAATAATATGTGTGGGGAAGACATGAAATTTAGTTAAAATGATTTAATTTGATCTCGTTGATGGGGATCTCTAATGAATTACCCTCTTAATCTTCTAAGTCAAAATCATTTCCACACCTATCACTGATAATGTAAAATGGTCCTCTCTAAAGGGAACCAAACTTTGCATGTTGTCTTAGTTTTGTGGCTCGTTCGTCAAATTTGAGAACCAAGTCTCTTGGTTTAAACTTGGGATTTGATGAATTTTTATCGAATGATGATTTTACTAATTTTTGATGAATGATCTTTGCATCACCTACTTATTCTCTTATTTCTTAGAGCTTGAGCAGTTCGATAAGCCAAACATCCATTGGCCCATTCTCTTCAATTTCATATGGCTTTAGGAGTTGTCACATAGGGATTTATGATGATATTGGTGTATTCATTTCCTTCCTATATACATTTTCATATGGGGAAGTTTTCAATATTTTTTTGGGAGTGATACAATCGACCTATAAGGTCATCCTTACAAACAAGTACCACTCACTCTACCTATCATCACTCATCCTCTTGATCAACCACATTAGATTTTTATTTGTGGATTATTCCAACCCATTCCCTTATGGGTAATATTTAGAGGAAGTTTGGAGGAATATGCCATTTTTGAGTGCAAATTCGGATATATTGGATTTGAGGAAGGCCTTTGCATTATCAAAGATGACAATTTTAGGTGGGCTAAACCTCACAACAAGTTGTTTTAAGAATCTAAGGATCATATTTTTGGTTACCTCCTTTAGTGGGATCTCCTTGGTCCACTAAGTGAAGTAGTTAGTGGCCGTCAATATCCATTTATGGCCTATATTGGAGATAAGTTTAATCATCTTGATAAAATCTAAGCCCCATTATGTAAATGGTTCATTAATTATGATCATATTTAGGGGCATGGCTGAATTCTTCCTCTTCTCACTGAAGAATTGACACTTTTGGTACCTCTTGACTGCTTGGTGGTAGTCTACGAACATGGTTAACCAATAATACCATACATGTAATACCTTTATCTTGGTGGTTTTGGATGAGAAGTGACCACCTGAAAGAGCAAAGTGCATATCTTGGAGAATTTTCTCTACTTGAGGTTTGTCCACACATCAGAGGAGTTCTCCATCAAATATTCTTATGAATATCACCCCTTGGATTAGCATGTATATAGATCCTTGTAATCTATAAAAACATCTTTTATGTGTGTAGAGGTTGTTGGGATACCTACTAATCTACACAGAATAGATTTTGTTGATCACCCATGATCCATATCTTTCAAATTGGTTTATTAAGACTACTTCAAGTGCATCTTGATTTCCCATTGGGATGTCTACACACTAAGCTAGGTACTCATAGATTCCTCATCCTCTAATTACCTTTTTTGTCCTAACCTCTACATCGTATTCTAGGATATTGGTGATCTAGTTGGTCCTCTTCTCTATGATCTCTCCTTCCATGATGTACTTGTAGATACTAGAGTGTGTCATGCATACCATTATCTTACTACCTATCATTAGATGCCTAAAATTATTAAATCCTTTGATGATGGTGAATTCCTATATTTCTATGAAGTTATATTTGATTTCATACCCACATAGTGTTCTAGAGTAGAATGTGATTAGGTGTTCTTTTCTTCCTTCCTCTTCCTTTTGAGTTAGCAAAACTGTGAGGCTATGCTCACTCCCATAGACATACATGATGAAACTCTTAGAAAAATTAGGGTTAACAAGTATATGTATGGTGTATATCATGCTTTTTATTTCTTCAAATTTTACTCTCCCTTCGAACATCCACTTGAAATTCTAGTCTTTCTTTAATATCAAGGTGATTGGCCTAACCAATCTAGCAAAATTTGATATGAATGCACTAAGGAGATTGATATTTTTGAGGAAATATTGTACCCCTTTCTTGTTTACTATTAAATCCAAGTCTCTTATGGCTTTTATCCTTTTTGGATAAGTATCGATCCCATCTTTAGATACCACATACCCAAGCAACTTGCCCTAGGGAACTTTGAAGACACACTTCGTAGGGTTTAAGGACACCCCAAACTCTTGGAACCTCTAGAAGAATTTTTATAGGTGATCAAAGTGGTCTTCTTTCTTTTTAGAAAACACCATGAGATCATCTAGGTAGATGAGAATTGTCTCATTAATTATCCCTTTTAATGTTATATCCATTGCTTATTGAAATGTCTCCCTAGAATTAGAAAGGCCAAAAGGCATCTTCACATTTGCAAAGGTTCCCCACTTTGTGGTGAAGGTTGTTTTGTATTGATCATCCTCTTTCACCCATACTTGGTTGTACCTAGAAAAAACATCTAGTAATGAAAACATCTCCACCCCTATGACCATTTGAAGGATTTTCTCCATGGAGGGGAGAGTGTAATGGTCTTTCAAGGATGCCTTGTTTAGGTCCCAAAAATTCATGCATAATCAGATTTATCTACTCTTGTTTCACATAGGAACTAAATTAAAAACACAAGTTAAATGTTTGATTTGGTATATGATATTTAAATCAATTAGCTTCCTCACCTCTTAGGCCATCGAGGAATCAATCTTTGGGTTAACTAGAGTTTATTTTTGTCTAACTTATTTAGATCTTTTTATCAAATCTATGGTGCGTTGAATGACCTATCAGTCATATCCTTTTAGTTCATCATAAGTCTATGTGATGACACCCTCCTATTTATCACAAAAGGACATCAACCACTCGTCTCTTCGAGGAACCTCTTTTCCAATCTTTAGTTTTCTTACTCTCCTAACATTGATCTTATAATAATCAATTTTATCTACAACAAAACTTGCATTTGACTTTCTTTGCATCATCAAAATCAAAGAGATTATCCAAGGTGATGAGACCCTTTGGGAGCTTGTTGGTTTTCAATTATATAATTTGGTCTCCATAGACTTCCTCAATTTTTTACTATAATTTCTCTACAAACTCACATGATTTCTAGAGGAACATCATAATATGATCATCATTTTCAAAAAAAATATAGTTATGGTCATTATTTAGGATAGAGAGTCTGATGATTACCTACACTACTTACTCATTTGTGAATAATTCTATTACTGGGTCAAATTAAGAGCCCACCATTATCATTTTATCAGACTTTGTATTTGTGGTTCTTAGGATGATCTAAATATTAAAGGCTTCAAAAGCTTCAATTAGGTCCCATATATGGTGGTAGTAATATCTCATGCATACATTCTTTATGGCTACTACCTATCTCACCTATCATACTACTAATTCCAAATAATTAAATACTTTCAATTGCTTGATGTACATTTTCTCAGTGAGGCTGACGCCATGGACCAGGGCCTCATATTCAGCCTCATTATTTGTGTAATAAAATTGGAAATGGAAGGTTCAAAGGGTCTCTTTTCTTAAGGGGGATATTAGCCAAATGCCATCTCTATAGCCATTTTTTTACTTCACACCATTGAAATGTAGAGTCCAAAATTTAGACTCATCTTCACATTTTCCATTTTTGCCTCCTTGCTTCTTTTCAACCTCAGGGATGACCTAGTCTTCATTATGGATAACATAGGTTCTAAGCCCAGTGGCATCAAATTTTTTAAATGGGTCATTCTCAATGAACTCATTGATCAGGGCCTTCTCTTTAGGGCTTATATTATTGGTTATATTTTCTTCTTTGAGCATTTCCATGTAGTGTATCTTTATCTTTGAGAAGGAGGTATGTGTTACTTCTAATTTTTTCATTTTTCCTCCATTATATGCTCTAGGTGACGAGGTTCAAATAACACCTTCAACTTTGACCCATATTTGGTTATCATAATCAAGTGAGACCAATCTAATGATAAGTAACTGCCAATATTAACTGTAAGATATCTAGATAGGCATAGCTTGAAAATAAGTAAGATGTCTATCACCATAATATCTTGAGGCATGGTGATGCTTGGGAAAGAATACAATGTGAGGGGAAGGGCCCAAATGATCCCCAATGTTAGGACTATATTCATATCTAATTTTATCACCCATTTTCTTAAGGGCTCATATTTCAATTTTAATACCTCAACTATCGATTTGGGCATCACCTTGGTGTTTGTGCCAAACTCGATCATGGAATTATGAAAAAAATTCTTTCCCATAATCAAATTCAAATAGAATAGGGTGGGTTTTGTCTTGCTTTCTCCTTCCATGGTGTTGATGACTGAAGATGGATTTTGGGGTTGAGTTCTCATGTTGGTTTCTTTCCCCTTCCCTTTATAGGTTCTATAGCTAGTTTGGTTTTTGTGGAACTCTCCTTCTCATCTAAATACACATTTAGTAAAGTCTTATGTGTGGGGATGGATAGGAAATCCCAAAGGGAGACATTAGTTGACACCTTCTTTAGTTGATCAACCATGTTGTATGACTTTGAAGGTGAGACCTCAGAGTCTTAGTTTTATTATACACCACTTCATTTCACCTTGGGTAGACCATAGGTGGGGGTTGTGGTGCTAGAGTCTTTTCAAAGGTTACTCTGGGCCTCATAAAAGCCTCGGTACTTTTCACTAGTCTTTTCTTAGAACATGTATATTAGTCTAATTAAACCTACAAATATTTATACATCGACACTTCATTTGTGAAGACTATATCCTCACACCCTCCATCCATGAGAAAAGTGCACGATCTAATGTTATTTATTCCTCTTGCTCTAAGGACATACCTTGTATTTGCACCATCAACATAACATATTTGACTCCTAGAGATTGGTATGTGTAAGTTGATTTTGGTACACTCTCTTATTATCTCTACTTGGTGACCTTCTATTTTTAGTTACCCCTTGGAAAATTTTAGGGCCCATGGGGTTCATTACAAGGGAAATGCTATGAATTAAAATCATCCACTAGGTTATTTTGGCTAGCCACTAGCTCTCTACTCGCTCTTGGCAATACTATGTGCAAAGGGTTTAGGACCATGACCATTTGATTCATGGATAATGTACAATGATTTAGCACTTAGTGATTCAGATCTTGGTGATTCATTTTTTGCCTTTCTTGGTATTAATTCTACTAGTAAGGTGGTATTCTTTCTTAGTAGTTATTGTAAGAGGGCCTAGGAGGCACAACCTACTACCTCTTGAGATTAATTATCTAATTAGATAATTTCCTCAAAATGCTCTTCATATCCTTCATCTTCACTGACAATGATGAAAAAGTAGAAGGACTCACCTGAGTAGGTGGATACACATATATGGAAAGGGGCAAGGTTTTTGAGGTTCTCAAAATATATTTTGGTAGAGATATAGATATCTTAGGGAATACTAGCATTGTTGATTGAGGAAGGAGTCTACCTAAATATATTAGGTTGCTCTCAGCTCTTACCACAATGCCATATACATCTAGTAGCATCAAGACTTTGAGTGATTGGATCATGACTGTAATATCTAAATTGAGGGATTTGAGATAGAACACAATCATCATGCCCATGGGTGGTTGAGCCACTAATGGGATCCTTTACTAGGTCTTTTCAAACTTGGTATTAAAATCAACCATAGCCTCTTGTGAGTCCCTTTTGATAGTTATCGATTATTGCAGGAGGGCTGATTGATCTAATTTCTCATTAAAACACTCAAATAACTTATTACTCAGGTCATCATAGGTCCTAATCAAGTTGGCTAGAAAAGATTGATACCAATCAAGAGCCCTCCATTTGAAAGAGGCTACCAAAAACCTTAGGTCTATGTTCTATGTGTTTATGTAGTGCACGATACACACATCAACCACATCTTGGAGGTGTTCAATCACCATCTTGAATTCCTCTCCTAAAAACTTGGGAAGTTACTTTAAAGAATTGGTGGGGATTAGATCCTATATGTTCAGGGGTGTCAGAGAGATAAGGGGAGTTGATGTCCCACAACACAAATTTCTTTGGTGGGCCTAGATGTGCCATTTATTGTTTTTTTTTAATGGGAAACAAATGACCTTGAGGACTTTTGGAAAGTAGGGATACCAGAGGTGGAGTTAGTATATTAGGATTATTTGGAATCTGTGATCTTATTATAGGCATGTGGCTGATAAATGCTGACTTCTAATTAGGTGATTGTGTGTTTGGGTCCTATCAGGCATGCTGCAAAAGAGAATTTTTGATGCTTAAAACTCTTGATTTGGATATAACAACTTCTATGGGAAGCTTTATAGATGTGGGATTGAGTGCAGTCTGGAAAGCAACCTTTGAGATTTTAGAAGCTAGCTCTTTTTATAACTTAGGGGGTGAAAAGGGATAGGATAATAAAAATAAATAACATGGAAACTGAACCTAGTTTGAGGAAATGCATCGAGAGATTTGAAACATTTACCTATATTTACATAAAATAACATAAATCCCTAATACCATAGATCATAAAGGATCCTAAAGCATGAATTAAGATCCAGAGCGTAAGCATAAATCTACACTATAAAATTAGAAGAATAGAAATAACACATAGATACAACTTTATACTCTAAATTAACACAAAACATCACATCCTCTTCATTGATGGATGGAGAATAGAATATGGAAGGCCATATAAGGCACATAAAAATCATCCACTAACATTTGTGAGGTGCACCTATTAGAGTTACAGAGTAGAAAAATGTTAACTACTACTATCCTAATATATTGTCATGGTTGTTCATAGAGATGGGAATGCCAAAAATCATAATGATCACCACCTCTTATAAAAAAATGAGCTCTGAATAAAGAGGTGAGGCAAATTCTAAAAAAAGAGACACCTAGATATTCCCTCTATGTGACCATGATGATGTCATTATAACTAAAAAGAGGTCTCAAACTCATGAGTGAAATTGACATCCTGATCCTAAATATGACATGAATGCATCATTATATTAAGTCCAGTATGCCTAAGAGAAATGAGGTGGCACCATGCATGTACTTCTAGACATGTATTATCTATACTGCATGCAATGGCTTTGATCCCTTTAAAAATCAAGAGCCTCACCCAAAAAAAGGGGACCTACATTATCATCCAATGATGCTACTTGGAGGCCCGACTCAAAATAAAAATCTTTGAAGAGTGTGGTGCCACCATGTTCGAGCTTGTGCCCCACCTAAGCAAAATAAAAGTCTTCTCAAGTTGGATGAGGTCATGCTACCAAGTGTCAAAAGTGGGTGAAGGCTGAGGCTTACAAAAAATTGCAAAAAGGGGCCCAAAGGAGGAAAGGCCCAAAAGGGGATCCATCAGATGGTGCCAAAAACCACATATTTGTTGAGCAAGCCCAAAGAGGGGAATAGATTGCTCCTCAATGTCAAATATGGATTGTTGATCCATAATATCCAAGTTCTCTAAGAGACATTATTAAAATTAGTTAAGAGAAGTTTATTTTTGGTCCATGAAGAGGACATCATCATTGTTTCCAATAATTATAAAGTACCTTATAGGTTAAATATAATGTTGGGTGGCCTATAAATTAGCTACAAAGATTAGATACACTTCAAAATGAAGAGATGGATTTAATGCTAAAGTGAAGGAAACATATCTACCACTAGGATCAGCTTAAAGCATGAATGTTATGAGTTTGTGGAGGCTCTCATGATCATCACATCTATCTACAAGTTTTCACTTGATCCTCAAGATTCATGATGAAGGACATTATAGTTTCTATAATAATGTAAAGAAAGAGAGAGTGTGTGTGTGTGTTTCCCATGATTGAGATATACCTTAAAGAGGTTATTAGAGGTTAAGGAGTGGCGTAGAAGTCTACAAAGAGAATGAAATAAAGTCATGAATGCACTTGTAACTACCAATTTGAGATAAACAAGCCTATTTCATAATATTTATGGAAT
The DNA here is from genome assembly GCA_037957365.1 of Torreya grandis. Lineage (NCBI taxonomy): Eukaryota > Viridiplantae > Streptophyta > Pinopsida > Cupressales > Taxaceae > Torreya > Torreya grandis. Next base: position 27,238 of record JARHVA010008594.1, read on the forward strand.
ATTAAGGCAATTTTAGGCTTTACTGGCATGTAATAAGGAAAGCTTAACTAATCATTCATTTATGGAGGTTAAAATAAACCATATTCCACTATTGTAACTACCAAATGAGGAGGTTTATGGTTAAGTTTGGTGTGTGCATACCTCTCCAAAGATCAAATATGCATAAAATAACCCCACTATGCCACACTACTTGGAAGACCATTAAGCAAATAGGACTAGTACATTGAGATGGGTTGATGGCCTTGATTTTATTGACTATTTTTCTAATTTGAAACTAAAATTGAGGTACAATGCACATTCATGAGCATCTAGTATTCTCTCTCTCTCTCTCTCTCTCTCTCTCTCTCTCTCTCTCTCTCTCTCTCTCTCTCTCTCTCTCTCTCTCTCTCTCTCTCTCTCTCTCTCTCTCTCTCTCTCTCACACACACACACACACACACACACACACACACACACACACACACATTATGTTATGTCTAGGTCTGAAATGACCATTATTGTTATCCTTCCTTTAGGTACGATGAGACTCTACCCACTTGTAAAGCTGGCTTTTCAATCTTCTTAAACCAATAAATAATAAAATTTGACTTATTTGTGCTGATATGTTTGTGTGATTTTTATGCTTAGTTGATCTACATCTATGATATAATACTTTCTTCCTCTTGTATGCCCTTTGTTATTCACCTTAATATCAATAAGCTAAGTTATACAGGTTATTTTCCATATCGAGGTGGTTTATTTTGGTGAGTTATTGTGGGAAACATATGGTTGTGTTTGATATAAGGCCTTACTAGTTATATTTTCAATTCTTAGGCATGAATCTAGACCTACATATAAAACACTAGTTTATGAAAATCCTTATTTGACGAGTGTGTGAGATAGTTTCAATCCACATTGAGTCAAATAGTGATATCAAGAATTTGGTATGGGGATCATAAATCATTGTTATATCACCTTTCTTAGGTTTTATGTTTAATTTATGTGTTCTTTCTCCCTTTTTCTTACAATTATAGTAGTTTAGTGTTAGTTTTTTTTGTGATCCATCAAGCGAACCATCCCTCTCTGGATATTCATTCCAACTATAGGTGACCCATAACCTTGGAGTGATCTAATTATATTAGGTTGGAAGGATAATTCTTGAAACTCCTTCTCCAAGGTTGCATTTCAAAATTGATAACATTACCTTATACAAACTCCCTTCACCATTAGATTAATTGATACTAACTTAGGAAACCCCCCTATAGGGAATCCTCCTATCACTAATCTTAGGTATTTTCTCTTTCCATCACTAGGACTTCACCTCCTAGACTAGAAATCAAAACCCACCTATATATTCAACAAAAAGTATTTCTCAAATGGTTAAATAAATGAATGTCACACAAACAAATAATAGTCACCAAATGCTCCAAATGCAAAATCATATCCTCCAAATGGCTAGTCAGCCTCCCATCATCATGCCTTAACATAATCATAATTTTATTCCCCATTCTCGTAGATATTCCAATGGGAATATCATCTCTCAATCCCTCATGCATAAAAAAAATGATTAAACATATTCAAAATGAACCTTTAGATTCATTCATTATATCCATTGATATTGGAAACACTTCTCAAACTATTACATATATTGGAACTAAAGACCTTGCCATTTTAATTAAATATTTTGGTAATCTCTACAATTAATGGGTCTAAACCAATAATTTTTACACTATTAAACTTCTTGTCAAAACATTCATGGGATATGATTTAAAATTTTATTATTAACTCCCTAAACATTATATCTTAAAACTAGAGGATTTATTCAATGCTCTAATCAAATAATTTTAACACAAATATTTCTAAAAATAACCTTAGCCAATTCATCAATGCTAAGAAATTACCTACCGAATCTAATCATAATTTTATCAAATAATGGAAATCATTATCTCACAAATTTGATCAAAACATGAGTGATGATAACATTCTCAAAAAATTTATTACTACTCTTAAATCCCCTTTTCAATATAAGGTTAGAATATTTTCTCCTCAAACTTTAGAAGATGTTTTGACCAAAGTAAATGACAAATTTTCCTTATGAATCAATTTTAACCTTCTCATAATCTCATAAAGGAATATTTTAAAACTTCAACTAATGTAATAACCACCACTAATTCTAAATCTAAGTCTCCTCTAACCAAAAGAGGTGTTTCTATGCTATATTCACTTTTCACATTCAAGAAAGGGAAATGAGAAACTAAGAAAATGGATGAGGGTTTGTACATACCTAGGTTGTAGACATGCACACCAGAATTCAGACAATAGCAGGAAATCCTCTTTGGTTGTGGAGGATTACACCTGAAAGAGAAAGACACTAAACACGAAAAATGTTAGATGACAAAAGGGTGGACTGCCAAGCAAGAGCTTGGTCCTAGAAGTGCAAAGGCTTCTTGGAGGATGTCAGTCCACTGTTAAAAATAGAATGCTGATCAGAAATAGAAAGTGATAAATGATGAAAAATAGAAAGAAAGAACTTAAGGCAAATGCATACCTATTTAGAAGCTATCTGCCTTTGCACAGTCACCGATGTCGGTGGTATTGCCAGCGTCGGTCAGTAAGGTCACCAATTTCAGTTAGGCTGCCGACGTCGATAGGGATATTAGTCAAGGTCAGCCGGGGCAGTAGTCAGGGATGAGTTATAAGACTGGTCTTAGTCTGTAGAATGGGCTGAGGCTTCGTCTGAGGGTCAGGGAGGTCTATTTAGAGGTCTGAGAGATTGCCTGGAGGTCTGAGGGACTTGTTTTGGGTCTGAGGGACTGAGAATGTTGTTTGGGAAAGTGACTAGTTGGGAACCAGAAGCACAAAGGGGAATGAATGAGAGGCAGGGGTCTGAGAAGGCTTTTCAGCCTCTCAGGGATAGACAGGGAAGGTCTAGGTAGTAGTTAGCTAAATAGATGAATGCAGATAAGAAATGAAATGGAAAACAACACTGTGCTTACCTCTTGCCTGCTGGTTGGAGAATAGAGAAACTTGTTGTTGGAGCTGTTGAAGAACCTACAAATGGAGCTGTTGCTTGGAGCTGCTCTGCAAGGTACCTGTAGCTACTGGGGTTGCTGTGTGAGAGGGAGGAGAAAAAAATATGAATGCAAAAGTGTCAAGAGAGTTCTATTCATAGGGGGGGCAGAATGGTTGCAGGAAACCATTTTGAAGGCTACTGATGCTGGTAAATCACCGACATCGGCCGCATGGTAGCCGACATCGGTAGTAGAAGAATGGGGATAGAGGCTAAAATTAGCCTCTGTTCGTTCTTACACGCTGCCAGGTCAAGGGGTCATGGGAAAATGGTCGTGAGAAGGCTTAATGGATGTGGGAGGAAGGATAAAGGGGAGATTTGGTGTAATAAAGGCTAGGAGGGAGGTGGGGGCATCCAAGGAGGGGATCCAAGGTGGCATGGGTGGGGTGGAAGAGGGGCCACTAAATTAAAATATTTAAGTTATTTTAATTTAATGAATGGAGGGGACTAAGGTAAGGGTTAGGATATGGGTCAAGGGGGACAAGTGGGGAGGATGATAGATGACCAAGGTGCAGACACATTTTTGGTGTCTACATTTGCCCCTTTTTGTCTTGTTGGTTGTTCTTGACGAACTGCAAGACAAAAATAGGAGTTGGTTGCCCTAGGAATGGGATGAGGTTTTCCCCCCTCAAAGTGAGAGTCGAGGGAAGGGAACCTGAGATCAAGTGTCGATTTGATAGAGAGATGGATAGAGAAAGGGTGAGTGTGAATGCTGCAATAGTCGTGATTGCACGTATACCACTTCACGGGATGGTCGAGTCAATTGTCGCATGTTGAGGGTCAAGGAGTGCCAAAATTGAAATAATTGGGCCCCAGCATTTGGTCGTAGCTGATCGGTTTATTCAATCTAAGCTGTAGCTCCAATGGGTCATCATATTCCAAGTATCTTGGGCTCAGGAAGTGCTCCTGGAAACATGAAAATGTCACAAGTAGTGGGGATCAACCGGCTTGCGATCCTATACTTGTGAGGGTCAAAAATAGTCTGCGCATAATTTTGCTAACCAGTTGTGAGGTAGCATAAATGCAAAAATAACCAAGGCAACATGTGTCTTGGAAGTGGATGGGGTCAGGGGAGATAGGCATGATCTCCATGGTATGGTGGTCGATGGACGGAAGCAAAAGTGATCTCAAGTGGTGCCCCATAAGGAGTCAAAAGTGACTTCGACATTGTTAGGGCTGGTTGATTGGTCATGATGAAAGATGAAAGGAATGGGATGAAAGGAATGGCTGAGCTAACCTCAGAAAACTGAGTGCTGCCTACATAGCCCTTGTCGAAGGGCCTCAGGCCAATGTAGTTCTCCCTAAAAGGGAGGAAATGGTCAAAGGGATTGATTGGTCTTGGTCCAGGTCAAGGTCAAAATGAGGATAGAAGGTTTGTCCATCAGGTAGATGAACAAATGAGGGAGGTCAAGCTAACCTCAGAGGACATCGTGTCATCTAAGTGCTGCCTACATAGCCCCGGTCTTAGGGCCTTAGACTAATGTAGTTCAGACTAAGAGAATAGTCTGAGTGGTAGGCAGGAGGTCAAAAGGTCGATAGACTGGTCTTGGTAAAGGTCAAGGTCAAGTGATGAAGGAAAAAAAGGGTTTGTCCATCTGAGAGATGAACAAACAGGATGGCCGAGATAACCCCAAAAAATGTCGTGTCATCTGAGTGCTGCCTACATAACCCTAGTCTTAGGGCCTCAGACCAATGTAGTTTGAGAAGAGGGGTCAAGGAGGTTGATAGACTGGTTTGGTCATGTGTCGAAATGATGAGGAGAAAAAGATGTTACAGCATTTTCCCAATGGTGTATTCTGTAACATTGGTCAAGGGTCTTTCATCCCTAGTAATTATCCATAGTCGTGATGGATGTATGCTAAAAATGAATTGAGATCTATTTATGCTTCAACAAGTATTGGTTTATGCTTAACATAAATTATGTAGTCCATAGTTTCCATGTGTATTGGTGTCCATAGAAACTAGTGTGAATAGGTTATGGGAGTGGTCTGAAAAGAGTCGGGTTGAGCTGGTTTGACAAATGATGTGGTTGAATGTGACCAAAGTGTAGAAGAAGTGAAAGGCATATTGCCATTTCATTGACAAGGACCAGGTGGACAACATAGATAGGGGTTGTTAGAACTAAGAGCCCAATTCATGCATTACGTCGTTGACCATGGTTGTGTTAAAGTGGTAATTGAATCACTTTGACATTAAAGCGAGCTCAAAGTCCCTTGAGCAGGTGTTATGATAGGAGGAGGATAGGGTAACCCATTTTAAGAGCAAGGATAACCTTGCCCCTTTTTATAGGAGACCCTGAGACAACTACAAGCCAAGTCCATGACCCATTTTTTTTTTGGGTGCAGACTGATCGATGCGGGAAGTCTACATAGAGATGTCATTTTGTTTTGTGGTCATTTGTGAAGCTGATCGATGCGGGAAGCTTCTAAGAAAGTGCTATTTGTATCAAGATTTAGTCATAGCCATCCTTCGAGGTAGTGGTCTATATTTTTGCTTTATATAAGTTTGAATAGCTATCCTTCGAGGGAGCAGTCTATTAGCTATAGCAATGATAGTACAGCTGTCCTTTGAGGGAGCAGTCTACCTTTTGATTTTGATTTGGTGACCTTGGATATGTTTTGACATCTCGATTTTTTTTTTTGACAAAATTTGGAGTCATGGACAAGACTATAGAAATTCAAGGGCTCCCTTTTATTAGGACAAAGCATCCATGCATCATAAAAGGGTAATAGAGGATTTGTTGAGGGGATTAGGGTTGAAAGGAATGAGGATTAGAAGGATGGGGATTGCTCAAGGGATGAGCTTAAGTTAAAGGTCAGGTGGTCGAGTGCTTGACTAACAGTAGAATGGTTGCAGATGAAAAGCATTAAGAGGCTCCATCCGTCGAGAGAGGACAGACGATAAGTCCCTGACCCATACTTGTGCGTGATGATAAAAGGTCTGAGCCAATTAGGGGCAAATTTGCCTCATTTACTTCACTCCATATTGGTCACGTGCTGATTCTCTTTGAGGACGAGGTCTTTGATGTTGAAATCTCATTCTCGTAGATTTTTATCATAGGCTCACTTGATGCAATTTTGATAGACATGGAGATGGTTGAGGGCAGCAAGACGACATTCGTCAAGTAACTCAAGTTGAGCTAAGTGATCTTGATGAAAGTCATCGTTAGAGAGAATGTCATGTAGAGAGATGCAGAGAGATGGGATCTGTACTTCAAGAGGTAGGACAGCCTCTGTTCCATACACTAAAGAGAAAGGGGTAGCACCTGCAGAGGTTCGGATGCTAGTACGGTAGGCCCACAAAGTGAAGGGAATATGAATGTGCCAGTCCCTCCCAGTGTCGTTGACCACCTTCATGAGAATTTTAGTCAGAATTTTGTTGGAAGCCTTAGCCTGCCCATTTGCTTGTGGGTAGTAAGGCGAAGAGAAGCTGAGCTTGATGCCAAATGAGTCGCACAGTTTTTGGACGGTCTTGTTTTTGAAGGACTTGCCGTTGTCAGTGATGATTTTGTGAGGAACACTGAAATGATAGATGATGTGGGTGCTGATGAAGTCGACAATCTTGTCGGCTTTTGTGGAGATGAGAGGAATGGATTCCACCCACTTAGTGAAATACTCAGTGGCGGTGATGATGGATTGATGATGAAGAGACGAGTGAGGGTTAATCTCACTGATGAGATCTAAGCCCCACTGAGAAAAAGGCTAGAAATCCTAAGCGACTTGCAAGGCATGGCTAGGGAGATGAAGCAAGTTAGAGTGCTATTGACACTTGATGCAATGCTGAACATAGTCACTACAGTCTTGATGAAGAGTGGGCCAATAATAGCCCAGGCAAAGGATGCGCTTGGCAACCAAGTTCCCACTGAAGTGTCTGCCACAAATCCCGTCGTGTACTTGTTTTATGGCATGAGAGGCTTCAGTGGAGGTTAGACAGTGAAGAAGGAGGCCGTCGAAGCCTCGCTTATAGAGAAGACCCCCTAGCATGGTATAGCGAGATGTGCGCTTGATGAAAGCTCACTGCGCATTGCTAGAGAGGTTGGGAGGAATGACAGAAAGAGACAAGTAGTCCACAAGTTGCTTATACCAATCATCTCATGGACTAGAATTGACAGTGTTGATATAATTGATGTGAGGAGAGATGTATGAAGGTAATGGTACATGATGCACCATGACAAAAAGTCTAGATGACAATGATGAAGATAGGATATGTGAAGCAAGAGAAGCCATGGTGTCAGCAAACTTATTCATGGATCGAGGAACAGTCTGCAAGAGGTAATGGTCAAAAGATGCCAAAAGAAGATCAGCATGGTTTTTATACCTTTGCAAAACTTTGTTTTTGCAGAGGTATAAACCATTGACCTGATTGACAACAAGCTGCGAGTCGCTGAAGATGTTGATAGACTTGATGCTGAGAGAAAGGGCAGTTTGAAGTCCCAAAATTAAGGCTTTGTATTCAACCATATTATTGGTACAATCAAAGTCGAGCTTGAAAGATAGAGGCATGGGCTCACCTTTGAGTGGGATGAGAATGACTCTCGCACCCCCACCGAGTTGACATCTAGAGCCATCGAAGAACATGGTCATTTGATAGATGGTGTCATCAGTGGAAAGCATGGTGATAGACTCGTCAGGAAACTCGCACTATAAAGGTTGATTGTCGGGAAGAGGGGCATCTGCCAGTTGGTCGGCGATGGTTTGCCCCTTGATAGATTTCTACTGGATGAATTTGAAGTCGAACTCAGCAAGCAGCATGAGCCACCAAGCCATACATTGATTCTGATATGGCTTGGAGTGCATATACTTGAGAGGGTCAGTGTGAGTGATGACAAAATTTTTGTGGTTGAGAAGATAGTGGTGGAGCTTGGTAGTGGCAAAGACTAACACCAAATAGAGTTTCTCGGTATGAGTATACCGAGTTTCATAGTCAACCAGTGTTTGGTTGATATAATAAACTGCTTACTCACGGTGATGCTCATCTCAGTGCGTGATCATGGCACCTAACGAATGGTTGGTGGTAGAGATGTAAAGGTAGAAGGGTTGGTCATCATTAGGTGGAATGAGGACTGGTGGAGAGACCAAATAGCAGTTGAGGGCTTCAAAAGCCTCTTGATAGTCCTTATCCCATTTAAAGGAGACGTCCTTCTTAAGGAGATGATGAAAAGGTTGGCAGTGGTTAGAAAGCTGTGAGATGAAGCAGCAAATGGACTAGAGCTTCCCTTGTAGACTATGAAGCTGCTTGAGATTGGTCGGAGGCGGCATCTCAAGGATAGCACGGATCTTGGCGGGATCTATCTCGATGCCACAGAAAGAAATGATGAAGCTGAGGAGCTTGCCTGAGAGGACCCCAAAGACACATTTCTTGGGGTTAAGGCAGACATTGTATTGAATAAGGTGAGAGAAGATGATCTTGAGAGTAGTCAAATGGTCACGGCGAAGCTTGGACTTGCCAAGAAGGTCATCCACATAGTCCTCCATGATTTTATGGAGGAGATCGTGGAAAATATAAGTCATGGCGTGTTGATAAGTGGCACATGTGTTCTTCAAGCCAAAAGGCATGACCTGATAGCAGAAAGTCCCCCATGGGGTGATAAAGGTAGTCTTGTGCTAATCTTCTGGTGCAATCAGGATCTATTTGTATCTTGAAAACTTGTCCATGAGAGATAGCATCTCATGACCGATCATGAGATCAACAAGTTGGTCAATGTTAGGAAGAGGGAAGTCATCTTTGGGACAGGCTAGGTTGAGGTCGTGATAGTCCATGCAGATCTGGATCCCCCCAGTCACCTTGGTGATAGGGATGATGTTAGAGACCCACTACGGATAATCGATGGGTTGGATGAAGGAGACAGAGAGAAGGCGTTGAAGCTCCTCTTTGACAAGGAGTGCAATGCAAGGATGCATCTTTCAAAGCTTTTGCCTAATAGGCTTAGCCTCTGGTTTGGTGATGATGTTATGGGTAGCAATGGTGGGGTTGATGCCAGGCATATCACTGTAAGTCCAGGCAAAGTCCTTACTATGGTCGGAGAGGAACTGGGTGTAGTCTAGCTGCTCCTGAGCGTCTAAAGATTGGCCAATCTTTAAGATGTGAGGAACATCAGAAGAGGGGAGGTTGATGTCAATGGTTGATTCATTTAACATAACCTGGGTCTCAGAATGGAGGGAGTGTTGGATGAAAGAGTCATTGGTGCCCATGTAGGAAAGAATGGCATCATCGTCAACGTAGCAGACAGTGCGAATGGTCACTGACTCATCCTCTATCATGTTGGGAAAGATGAGAGGGAGAGACCTAGATACCCCATTTAGCTGATAGGTCAGGGGTTTCAGGCATATGGTGTTTATGGAAAAAAAAAACTAGGAGGGATGGAAACCACCGACTCCATAGGTGAAGGAGGAGGAATGGGTGAGCCTAGAGGAGATTGGTCAATGGTTGGATCGGGGCAAAGGTCTGAAGGAGCTTGAGTGGGGTCATGGTATCCCAGGCCATACCATTTCTTGGCATCATCATCGTTGAGCGGCTCGATAGGCTGATGGGAGCCTTGCTCATAGCGTCCAAAACCAAAACCCTTCCATGCACACCTGTAAAGGTAAGTGTGTGCAAAGGCAGGGTTTCCAAGAAATGAGAATTCTGATGTGAATGGTTGGGGTGAAGAGAGAGGGTTGCCATCAGAAGGAGATTGATTGAGCCCCCCAAAGACAAGATTGGTTCGGAGGTGAGGAGGACCATAAGGCACGACCATCCCAATCTGATGGTCATAACTGGGGCTATGGTGAAGGCCTCCATACTCTTGCAGAGTTTAGAACATATCTAAGGTCAGCAAGCGATATTCCCCAAGTGAAAGTCATTAGAAGATGTCTTCCATGGGGTCTTTGGTCGTCGCTTGAAGAGAAGGGGTGAGGGTGACCGCCGGTTGTGAACTAGTCAAAGCTTTCGCAGATGGAGGCGGTGCTGGGGTTGATGGCTTGATAGGAATAAGAACGTCATTTGGATGGTAGGTTGAGTTAAAAGTTTTGAAGGGTGATGGGTCAGTGGGAATGGTGTGGACTTGCCCATCATGCTCAAATTTCACACAATAGTGTAGGGTAGAGGGAACACAAGCCATGGCACAGATCCAGGGTCGACCCAGCAACATGTTGTATTGAAACTCTCCTTTAATGATATAGAAGAGCTCTAGGACTGTGCATGGACCAACACAAATGTGAAGAATGACTGTGCCAATGGTCGTGGCAGTGGTGTCATTGAAGGAGTGCAAGATTGCATCAGTTTTAGAGACGTAATTCTTGGGAAGAGCCAACTGTTCAAAGGCATGGGTAGAGATAATGTTGATGCTGGCACCTCCATTGATCATAATGCATTTAATGCGTGTCTGATCAACATAGGTAGTGATGAAGAGGGCGGTGTCCTGATCTTCCATGTTGGATGTGGGAATCTCAGAATCGCTGAATGTGATGGAGGCAACATGAGATAAAGAATGGACGAGGGCAGCGAGTGGTTGGGGGTCCTCGGGTTAGACCTCCACTGTCTGCAAGGCTCAGATGAGGGCTTGATGATGCTGAGGTGAGGTTTGGATGAGGTCATAAAGGGACACCTTCACAGGCATCTGGTGAGTCTATTTTTACATGGAGTCATGAATCAGCCCGGAAGAGGAAGAAGAAGGCTGAGATGCGCCAAGGATAGAAATTTTAGGCTTGGGTGCTAGAGGTGGTTTGATGAAAGGGTAGGTCTAAGGAATGGCAGATTTTTCTTTTGCCTTATCCTTTTGTGACCTAGTGGTTATGTGGATAGCATTGATTTCAAAGATAGGAGGTGAAGAAGGGGTCATGGCCTGCTGGTGAGATGTTGATGTGGTTGAAGAAGTTGGACGGGAAGGTGTCGAGGGTCGGTCAAGAGTGTCCTTAAGGAGAAGAGTGTCCTTCTCCATATAGTGGTGAATGATGGCCTTGAGGGCACATCAAGTCTTGGTATCGTGTCCTGGCGTACGATGGTATAAGCAAATCTTCGTGTCATCGAACCAGGAGGGCTTGGACCTGAGAGGTTAGAAAGGCCTGATGGGTGGAAGGGTTATGCTGAAAGTCTACAAAAGTTGGTGCAATATCAACGAGTATGAGCCCACTAAAGGGTCTATGCTAGTTGATGTGTGTGATGCTGGTGACTTTTGCTTAGGCGGAGTTGGAGGAGGTTTTCGTACCACCTTTTGGGTTGATGGTGCGATGACAGGTAGAGACGGCACTTTCTTCATGAGAGGTACCACCTTTTTAGGAGAGGGTAAGCTGGAGGTAGGCAAAGGAAGCAAAGGAGGCAACTAGTTTTGATTAGAGGTCAGTATGGGAAGGACTTTGATCAGGGTCGAAGGATGGGGGCCCAAAATGGAAGGCAATGGTGACGGGGGAGGAGGTGTTCACCTCTGTGGTTTGGTAGTCTTCTTTGATTTGGGCTGAAGACTACTATTGGTTGAGGTCTGGTCTAAGTCCACCTTCACTTGCGGGTGAGTGAGGGTAGAGACAGGGTGAACACCAAGTGACTTGATAGGTTTAGATGGGGTAGATGCGGGTTTAGAAGTGGGAGTCTGGTCTTTGTTGAGAGTCTTGGGAGATTTTGCCTTGGGAGGATTGGCAGCATGAGACGAGAGGGCATGGGCATGTTGAAGAGCTTTAAGACGCTCCCACAATCCCTGATGCTCCACTTTCCTTGAAGGGAGAAGTCCAATTTTCTCCACTAGTCAGGAAAATGGTTGAGAAGATGTTGGATGAGGTTTGGGTCCTTGAGAAGATGTTAATGATTGTGGGGCCAAAGATGAGATGGGTGTAGCAATCTCAGACCATGGCATGATGAAGTCATGATAGATTCATCCTTGGTTAGAGACGAAGGAGAGGCAGGTTCTTCCCTGGGTGGAGAAGAAATTGAAGAATGAGGCTCCTCAAGTGGGTAAAGGGCAGGGATGATGGTGCCCTCCACTTGCGGTCGAGGCGTAGGAAGGGTCGGGTCCTCCATAGGTAGCAGGAAGGAGGATGGTGAGACCGGTGGTGCCGATAAGGTTGAGGCATCCTCCAAGATGAGAGAGGTCGACAGAGAACTAACTGGGGAAAGAGGTTCATCCACACATGATGGAATGATAGATGGACTAACCTCTTGAGGTTGGTCGGGGATGAAGGGCGAGACCGTATTGACTGTTCGAATGTTGTGTTCATGAGTGTCGTCAATCAAGGTCTGGACATTGTTTTGGGTTGGTGGATGATTGGGGAATGGTTGATTGAAGATGTCGATGCCCTGATTAGGGGGTGCATTGGGATTGTCTAAGATGAGGTCACCCTTTTCAAGCATGTCTTGGATTATGTTTTAAGGGTTTTGCAGTTTCCCATGTCATGTCCTTTAACAGGGTGGTAGTTACAGAAGTCATTTTCCCTATACCACGTAGGGATGGCGTGTGAGGGATCAAATTGTGGAGGTGGTCAGATCTGGGGGAGATTAAGAACCCCCTGTTTAACAAGTTTTTCCAGCATAGACGCGTATGATTCTCCAAGAGGAGTATACTATCGTTGTACGTATCTCTACTGGAATTGATGGGTGGCGCTCTGAGATGTGGATGGCTCAGGCTGATTGGTTGAAGGTGAAGAGGATGAAGGTCTAACGACCACAGCATTAGCTGAAGCTTTAGACTTAGGATTGGATGATGAAGGTTTAGAAGAAGAGGAGTCATTGGTCTTAGAGTTGGGATTCTTACTCTGCAATTTGACTTTATTCTCCACGATGGCACGTAATTCAAGTTTATAGGCCATCATGAAGGCTTCATCGAAGGTGCAGAAGGTCTGAACCCTTAAGGTGGAAGAAATATGTCTGGTGCAGGCTTGGGAGAAAAGTTCAATAAGTTTGGGTTGGGGTAAGGAAAAGGAGAGTTGATTGATGAGGCCTCTCCAATGAGCAACGAAGTCAGCTATGGATTCATCCTCAAATTGGCAAATAGAATAGAGGTCTGTGATCGAAACCTTCTTGGTGATGTTGATGGAGAAGTGATCGAGAAAGAGCTGGGCCAACTGTGTGAATGTGAAGAGGGAATGGCTGGCAAGAGAGCTGTACCAGTCAAGCGCAGCACCAGAGAGAGACATAGGAAACGTGCATAAAAGCAATGCATCGTCATGGGCAATAAGGTAACATGCATGTCTGAATGCCCATAAGTTCTGTTGTGGGTCTTCCTTGCTTTGAAAATGAGAAAACTTAGGAAGTTCCCACTAGCTGGGATATGGCCTGATCGGGACAGAAGGATGAATGGGCTCATTGCAAATTTGCTCATATGAGAGAGCATTGCGTGAGCTAGAAATGGAGGTCTCGAGGCTAGACATCTTGTCCATCAGCATTTTGATGATATCTACTAATGGATTGATGGGTGGAGTGCCCCCTAGGTTGTAGGGTGCTTGGAAGAGGCTAGAGGAGGCATACGACGTAGTTGGTTGTGCCTGTAAGGATGCAACTTAGGGATAACTAGTCGTAGGGATAGAAGAGGAGAATAAGGGTGGTTGGCTAGAAGGCATGGCTAAGCTCGATGTTGCCATGGGAGGTTGGATTGTTGTAACAAGGGCCAATGGATAGGTATCCACCTTGGTGTTGATAGGGGCCAGGGTAGGCAGAATAGATACAACCAGGTTCTGGAAAGGAGTGGAGAGTAGTTGAGTGGGCTGAGGTTGATAGGGGGCCAAAACCCTAGTGGAAGTGGGCCCAAAGATGGAGGGAGAGGCCACACTTGGAAGGTTGGTCAAGGTCTGGTCATTGGTCGAGGTGATAGCTTGGGTGTCTAAAGTTTGAACTACAGACGCTGTCGATATGACCGCAATCATGACAAGAGAGGTCAGCATTCCATAAATCAGATTGCCCAAGGAGTCTCGCATTTGGCTATGCATGAGATAGTGCTGCAAGGCTTTGACGTTGAGGTCCAAGAGTCGTGCAAAATCTTGGTACCCTTCTGGGACAATAGGAGTCTGGGGTGGGGTTGGGCGAGTAGGAGTTCTTTCAGTCTCTGAGTGGAACTCCATTATAGGACTGATTATGGACGGGGTAGACGAAAGCGTTTGATGCCTCGTGTGGTTGACTAGAGCCTTGGCTTGACTGCGAGTCAGAACCATTCAAGGCAAGAAAGAACATCCTCACAAGCTCAAACAAGCAGATAAGAACAGAAAAGATGAAGAGCACAAGTAAATCCTAAGCGTTAAATCCCTAGAAATTTATTAAGATCATGGTGGCTTATGCCTTAAAATGTGTGTAGGAAGATTTGGCTTTTGAGTCGGGTCCTAGAAGAGGTAGTCTATGGATGGTTTCAGGTTTGTTTAGGTGCTCAAGAAGTCTGGGTTAGGTTCCATGCATGGCCTGGTGCTAAGGAGCAAGCTCCCCTCACTTCACGAGTCCAGTGGTAAGCTGGTCTTACTTAGCCAAAATATACTTTCCCTAGAGATTAGACTCTGCCAGAGAACAGAGTGGGCTTTCCCCTTGGTGATGAAATCCAAGTGGGATTGCCAGGATGGGTAAGGTATCCGCTGGGGGACGAAATCCCAGTCGGACCTTGTCTCAGGTGAGTTTGATGTTTGATTTGGTGCAAGTGGTTCGGTTGTGTAACATAAAGTGATCTAAGATTAATTCAATATGTGGTTATTAATTACTAAGTGTGGTCTAAGAAATGCAAGCAAGCAGAAATGGAATGTGATGTGTTTTAAGCCCCAAGTCAAAATGTTAAGTTGGAATGAAAACAAGTTGAGAAAGGGTTGAAGAATATGATTTTTGACTAGCCTAGAATGCAAGAAAAGAAAGAAAAGTTCTTTCTATTCCTGCTTATGATGTCATTTAGAAGAGAAGAAAGAGGTGAAAAGGGAGAAACCTAATGCACCCTATATGAAAAGAAGGAAAGAAACCCAAGGAAGACCCTAGGGTCCCACCGGGCGTGCCAAAATGTTTCTATGCTATATTCACTTTTCACATTCAAGAAAGGGAAATGAGAAACTAAGAAAATGGGTGAGGGTTTGTACGTACCCGAGTTGTAGACGTGCGCACCATAATTCAGATGATAGCAGGAACTCCTCTTTGGTTGTGGAGGATTACACCTGAAAGAGAAAGACACTAAACATGAAAAATGTTAGATGACAAAAGGGTGGACTGCCAAGCAAGAGCTTGGTCCTAGAAGCGCAAAGTCTTCTTGGAGGATGTTAGTCCACTGTTAAAAATAGAATGTTGATCAGAAATAGAAAGTGATAAATGATGAAAAATAGAAAGAAAGAACTTAAGGCAAATGCATACCTGTTTAGAAGCTATCTGCCTTTACACAGTCACCGACGTCGGTGGTATTGCTGGCGTCGGTCAGTAAGGTCACCGACGTCGGTTAGGCTACCGACTTCGATAGGGATACTGGTCGAGGTCGGCTGGGGTAGTAGTTAGGGACGAGTTACAGGACTGGTCTTGGTCTATAGAATGGATTGAGGCTTCGTCTGAGGGTCAGGGAGGTCTATTTAGAGGTCTAAGAGATTGCCTAGAGGTTTGAGGGACTTGTTTTGGGTCTGAGGGACTGAGAATGTTGTCCGAGAAAGTGACTGGTTGGGAACCAGAAGCACAAAGGGGAATGAATGAGAGGCAGGGGTCTGAGAAGGCTTTTCAGCCTCTCAGGGACAGACAGGGAAGGTCTAGGTAGTAGTTAGCTAAATATATTAATGCAGATAAGAAATGAAATGGAAAACAACACTGTGCTTACCTCTTGCCTGTTGGTTGGAGAATGGAGAAACCTATTGTCAGAGCTGTTGAAGAACCTGCAAATGGAGCTGTTGCTTGGAGCTACTCTGCAAGGTACCTGTAGCTATTGGGGTTGCTGTGCGAGAGGGAGGAGAAGAAAATGTGAATGCAAAAGCGTCAAGAGAGTTCTATTCATGGGGGGGGGGGGGCAGAATGGTTGTAGGAAACCATTTTGAAGGCTGCCGACGCCGGTAGAATCACCAATGTCGGCCACATGGTAGCCGATGTCGGCGGCAGAAGAATGGGGATAGAGGCTAAAATTATCCTCTGTCCATTCTTGCACACCGCCGGGTCAAGGGGTCGTGGGAAAACAGTCGCGGGAAGGCTTAATGGATGCGGGAGGAAGGATAAAGGGGAGATTTGGTGTAATAAAGGCTAGGAGGGAGGTGGGGGCATCCAAGGAGGGGATCCAAGGTGGCATGGGTGGGGTGGAAGAGGGGCCACTAAATTAAAATATTTAAGTTATTTTAATTTAATGAATGGAGGGGACTAAGGTAAGGGTTAGGATATGGGTCAAGGGGGACAAGGGGGGAGGATGATAGATGACCAAGGTGCAGACACGTTTTCGGTGTCTACAAGAGGAGAAATAAAATTAGATATTCAAACTCCCTCCCACACACCCTTAAATGTGTCATAAATGAGAAAGTTATTATCTCCATCTAAACCTTTCATTTATAATGCTACTGGTCCCACATCAAGTTATTATTTTAATATTTTTTTCATTTCATTCTAACATTGGTGATTCTCATGAGACATGTCGTGTGCTTAGAAATTTGTGGTTTCATTCATATTAGGCAAATCATTTTGATCATGGCACTATGACCAAGATACATCATAATGATTATCTTAAATTTTATCAAAAGATATTTTTTTTCCAAATCTACTACTCATATCTCAAAAAACTTCTTTCGATCCCAATACACAACATGCCAATGAAAATGTTTGTGCTATTAATGTTTACAATGATCAATTGTATACTAATTCTAAATATATGAATACAACCAAAGTCAATTATCATCATAAGCCCTCTTACAAGGATACTGTTACCACACCTAAGAAGTTGTGTACCAAAGAATAAATTCTTAAGGATACTAAAACTACTACTCCATCATCTTCAGAACCAACCATTAGTGATGACCCACTTCCACTATTATAACCTCAAACTATTTCCAAGATTACCCTGCCTACTCATCCTAAGACTCTTACTCAGTCTTATTCTAAAACTCATTGGAATTTCATAGATGAACTTAATTATATGCCTTTTAGTATACCTCTCATGGAATTAGTAATAACTCATGATTATCATCATAAGTTACTTATGAAAAAATTGAAAGACATAAAATAACCCTCATATAATGACCTTGAGCTACTTAATCCAACTTCTAATGTTCCTCCACTCATAAAGGTTCACACTATAGAAACAACCACTTCTACTAAACCCTCTATATAATTCCCTAAAAATGACATGATTAATGTTGAGATGCTCTTTTGAGATAATAATCCACCCCTCTTCATCAAAATTGGAATCAATAATACTTTAATTTTAAAAGTATTAGTTGATGAAGGTTTTGGAATTAATGTTACCTTTCTTAGTCTAATCCAAAAAATTGGATACTCTAAATAAAATATTAAGAAAACTCAATTCACATGTTATGGATTTGGATCCCCCATACTATTGGAGCTAATATAATATGCTCCAAGATCATGGTTCTCGATCTTCCTTTATCTTAAAACTTAGTTCATCCATGGACTCATTGCATGCAAGTTATTGCATCCTTTGGTATTCATTGTACTAAATTCATACATAACAGGAAATGTTACAAGCATGAAGTAGATCCTAACTATTGGAGCATACAACTTCCAAATCCTAAATATCAATATCACATCCCTATGATTTCTAAAATTAATAGTCCTCTTCCTAAATTTGTTAACATACATTTAAATTTACATGTCACTCTTGTAGATTCAGATGGTGATGAATCTAGTGAATTTAAAAATATTTGAAATAACACTTGGTTACCCCCTATATAGTGTAATGGATCCCTCCTCTACTTCCATGAGATCCAACCATTCCATAAATATATGAGACTACTAACAATCCTCCCCCATGCAATGCACATGAAGCCTCTTAGACAAAGGATGATTTCACTTGTAATGAATATAGGGTAGCTAAACTCTTTCAATATACATTATCCATGTCTCCTTGTAATTTAATTAATATGGGTATTTCAACCACAAATATTTATATTAAAAGTGATACATGTGATATATCTCCATCTTATGATGATGATTAAATTATGGCTCAATCCCAATCATAAGATGTAGACATCACACATTACCAAAATACCCTAGAAAAAATACATGATTTCAATCATGATGTTCATGTCATTCACATATCATCTAATAGTGGATTAGAACCTGAAGGTTATATACCCCTTACTAATGCACCTTTGCTAGATACTCCATGGGTAGTAAAGGAAATCAACTAATCTGATACAATCCAACATATAATTCTTGATTGCATTAGTCACAACATAAATTAGGATAATCCAATTCTTCATGATTCATTACCTATAATAGATTATAATGATCAACTTGATACCATCATTCCTATATCCATTACACATAACTTTATCAATACAACCGATAACATTTCCCCTAACATTTTAATAACATATTCTATCAACCAACCTAATGCACTTTTAAAAAAACCCCTAACTTCTACTCCTAAAATTACCTTATATGTTTAAGATAAAACTATCAAACAAGTACACTCTGAACATGATAACAACAAAAATCAAATTTTGGATATAGAATTTGATGTTGAATATTATGGAACTTTACCCACACTCAATAGTGAAAAATCTGTCTTATAATTACTTCATGTTCATGAATTTAAACTACTATGCCAACATCACAAGCTTGGTCATTTCAAGAAAAAGGCTCTTTGTTTTAAAAATTTTGTTTTCTAGTGTTGATCCCAAAACACATCTTGTTTCTAAACTGACTCTTACTATATCAATTTTAAGATAGATATATCATGCTTATTGAAGAAAATATTACAATAAATTATGTTACCACTACTATTCCTCGACCCATTCTTATTTCTAAGGAACTTCATCCTCAAAATCATGATAATTTTAGCCTCTTTTTCAAAAAATATCATGAATATTTTGCAGGGTCATATTAGGACATGCTCGATATTGACCCTAAAATTATGGTCCATAATATTATCACATACCTTGATGCAAAACTCAGGCATTAAAAGCAACACAAATTCCCTCCTAAGATTTATACTCTATCTCATAAAGAAACCATCAATATTTTAGATGCTAAGTTCATCAAACCTATAGATTACTCAAAATGGGTATTCAATATTGTTCCTATTTGCAATAAAGTTACTATGGTTATTCACATATGTATATAGGTTTTCAATCTTAACTTATCACATCCCAAAGATTACCATTAATTGATTCCATTATTGCTTCTACTACCGATTATGAAATATTATCTCTCATGGACAATTTTTTTGGCTATAATAAAATTCATATTACTCGTAAAGATCAACATAAAACTAATTTCAATACTAAATGGGGAACCTATTACTATGTTAAAATTCAATTTAGTTTTAAAAATGTTGGTGCTACGTATCAAGGTGAAATTACCCATATTTTTCACGATGTCATACACAAAATAGTAAAAACTTATGTAGATGATCTCATTTCCAAATCTAAGGATCAAAAGGAACCATCTTCATGATATTTCTATTATTTTTGATTGCCTCGTCAAATATAAAGCTAGACTCAATCCTCATAAATGCATTTTTGGTGTTAATTTTGATAAACAATTAGGACTCCTAGTTTCTTTACATGGGATTTATGTTGATCCTAATAAGATAAAAGATATTATTAACATGCCCATTCCTCATTTCATTATATGTGTGTGTGTGTTTGTGTGTGTGGGTGTGTGTGTGTGTACATATGTTGATAAACTTGGGGCAATCTATCGATTCATTCTTGAGATGGCTTACCATATATATTTAGATAATTCCCTTCTTAAGAAAGGTATTGCTTTAGAATTCACTGAAACATGTCAAAAATTATTTGACAACATGAAAGGATCATTATTTCATCCACCAACTCTTCATCCACCTTCCAATGATTGTCCACTCATCTTATACACTTCATCTACCCCCATATCAGTTAGGTCAATACTTGCTCAATAAGATGAAATATTTCATGAATATGGCATATATTTATTAGTGATGCCTTAATATACTATGAGACACACTATAAAAAAGTCAAACATGATTATCTCACTAACTATTTTGTAGCTAAAACGTTTCCACATTACAAGCTACAAAGTTTCCACATTACATAATTTAACAAACCACTTATGTCATTGTCTATTCTGATCCCCATTTTCATTATTAAGTTGATTAATTCACCGTTATTAAATAAATGAGTAATATTTGATTACTCATAGTTTTTTGTAATATGGTTAGTTACCGTAGGTAGATTGGTGGGTTATTTAGGTTAGTAAATATTTAAAATATTTTATTATTAGTAATTTTAACTCCCAATTTATATTTGGTAGATTTTATAGTTTTTTATAGTTTTATCTCTCCTATTTTGTAGGAACTATTACAAACTCATATGTCTATATAAATATGCATCTCGTCTTTGTATTTTTTTGTTGGATTAAATATATTTTAATTAAACCTCAAGATCTAGTATCAAAGCCATTAAAAAATCTTTGAACCTATGTTTGTGGAGAAGCCCAAGCTTTGCCAAAATTTGAAAAGTTTTGTTGTGTGAGGAGTATCTTGTGCACTCCCACACCAAGCTAGATGCTGGAAAAAATAAGAAGCAATCATTGAGGATTAGATGCATTGAAAATCAACGTTTAAAAAAAATAAAAGTGATACAGAGCGTTGGAAATCTGCATTTGAAAAAACACTGTGAGTGCTATTTTTTTTGAGTTTGGTGTTTCAAAGAAGAGTGGCATTAAAAAAACTATGTTGCTTTATAAAAAAACATTGAAGGAGGTGTTGAAAACAAGTAGTCAAGCCTGGAGTGTTGATGTTTGGCTTGCATCATCCTTGGAGCGTAGGATTTACCAAGCAAAGCGTGAGGATTCAACAATTTTATTTAAAAAAAAAATTGGTGCTAGATTTATAACTAGCCATTTAATAAAGGTAGCTATCATACTTACATATTGATTTATTTTGAGCAACATATTTAAAGCTTGGCATTGGATTTTGTTTAAGTTGATATCCAATCAATCTTTTAATGGTTCAAAACCACCTTTTAATTCCTAAAATCACTTTCTAATTTAATTCATTTGTTATAAATTTATCCAAAACCATCTTTTTATTCCCAAAACCACCATTTAAATTATTTATTTGCTACATTTTTCTCAAAAACCACATTTTTGGAAACTTGTGGTATGAGGTGGGAGCGTGGTTTAAGGATAAAAATCAAAATTAATATATTTTATATATATTTGTGCTTTTATGTCATTGAAGTGATGCTTAGGTGAGTTGGTGGAAATACTTTTTAGTAAAGTGGAAATGCGAGGTTCAAATCCCTGAAAATAGTTTTTAGAGAAATTTTTAGCAACCCTTCCAACTTTGGTAAATATACTAAATTTAGTTATAACTAACTAAACTATTAGTAAATGTACTTAATTTATTTTTATAAGGAAAAGGCAAGTTAAAAAAAACAAATTGCCGAAAAGAGGCGATAGAGCTTGAAATGAAAAAACAAGTGAATTTTCATTTTTTGAAAAACATTGTAAATTTATTTTACAAAATATTGTAATTGTTTTGCATATTGTATAAAATCATGAGTTTTTTCAAACTCAACGTAATATTCGGGCATAGATATGCCTCTGACTCATTTTTACGGGTAATGTCATCATGCTTGAGTTACTGCATACACAACCTAACATAACTGTAACAATGACATCTAGGCATCATCCCTTTAAATCTTTAAAGAGAAATAAGACACATTCACTCATAGCCTTCCCTTCATCTACTTGTTCATTTCAATCAAAGGGCGTAAATCCTAACTGCTAGTATTTCTAAGTATATAGCGATATTATACGCACACATACAAAAATCCATCTAAGGAAGTGATAATGATTGGATAAACCCTTTTTAGTACTATCTAGGTACCAAGTATCAAATTCTTTCTTATACATTTATGCCTCTTTCCCATACTACTAGGTATATAAAAAGGGCAAGCTTCTTATCTATACCTATGAGCATAAAGGAAGGGTGAATATAAAAAATGGTCTGGTTGTTTTAGTATTTTTTATGATTTTCAGTGTGGAATAATTATCTACCAAATACAAAGTACATGCAGGGTTTAGAGTTACCTAGAAAGAAAGATTACTTGTGCATCATTGATTAAGATTTGTGTGAACTCCTCTTTGGCTGGGGAGAAATGACCTACAATTCACCACACTTGAACAAAAAATTGATTAATAAATAAATGAGTGGGTTGCCTAGTAAGAAACCAATCCCAAAAAGTGATATTGTTCCTTAGATGGATGTTAGCCCATATTTAACATTTAAGTTTATAAATAAGCATGAAATTATGAAATATGTATAATATGGATAAGCAATGCTAAAGATAATTAATCAACAACAGGATTTATATGATTAAAATAAGCATCCCATAATTCAATAGCAATATCTATGTCTTCTTAGATTACAGGCAACTATTCTTTAATGTATGCAAAATGATGTATGAAATCCATGAGGCAAAGTCCTAGATCAAATACAATGTGACTCTGATAAGCAAATAGAGGTTGAGGGACTATAGGAAGATCAAAAATACTAATCAAATCATGTATTAATCCAGGCAGGGTCATCTACATGCACAAATAGATTTTCAACAAACCAGAATGCAAGTTTTAATAGATTTTAAGACTAAGTAAAATAGATGATAGGAATGTTTTAAAATTTAAGTAGGGATCGATGTTGATTTAGATGAATTGATGTTGATTCTATATAAAAGCTTAAATTTTAAAAATAGACTATAATAATGACCTATATTTTTGATAAAATAAAAAAACTAAATGTAGAACATATAGATAAAATATAGATGACAGTAGATTTAAAATAGGTTTTTTAAGACTTATGTTATGATCTGGCAAAGGATCGATGGTGATCTAATAGGATCAATGTTGATTTAGATGAATCGATGTCAATTTTGTGCAAAAATGATTAATACTAAAAAGACTATAGTGATGGTCTAAAAACTTGATAAAATGAAAGAAAAAATGTAGATAAAAGATAGAGATGCAAAATTAAATAAATGATTAAATATAATATAATACTAACCTTGGATGGTTTGAATAAAGTGATGCCAGAAATAATCAAAAATGACCTTCAAAATCACCTGATAATTATCACTTATCAAGTGCTCTTCAAAGGTAGCA
The DNA here is from genome assembly GCA_037957365.1 of Torreya grandis. Lineage (NCBI taxonomy): Eukaryota > Viridiplantae > Streptophyta > Pinopsida > Cupressales > Taxaceae > Torreya > Torreya grandis. The sequence goes on from JARHVA010008594.1 coordinate 50,494, forward strand.
AGATGGTGGTAAGGTCTATGTAGATTTACAACTAGTTTTGATAGAAATTCATGATCAAAAAGGTCTCTCTCCTTTCACATTCATTCCTCTTTTAGCAATAGAGGTATGCTATGTTTTTATGGATTGACGTTGATCCTAACCAATCGGCATCGATCTTAGAGAATCGATGTTGATTTACCAAAAATGGGTGAAGATGAATGAAAATTCATTAAAATGGGTTGGCATGGGATAAATGAGGGTTAAAATGACTTCTAAGGTTGTTCGATTTGTTTTAACTATGGGATATGTTTGTTAGGAGGTTGGGTAGATTTAGATTTTTATTTAATTTTGAGATTTTATGGTTAAGGATAGTAAAAAGGGGTTAATTACTATTTAACTATAGTAATTAACTAATTGAACCTATGTTGTAAAAGGTAAAGATGAAGGTAAAATGTAATTATTTCAATAATTACTCAATAGGGTGCAGTTCAACACATATCATGATGACACAATATATAATGTGTATAAAATTAGAGTCTACATTTGTCCCTTTTGTAGAGTGGTATGAAATGGTGTGCTACAAGATAAAAACTATTAGGAGTCTACTGCTCCATGTTTATTGTGAGAAGGTATTCCCCCTCAAATCGATCACCATGAAGTGAAATGGAATGGATGATAGGTTTGAACAAGATGGAATGGAGAATAAAAGTGCATAAGGTGAAAGTGACAAAAGGGAAGATAGCTAAGGACATAAAAAAATGTGGACAGATACAAAGGTGTTTGATGTTTTCACCTAATGGAATAAAGAGTAATGCAGATAGTAATGCCCTAAAGATGAGATCAAATAGTGAAATGCCATGGCTAAAATAGGTAAAGCTAGCAAAAAAGGCTATCAAAAGAACAACAGAGAAGAATAGTAGACCAAAGCATCCAGTGTCTGTATGGTATATATGTTACCTATAGACAAATGTTATCAGGGCAAAAATATAACCTTGGGGTCTTACATGGGGTAAGATACCAAAAAATCAAGGGTATAAGCTAAAAGATTAGAGAACTGATAAGGGGTCAAAATTCTCTAATCTAAAGGGTAATAGAAAAAATGGGATAGTTATGACAAAGGCAATAAAACATGGCTTCAAAACCAAACTAAAAGCATGGAAAATGATTCAAAATGCAAACATTTATCAAACCAGGGGAATCAACATTGATCCCAAGGAATTGATGATGATTATAAAAAATCAGCATCGATTGAAGGAATTAACATCAATCACAAAAATGGCTATAAATAGCCCACCAATAAACAAGAAGGGTCATTTAGCTATCAAGTGTAGAAGAGTTTTATAAGTGAATTTTGATGTTTTTTTAGCATTCAAACATACACATTAAATGATGGAGGTTAGTGGGAGTGGATGATGACAATGATGGGTGCATTATGAGGTAAGTGACATGTTTTTGGGTAATTTTGAATTTTTTATTTATTTTACTATTTTTTTTGTTTTTTTGTAGTTGTTAGAATGTTTAGCTTAAAGGAAGGGAGTAATTTATGATATCAAGGGGTGTAAATTAGGAATGCTTAGGGAAAAAGCGTAAAATATTATTTTTAGGGGAAAAGGGAATCGATGTCAATCTGAAAGGATCGACTACAATAAAAAGGAATCGATATTGATCTTTATGGGATCGATAATGATAAAAAAGAGATGACATCAATCCTTGATGGGTTGATAGAGATCACAAGGAAGTGATAGTGATCCATATAAAATTTAGTAATTAATATTTAACTAACAAAATACTATTGTGATAGGCACATGAGTTACCAACTATGAGGGATAGGGTCCCACCATTGTTGAAAGAGCTACGAGAGGATATAGATGATGAGGACTAGGCACATCTCAAGGTTGTGGTCTTTGGAGGGATCCACCACTATCACCATGTTCATCAGGATATTAACATGATATTGGCTTTGCTAGAGTAGTGGGATTATACCACTAACACCTTCTAACTTTTGACAGGTGAGATAACCATTACTAATGAGGACATACATCATATTTTTAGACTACCAATCTAGGGAGCCCTAGTTTATATGGCTGAGGAGGTTAGGCATGCAACAATGCTAGCAAGACTATATGGTGAGGATGTTGTTGATATCAAATTTTTGGTTGGAGATTTTTCATTTCAGCCCCTAGAAGAGTAGGCACCAATAGATATATTAGTGTTGACCATGATTATGTTGGCATTGACTTGTTATGTACTACCTAATTTTAGTGGAGAAAAATTTACATGGAGCTTCACTGTATTTATAGAAGATATGTTAGAGCATAGGATAATGTTTGCTTGGGTGCCCACATTGATAAGGTAGATTTACAGAGAGCTATGGGTCTGGCATATTAGGCATCTACTAGGTCTCAACATCACATTTGTGCTTCACTACTGGGCATATGAGCACATTTGGGTGATATGCCCTTTTGGGACCCCAGGGGTTGGTTTTAGAGATGTGGTGTGTAGTGCAAGATTTTTATGATAGGATGATGACCTAGTCATTCCTTATTCATATAGGATAATACATGATTTAGTGCACTATATATAGGTATTTGAGACCTTACAAATTAAAGACATTATCTGGAGACCATATATACATTTTATATCATGGATTGGGTTTAGAGATAGAGTTAGGAGATTCTACCCAAGAGAGATGGGTATATGGGTGATGGATGGACCATATGGAGCTATTTTATTTTGACAGGGTTTACTGTCAGTTTGGTTTACTATAGGATGTACCATTGGCCCCACATGTATATAAGTGGGATGATATAGAGATAGATTGGACAACACCAAATACCATAGTTATCTAGATGGGAGCATTGGAGGATTCAACAACATTAGATTTGGATGATGTAGGCTATACAACTGATTACACCACTTGGTTTATGGGAGAGATGGTGAGGTGGTAGCATAGAGCAGTGAGGCCTTGGTAGGAGGTGGTATAGGATGAGTCTAGAGGAGAGGTGGAGTAGGAGGCTCCAGATGTACACATGGAGGAGGTGCCAATATAGGATGCCCCAAGATATGATGAGTAGGGGATACTACATGCCAAGCTATAAGAGGTTATAGAGTGAGTTTGATAGGGTCAAATGGGAGTAAGACCAGACCATTTAGCAGAGGGATCAGGTTATATGGGAGAGAGATGGCTACAAGGTAGAGTTTGAGCAAATGAGAGCTTCTATGGCTGAGAGGCTAGCTCTATATTTGTAGAATCTAGTGTTATAATTCTAGATATAGTACCACTTCACTAGTATAGAGACCTACTTGATGAGATGTCCTACTATGAGAAGATTGTACATAGGTGGCTACCACATGTTCCATGTTTTTATTCATATGTGGTAAGCCATCACATATCATAGAGGAATCCTAGAGATACAATTAGATCATTGAGGCCATTTTGAAAAATGGCATAAAAATATAGAGCCTCCATGAACACCATTATTTTCCTAAGATGGCCTCCATGATTTCATCATATGAGATAATTAGGTTATCTTAGGAAAATAATGGTGTTTAGGAAATAAGGGAAATAATGATCTAGGGTTTCTCCCATAACAAGTGAAAATTATCCATGAGAGAATGCTATGTATAGAGCTGGGGTATACATATTTAAGGTTGAGGTTATGGTGACTTCCCGATAACCACATAACTCTCATATCATTATTTGGTATTTTTAAATGAAAGGATATGATAAGATACATGATAAGCTAACTAGGATGAGCTAAGATATATTAACTATAGTAAGGATGTAGATGTAATGCATTAAGAGGTTCTCATTCTAGTTTTACATGAAGAGAAGCCAAATGATATGCCTCATATCCATATTTATGGGTTATGATGTATGGTCAAAGCCAATTAGGAGAAAATTTACCCCTTTTACTTCATTCCATATTAGTGACATGTTGATTTTATTTAAGCACAAGATATCCAATAATAAACTCACACTCTCTTGCATGTTGATTATATGCTCATTTTAATCATTCTTGATATATAAAAAGGTGATCAAGGGCTACTATACGATGCTCATCTAAGAGTTCAATCTGGGATGAACATTCCTGATGGAAATCCTCATCAGAAAGAATGTCTTTAAGAGAGACTCGAAGAGAGGTAGTTTGGACTTCCAATGGAAGTACAACTTCCATACCATATACTAGGGAAAAAAGAGAAGCACCCATAGGAGTTTGAATACTAGTTCGATATGCCTACAAGGTGAAAGGGATACAAAGATGTCAATACTTACAAGTGTCATTAAAAACTTTGATTAGGATTTTGACCAAAGTTTTATTAGATGTTTATACTTGACCAATAGCCTGAGGATAATAAGGCAAGAAAAACTCAATTTAATTTTAAATGAATCATATAACGCTTGAAATTTTTAAATTCTTACAATATTTTCTGCTAAGCCCCTAACCTATCACATGTATGAGGATAGTATTAGCCGTCTTGTGGCTTACTGATCCCTCTTTGACATTATATTACATTTATCTATGCTTTCTTTAGATTAGTAGGTCAGCTTTCTTTAGATTAGTAGGTCGGCTTATGGAATAACCATGGCCTAGTTAGACTATATATAGGAGGTAGTGGGTAATCATTTATCATAATATTGAGAATTATGCTCTTATTGAAGCTTGTGGAGGTTACCCCCTCGAAGTGGCTTATCTATTATCATATATTTGGATATATTTCAGTCATATTTGGATATAATTTTGCTGTTATACTTAATTCTTGAAGTAATTTCATTACAAGTGGTATCAGAGCTGCGATTTGGGCAATCTTGTGGGCGAAACACTAAAATTTTAAATTTTGTGATATATAAAAAATGGTTGCGAATTTCTCTGAAATTCTTCTATTGGAGGTGAGAAATCATGACATTAAGGTTCCATTAAAATTTCAGCTCATTTGGATCTTTTTAAAAAAAATTATTGCTATTTTATGGTTTTTCATAAAATTGCTCTATCATGCGCAATTCAAAGAATTTTTTTGAGTTGTTTACATTTTTGGAAATCTTAGAAAAATTTGGCTATGGTTTTTTGTTTGTATATTTTGAATTGAGGCCAAAATAATTCCAAAATTGCTTGGTCAAAGTTGGGTCAAAAGTGTCAATAAGGGTAGACATCGTAAAACCCTTTTATGGCAGGTCCACAAACTCGGGGCCGAGGAAAGGGTGCTAAAACTCTAGGAAAAACTCCTAACAAGGATGAGATGGAGTCAAAAGGGGGGTGTAATATACCCTTTATACTAGGGTTTTTTGACATAGATCACAAAGTGAGCCAGCTTGACTATAGTGTGTGAGGCATTCAGAGTGAGGTGCAAGACATACAATCTAATATGCAATCCATACAAGATAGTTTGGGATATATCATGATAGATTTGAACATTAGTCAATCAAATCATCAAGCTAACTCTATTTCACAAACCCACTAGGGTGGTTCTCCTAACTAGTCTATTTCAAATCCAACTCCATGGCCACAGAAGAACCTATTACCAAAAATGGATATGCACAGATTCGATGGAAAAGATCCACTCAATTGGCTCAACCAAATGGAGAGTTTTTTTGACCTACATTAGATTCCAAGTGGACAGAAGGTTACCATGGCATCCTTGTATCAACTTGATCAATTCATTTGGTATCGATGGTTGTGTGCTCAAAAGAAAAAGATGAGTCTCAATGTCACCTGGTCAATTTTTATAGAGCAGCTACAATTACACTATGGCAATAGTGTGACAGATAATTACTTTAGCCAACAAGCAAAATTGTGACAAACTAGCTCCATCAAGGATTATATTCATCATTTTTAGAACCTATCCTTACGTGTTGAGACAATTTCTGATGCAAACTCGAATGACCTATTTTTGGGTGGACTCAAGGACCACATTCAACATGAGGTACGCATGTTTAATCTACTTAATATTTATGAATTTATTATCCTAGCACGTAGAGCTAAAGAAAAATTCATAGCCAATAAGAAGCAGCCATTCACTCACTTCAAAGATCATATCATATCATCATCAACATTTCCTCAACCTACTAGATTGACCCCTCAGCAAATTGAAGAAAAGCGTGCAAAAGGATTATGTTTTGGTTGTGATAGCAAGTGGAGTAAAGGACATAGATGTGTTGAGAAGAAGTTATACATTGAGGGACCAAATGAAGATGAAGAAGCAGATGATGCCTCTAATGATGATGAGGAAGATATAGAGGAGGTACCTGAAGATTCCCAACTTACAATCTCTTGTCATACACTTGCAGGTATTATCACTCCACAAAATCTTAAGGTGGTGGGTTTTGTCAAGAAATAGAAGGTGACATTGTTGATTGATTCAGGGAGCACACATAACTTTATAAACCATAAGTTGGCCACTCAATTGAACTATTTCAACTACCTAGCACCAAAATTTCAAGTCATGATTACAGATGGTGGCACAATTAATTATTCAGTCAAATGCCATAGTATTAAGCTTATTATGGGTGGGTACAATCTTGACTCTCCTATGTTTGCTATTCCCATGGGTAACATAGACATTGTTTTGGGAGTCTAATGGCTCACAACCTTAGGTACCATTGAGATGAACTTCCAAGAACTATTCATGCGCTTTCATTCTGAAGGTAAAAAAATTGAACTACATGGATTACATGCAAAATCTCCACAATTGGTTAGTTCACATCAGATGACCAAGATGCTAAAAAAGGGGTAGAGGAAATTATTGCATGATTATGTTCCATAAAATTTCAACCCCTAAAGGTATCTACACATCCTGATCTACAAATAATTCTTGAAGACCACTCATCTATTTTTGGGGCCATGCCAAAAGGACTACCACCAAAATGAGAACATGATCATGCCATTCAACTAATTCCAGGTAGTCAACCACCAAATATCAGACCATATAGATATCCATATGCACAAAAGAGTGAAATTGAAAAGATGGTCCATGAGATACTGGAGGCAGGGATCATCAAGCATAGCCAAAGTGAATTTTCATCACCAGTGGTCATGGTGCGGAAGAAGGATGACACATGGAGGATGTGCCCAGATTATAGGGAACTCAACAAGTACACCATCAAAGATAAGTTTCCTATTCTAGTAATTGATGATTTACTTGATGAGTTACATGGTGCTAATTATTTCACAAAATTGGATCTTCGCTCGGGGTACCATCAAATTAGAATCAAGCATGAAGATGTTCATAAAACTGCTTTTAGAACACATGAGGGCCATTATGAGTTTTTGGTAATGCCCTTTGGTCTTACAAATGCACCATCTACTTTTCAAAGCTTGATGAACACTATTTTTAGGCCTTTTTTAAGGAAGTTTGTGCTAGTTTTCTTTGATGACATATTGATTTATAGTCAGACATGGGAAGCACTTCTGCAACATGTGAAACAGGTGTTGATAGTTTTAGAAAAGCACCAACTTTATGTGAATCCATCTAAATGTGATTTTGGAGTATAGGAGGTAGAGTACCTTGGTCACATTGTTTCCCATGAAGGGGTCAAAGTTGATCCTTAGAATATCAAAGCGATAATGGAATGGCCCATGCCAAAAAATCTCAAAAACCTTCAAGGTTTTCTTAGACTAACAGGTTACTATAGAAGATTTGTGAAAGGTTATGGCAGCATAGTAGCTCCACTCACTGCATTGCTAAATAAGGATGCTTTCCATTGGAATGATGATGCCACCAAAGCATTTGAGAAACTAAAAGTAGCTATGTGCACCACTCTAGTTTTGGCTACTCCAGACTTCTCACAAACATTCACTGTTGAATGTGATGCTTTGGGGTCTAGATTGGGGGCAATACTAATGTAGGAAGGAAGACCCATTGCATTTGAAAGTCATCAATTTAAAGGTAAGAATGTACAAAAACCTATCTATGAGAAAGAAATGATGGCTATTCTTCATGCAGTTAAATAATGGAGACCTTATCTGATGGTTAGACACTTTAAGGTGAAAACGGATCATGATAGTCTCAAATACTTTTTGGAGCAAAGATTATCATCTAAGGAACAATAAAAATGGGTAACCAAAATGTTGGGTTGTGATTTTGAAATTATCTACAAGAAGGGTAAAGATAATGTAGTAGCAGATGCACTATCTAGAAGGGATGCATCCACAGAAGCATTACTTTGTGCAATGTCCATATTGCAAGCAGATTGGGTGGATGAAGCTAGGTTAGAATGGGAGCAAGACAAGGATACACAAGTTCTAATTCAGAATCTATAGCAAGGTAATTTATCCTCTGACAAATTTGAATGGAAAGGTAATGTCCTATGGTATAAGGGTAGGTTATACTTATGCAAAACTTTAGAACTTAAGCATAAAATTCTTGCAGAATTGCATACATATCCACTTGGGGGACACTTAGGGTTCTTGAAAACTTATCATAGAATTAAGAAAGAATTATTTTGGGAAGGACTCAAGGGAGATGTACAAAAGTTTGTGGAAGAATGCATGATATGCCAATAGAATAAAGGTGAAATAGTTAAGACCCCAGGTTTGTTACAACCATTAGCAATTCCTATTCAAAGGTGGGAGGAGGTTTCCATGGATTTCATCACTGGGTTGCCTTTTTCTAAAGGTAATAATGTTATTTTGGTCAATGTGGATAGGCTTACAAAATATGCCCATTTTTGTTCTCTCTCACACCCATTTTCAGCAAGTACAGTCGCGGATATTTTTCTGGAAGCAGTTCTCAAATTACATGGAACCCCAAAATTAATTGTAAGTGATCGTGATCCTATTTTCACTAGTAATTTTTTGATTGAACTATTTTCTTGTTTGGGTACTCAGCTAGCTCATAGCTCATCTTATCACCCCCAATCTGATGGAGAAACTGAAGTGGTTAACAAATGTTTAGAGGGGTATCTCCGTTGTTTTGTATCAGATAAACAAGAACATTGGGTTAAATGGCTACCACTTGTAGAATGGTGGTATAACACATCTTTCCATACCTCTTCTAAAATGTCTCCATTTCTAGCACTATATGGTTACCATCCACCTTCCATCACTTCTTCATTAAAGGTGCACACCAAGGTTCGAGATGTGGAAGAGCACATTCAACATCAACAAGAGGTTTTGGCTAGTTTAAGAGAGAATTTGGCCTTGGCACAAAATAGGATGAAGCAATAAGCAGATCAACACCAGAGTGAGCAAAATTTTGAGGTGGGTGACTGGGTATTTGTTCATTTGCAACCTTACAAGCAAATGTCCTTGAAGCAACAGAAAAAGGACAACAAACTTGCTCCAAAGTATTATGGCCCTTATCAGGTTCTACAAAAAATTGGAAGTGTGGTTTACAAGCTCGAGTTACCTCATTCATCTCACATACACCTAGTATTTCATGTTTCTTGTTTGAAGAAGGCCATTGGATAGAAAGTTTTTGCCTAGACAGAGCTCCCATAACTAGACGAAGAAGGACGAGTCATTTTGGAACCAGAGAAGATCCTCCAAACACGTACTAAGAGGTTGAGAACCAGAGAGATTAAGGAATATTTGATCAAGTGGAAAAACCAAAGCAGTGAAGATATAACTTGGGAAGGTGAAGAATTTATGCAATAACATCCACAGTTTTTCAACATTGAGGACAACATTGGTTTGAAGGGGAAGGGCATGCTACGCCCCTAACCTATCACATGTATGAGGATAGTATTAGCCGACTTGTGGCTTACTTATCCCTCTTTGACATTATATTACATTTATCTATGCTTTCTTTAGATTAGTAGGTTAGCTTTCTTTAGATTAGTAGGTCAGCCTATGGAGTAACCATGGCCTAGTTAGACTATATATAGGAGGTAGTGGGTAATCATTTATCATCATATTGTGAATTCTACTCTTATTAAAGCTTCTGGAGGTTGCCCCCTCGAAGTGGCTTATCTATTATCATATATTTGGATATATTTCAATCATATTTGGATATAATTTTGCTGTTATACTTAATTCTTGAAGTAATTTCATTACATTTTCCATTATCTATTATTATTTTATATGGAACTCCAAAATGATAAATAATGTACTGGTGGATAAAATCCACAATATTTTCTACCTTAGTCAAGATAAGCAACATAACTTCCACCCACTTAGTGAAATATTTTGTAGTGGTGATAATAAAGTCATGATGCTAGGAAGATTTAGGATTGATTTTCCCTATAAGATCAAGCCCCCATTGGGAGAATGGCTAAAAGTCTCTTGCTACCTATAAGGATTTACTATGGACATGGGATAGGTTTGTAGGATGCTGAAATTTTACATACCTCTTAACATAGGTGCAACAATCTTGATTTAAGGTGGGCCAATACTAACCTAAACATAAGATCTTCTTAGTGATTGTGTGGCCATTAATGTTTCCATTGCATGAACCATCATGAACCTCCTAAATGGATAGGATAGCTTCATGCTTTTAGAGACAACGGAGAAGAATACCATCAAAACCATGCTTATAAATAACACCCCCTAGTATGATATAGTAGGTAGATTTTTGCTAGAAGACATGTCTGACACCTTTGGATAGATGGGAAGGAGATAGTCCTATAGACAAATAAGAAAATATTTATGGATACCATGGCTCTTCTAGATTTTCCTCAATATTATTGACAAATGGAAGATTGGTCCTTATATAAGAAGGTTGATTAACTTGATAGATAAGGACAAATAACTTAGATTCCTGAGATAAGGTTGGGATAAAAGAGGCAAGAGATGCCATAGTATCAAAAAATTTATTAGTTGATCCAGGGGTATCCTGGATGGCATAACATTTGAAGGCAGACAAAAGCTGATCGACTAACATCTTTTGCCACTAGATAATATCATTCTTACATTGATATACACCAATAATCTGATTGACCACTAGTTGGGAATCCCCATAGATATTAATTCACCTAACTCCTAATGCAAGGGCAATCTAAATCCCTATAATCAATGCTTCATACTTAGCCATATTATTGGTGCAATTAAAGTCTAATTTGAAAGACAAGGGCATGGGAATACCTTGAGAAAGGATTAATATAATTCTTACACCACCTCCTTGCTCACATTTAGACCCATAAAAGAATAGAGTAATTTGATACTATATAAATAATTAATAAGTGGATGTGATAAATTCATTAGGGAATTCACAATTGATTGGTAGAGTATCACTAAGAGGTGCTCTAGCCAGTTGATCAGCAATAATCTACCCTTTAACAATTTTTTAGTGGAGAAACTCTAGAGCAAATTCAGCTAGAAGCATAATCAATCTAGCCATCCACTAATTCTGATAAGGCTTAGAATGCATAAACTTAAGGGGATTAGTACTCATAAGTATGTACGTCTTATGGTTAAGTAGGTAATGATAAAGATTATAAGCTACAAGGACCAATGCTAGGCATAATTTTTTAGTATGTAGATAATGTGTTTCATATTATATTAGAGTACAACTTATATAATAAACAACCAACTCTTTATGATGCTCATCTCTATGGGCAAGCATAACACCTAGAACATGATCTATAGCTAAGATATAAAGGAAGAAAAGCTTCCTTCATTAGGTGGAGTGAGGATAGGAGGTGATAAAAGTAGTCCTTGAGTGCATTAAAGGCTTCTTGATAATGATAATCCCATATAAAGAGACTATCCTTATTTAATAAATGGTAGAAAGGTTGACATCGATTAGAGAGTTGGGAAATAAATTGATGAGTAGAGTAGAGCTTACCATGTAAAATATGAAGTTGCTTAAGGTTGGATGGAGGAGGCATTTCTAAAATAACCTTGATTTTAGTGGAGTCTACTTCTATTCCACAAATAGAAACAATGAAACCTATAAGTTTACCCATCAAGATACCAAAAATACACTATTTTGGATTTAGATGCACACGATACTAGAGTAGATGATCAAAAATAATCTTAGGTATAGATAGGTGATCTTTACAAAGCTTTGACTTCCCAAGGAGATCATCTATATAATCCTCAACAATTTTATGGATTATATCATGAAATATATAAGTTATGGCCTGTTGATATGTGGTTCTTGAATTCTTTAGGCCAAAGGCATAACATGGTAGTAAAAAGTCCCCCAAGGAGTAATAAATGTAGTTTTATGTTAGTCTTCTAGTGTAATAAGTATTTGATTGTAACTAGAAAAACCATCTATAAGGGACAACATTTCATGATTGGTAGTCAAATCCACTAAATTGGTCAATGTTAGGGAGAGAGAAATCATCTTTTGAACAAACAAGATTTAAATCATGAAAGTTTTTACAAATATGAAGTCCCCCCATAGGATTAGTAACTAGAATGATGTTGGACATCCACTGAGTATATTTTATGGGTTGAATAAAGTTAGAAGATAAAAGGCACTGTAACTCTTCTTTTACTAGAAGTGTGATGCAAGGATGCATTTTGTAGATTTTTTTGCTTCACCAACTTAGCAGCATCAAGAAAGGTAACAATGTTATGGATAATGATCGAGGGGTTAATACCATGCATATCACTGTAAGACCAGGCAAAGGCTTTACTATGGTTTGATAAAAAAAGTGGTAAAATCTTGGTTTTTTTGTGGATCTAAGGCTTTGTTAATTTTAATAATCCTTGAGATTTCCTAAGACCTCATATTAATATCAACAGTGGTTTCATTTAATAAGCTAGACATTTCAGATGGAAATAATTATGTAAATAAGAGTTTTCAGTGCTCAAATGAGTCAAGATTGAATCATCATCTTGAAACTAGAAAACATGGATGGTTGGCATATCACATCCTATTAAGTTAGGATATACTAAGGGGATGGTTCAGATTTCATCAACATGGTGGAAGAAGAGGGGTTCTATGGAGATCATATTGACTAAAAAAATTTAGGAGAGATGGTTATGGTATTGCTAGTTGGAGAAGAGGAGTCAGACGAGGAAGATAGGTCTTCGTTTTCCAAATATGGTATAAGAATAGGTTTGGGGGAAGATTTAGAATCTTTCTTAAAACCTAAGCCATGATTTTCATGTGGATTTCGAAAATATCCTAATGTGACATTGTGGGGACCCTACTCATATCTACCCATGCCAAAGCCTTTCCAGGCATAGTGATAAAGATAAGTTTGCATGAACTCGGGATTGATAAGAAAGGAGATATTGGATGTAAATAGTTTAGCACAAACACAATCATCAGGTTCTAAGGTAACTTGATTGATCCCACCATATATTAAGTGATTATGTATGAAAGGTGGTCCAAATTATTTAGGAGTAGGTAAGGTGTTAAGGGTTAATAATTGATATTCTCCCATTGAAAGCTACTACATCAAGGAGTCAATGGACTCTAGAGCAGGTAGTTTTTAGGGAGAGATCATCATGCTATTCAAATATTGATTAGAAGATAGAGATGGGATAATGTTAGGTGAGGCTATTATGACATCACTTGGCATCCCATACCTATGTGGAGAGTTTTGGGCATGGGGGGAAGGAGAAATATGTAATGCTTAACTATTTAGATAATAATTAAGATCAATAGGGTTATTGTCCAATATTTCTACAAAGGAAGGATATTCTTGAGGATAATACTGTGGGAACACAAGATTCTCAAAGGACTCAGGGTAAGAGATGGGACTAGGTGTATGCTCCATAGGAGAGGATGTAACACCCTCCTTGGATTCTTTCTTTGACTATTGCCTAGTTAAAACCATGAGATAGAAAATAAAAACAAAAATAAAACATATAAATAAATTAAAAAAATATATATTTTTGAAGTATCTCATTTTAGTGATGGATGAAAGACACACACTAAAGTCATTCAAAAAAAGTTTTTTATCTCTTTTAACTTTAATATGTGAAAATAAAAATACTAAAAAAGGATAATAAAGGTCCTAAGAAATGGTAATCTAAGGAGGGTTTTAGGTATTTTATTTTAACACTCAAAGAAATCTATACTAGTATTGGTACGTGGATTGATACTTGGGGCTTGCTCCCCTCACGTCATAATCCCATTGCTAGTGTGGGTCCTCCCCTTAGTGGACCAAAGAATTGAGTTAGTCCTCCCCTTGGGGTGAAATACGCGTAGGATCACTAGAAATAAGGTTGCCATGAGGTGATGAAATCCCCATTGGTTTCCTTATGTTAGGTATTTAGATGTGGTAGTTGATATTATGATTTGGTTTGTGTATGGATAAAGTGATAACTATGATAGATTGCCACTTCTATGTGAAAGAATCTAAATAGAAAAGATGAATGCAAATTATTTTAACTTTTTAAGAAAAGGAAATAAAATGCAATCCTAATGTTATCTTTGGATGAATACATAGAAACAAAGAAAGGGAAAGATACCAAATTCAATGATTTTAAATTTAATAAAGAAAAATGAGACCTAGGTCCCATTAGGTGTGCCAAAATGTTTTAGTATTTTTTATGCTTTTTAATGTGGACTAATTAGCTACTAAAAATAAAGTACATGGAGGGTTTAGAGTTACCTAGGAAGGGAGCTTGGTTATGTGCCGTTGATCAAGATTTGTGTGAATTCCTCTTTGGCTATGGAGGAATGACCTACAATTCACCACACTTAAACAAAAAATGGATTTATATAAAAATGAGTGGGTTGCCTAGTAAGAAACTAGTCCCAAAAAGTGATATGCTTCCTTAGATGGATGTCAGCCCATGTTCAACATTCAAGTTTATAAATAAACATGAAATTATAAAAAATATATAATATAGATAAGCAATGCTAAAGATAATTAATCAACAAGATTTATACGATTAAAATAAGCATCCTAGAATTCAATAGCAATATCTATGTCTTCTTGGATTATAGCCAACTATTCTTCAATGTATGCAAAATCACATATGAAAGACACGAGTCAAAGTCCTAGCTCAAATAAAATATCACTCTGATTAGTAAATAGAGGTTGATAGACTATAGGAAGATCAAAAATGCTAACTAAATCATGTATTAATCCAGGTAGGATCATCTACATGCACAAATAGATTTTCAGCAAACCAGAATACAAGTTTTAATAGATTTTAAGACTAAGAAAAATAGATGATAAAAATGTTTTGAAATTTAAGTAGGGATCAATGATGATCCAATAGGATCGATGTCAATTTATATGAATCGATGTTGATTCTATATAAAATCTTAAATTTTAAAAACAAATTATAATAATGACCCATATTTTTGATAAAATGATAAAAATTGAATGTAGAATACACAGAGACAAAATATAGATGACAATAGATTTAAAATAGGCTATTTAAGACTTATGTTTTGATCTAGAAAAAGATCAATGGATATCTAATAGGATCAAATTCAATTTAATGTATCGATGTCAATTTTGTGCAAAAGTGCTTAATACTAAAAGATTATAGTAATGGCCTAGAAAATTGATAAAATAAAAGAAACATAATGTAGATTAAAGATAAAGATGTAGAATTAAATAAATGATTAAATACAATACAATACTGACCTTACATGGTTTGAATAAAGTGATGCTAGAAACAATAAAAAAATGACCTTCAAAATCACCTAATAATTATCAATTATCAAGTGCTCTTCAAAAGTAGCAATATGGTGGTAAGGTCTATGCATATTTATGACTAGTTTTGATATAAATTCATGATAAAAAAGGTCTCCTTCCTTGTTCATTCCTCTCTCAGCAATAAAGGTTTGTTGTGTTTTTATGGATTGGCGTCGATCCTAACCGATCATCATTGATCTTGGAGGATCGATGTTGATTTACCAAAAATGGGTGAAGATGAATGAAAAGTTGTTCTAACAGGTTGGCATGTGGTAAATAAGGGTTAAATTGGCTTTCAAGAGTGTTTAGGTTGTTTTAACCATGAGATAAGTTTGTTAGGAGGTTGGGTAGATTTAGATTTCTATTTAATTTTGAGAATTTTATGGTTAAGGACAATAAAAAGGGGGTTAATTACTATTTAACTATAGTAATTAACTAATTTAACCTATGTGGTAAAAGGTAAAGATGAAGGTAAAATGTAATTATTTAAATAATTACTCAATGGGGAGCATTAAAACACATATCATGATGACACAATATACAAGGTGTATAAAAGTAGCATCTACATTATTATATCAATTTGATGGTATATAGAAAGTGAGACTTATATACCTGGAGTGATAAGGAACCAATCCGTCACCTAAAATATTGATAATGGCTACACAGAATACAAAATTCTTTCTACTAAATTCACAATTACTCAAAGGTGACAACTAATTTGCTTGGAATAAAAACTTAGAACTCAAATGGAGTTTAAATATATACACTCTGTAGTAGATGGATCATATACCAAACATGCCACAGACATTGATCAAAAATGTAAATTTGACAAATCCAACATAAGGATAAGTTTATTATCATGTTTAGAGTATTAGATGAAGTTCAAACACACATTTGTGAAGCCAAAACAACTAAGGAAGTTTGGGACAAGCTCCAAAATGTATATGAGGCCAAAAATGAGAGCACAATTTTACATCTACAAATCAACTCTACTCTCTCAAATTGAGATTAGGAGAAATAGTGGAGGTCTCTTTAAGACATATTGCAACATTGAGGGCATCACTTCAATCTTTAGGTGAGATAGTTTTAGATGAATCTCTTATACCTATTGTCTTGAGAGCGTTTTGACCCACATACAAGATTTTTGTGACCACATTGACTGTGACAAAAAAAAATTAAGCTTTGAAAAATTGGTAAATATGTTGCAATAGGAAGAGTCCTTAAACACACATGATAAATAATAAGAAAATGTAATGGCTTATCATCAATAAAAATACAAGAAACCAATCAAATCTTCATAAAAATCTAATTCAAAGAAAAATTCACTAGGAGGAAAGACAAAAACAATGTCTCATTTATGGTTATCAGGGACATGACCTAGAAGATTATTGGTACAATACCTTCAGAAAAGGATCTTCTAGTGGTTAGAAGTTTACTAACCAACAATCATACTTTGGCTCATTTAGTAATCCATAAGGAAAAAAAAGGGAACTTGGTAGAATAAATCAAAGAAACAAGGCAATATTGTTGAATAAGAAGAACATGATGACGTAGACAATTACCTATACTCTAAAAATACCCATGATGAATCCACATCATAAAGTCACATCTGGTATGTTGACTCAATTGAAACCTAACATATGGTAGGTAGAAAAGATTGGTTTTTCACTTTGAAGGACACACCCAATAAAAATCATATTTCTTTGGGTGATGATTCCTCATATAATGTACAAGGAATTGACAATATTACCTTACCCCTAGGCACACAAACATGTAAAATCACATATGTTCTCTATCTACCTAGATTAACCAAAAACTTCTTATCAATAAGTCAACTCTTAGACCATAATTTGAAGATTGATTTTGACTGTAAAGGTGAAAAAATTATGTTTGATCAAAGACAAATCTAGAAACTCTAAAATTGGTGCATGATCATCCAATGTGAACCATATGTTTTATCTTGATTTCATTCATAAAAATAATCAAAGACTCATAGAAAATGACATAGACTCAACACAACTATGGCATAAGAGATTTTTCCACATCACTTTTTGATATCTCGACACACTTCATCACAAAAATATGGTAAGAGGCTTACCACCTCTTAAAAAGGGTACAAACAAATGTTTTGATTGCTTATCAAGAAAACAACATCAAATTCCATTTCAAAAAAATACTTATAGATCCAATGGTAAACTTGATCTGGTTTACATAGATTTGTGTAGACTGATTACACCTAGTCATGCTAGATTTAAGTACTTTATGCTTTTTGTCAATGATTATTCCAAAAAAATGTGGATTTATTATCTGAAAATAAAGGATCAAGCTTTTAAAACTTTCAAGAAGTTCAAAGTGGCAATTGAAAATAAATTTGGTTGACACATCAAGACCCTTTGAATATATCATGGGGGGAATTCAAAAGTAATGAGTTTAAACATTTTTACAAGCAAATGATATTCATCATCAAATGGCACCTCCATATACACCAAAACAAAATGAATTTATTGAATGAATAAATCATACTATTGTAGGAATGGTGTGATGTATGATACATGACTCAGGCTTGACAAAGGCATTTTGGGTATATGTTGCCAAAACTATTGTATATCTACTTAATATATTACCTAATGTAGCTCTTGATGGAGTAACACCACATGAGGCATGATTAGGGAAAAATCTTTAGGGAAATAACCATAGCACATCTTCAAATTTTTGGTTGTCAAGAAAGTATGCACATTCCCAAATCAAAATGGACTAAGCTTGATATGGAATCCAAAAAATATGTGTTACTAGGGTATAGTGAAGAAGCACTTGCCTATAGACTCATGGATCCAAAAACTAGATAAATCTACACTAGCAAGGATGTCAAATTCTTTGTAAAGAAACAAGTAGAAGTTCCTTCTATAAATTCACCTGATAAAAAAATTTAGTCCAATAGAAAATATAGAAGATGGTGATTTCCTAAATGAATACAATAATGATGATAATAATAATGGTACAACTCCACCACCCACAAGAACTACTCAATGTATGCCTAAATGGTATATAAATACTCTCAGAGATGTAAAGTTGGATGGTGTTCCAAACACATCCACCACTGGACCAAGGACTCATAGTATGGCTCATGGTGAGGTAAATTAGGTTTTAATGAATATAGTTGTTGAATCCATCGAGCCCTCTATAGTTTAGGAATCCCTACAATTTAATCCTTGGAAATATGCCATAGATGCATAATATAATTCACTGATAAAAAATAAAACATGGTAGATTTAGGTCTTCCACCAGTGAAGAAGCCAATAAAATGCAAATGGATCTTAAAGATGAAGTATAATGAATATGATAGTCTTGACAAGCACTAGGCAAGATTGGTTGTGAAGGGGTATGCTCAACAAGAAGGCACTGACTATGAGGAGACATTTTCTCCCACAATAAAGATCAAAACAATCAAGGTGATTTTTGATCTAGATGCATAGTTTGGTTGGAAAGTCCATCAAATGGAAGCAAAAAGTGCCTTCCTTAATGGGGAATTATAGGAAAAAGTCTACATGACTCAACTAGAAGGTTTTATCAAATCTAGAAAAGAAGATAAAGTTTATAGACTTATCAAATCACTGTATTGTTTTAAACAAGCTCTCGGGGCATGTTATATCAAAATTGAGGAGCATCTCTTGAAACATGGATTAGAAAGGAGTCTATATGAACTGAATCTCTACCTCAAACACTAAGATAGGGGGGTAGTAATTGTATTCATATATGTTGATGATCTAGTCATCACTAGTAGTTCAGTGAACATGATTGAATCAATAAAGAAAGATCTAAATCGATCATTTGACATGACAAATCTCAGGCTTTTGTATTATTGTCTTGGTTTAGAATTTTGGTAGAGAGAAAATAACATTTTTGTATCTCAGCTAAAATATTCCAAAATAATGCTCTAAATGTTTTAAATGACATATAGCAAACTAATTGCCACACATATAGAGACAAAGCTTCAATTGTCTCAACTAGGTCCATTACCCCAGGTAAATACAACTCTATATTGATAGTTGATGGGGAGTCTTATTTACCTAGCCTACACTAGGACAAACATCAACTATGCTATCATTTATCTCTCAAGGTTCATGTAAGATCCTAAGATCAATCAATATAAAATAACAAAACTAGTATTGAGGTACATCAGAGGAAGTATGGAATTTGGTCTAGAATACAAGAAGAATGATAACGTCTTCTTGATAGGATACTCAGACTTAGATTATGTAAGTAACATTGATGATAGGAAATATACTTAAGGATTTGTATTTTTTTAATCTAAAATAATATCATGGGGGAGTAAGAAGAAAAATTATGTTTCAAGGTCCTCCATAGAATTAGAATATCGCACCACAGGGGGAAGTGTCTGTGAAGTGATTCAACTCAAATGTATACTTGAAGGAGTTAGACTACTATAAGATCAGTCAAAAATTCTTTATGTAGACAATGAAGGATTAGTAGATCTTATTCACAATCCAGTGTTTCATGAATGCACTAAACACATTGAGGTATAAGTTCATTTCATTCAAGAACATGTTCAAAATAACATCTAGCTCTAGTATTGCTTGATCGATCAACAACATGCATATGTTTTTACCAACGCACTTGTACGGGATAAATTTGAGGCATTCAAATAATTTCTCTCCTATTCACTTGAGACAATGTTGAATCAAGGGGGAATGTTAGGGTGATTAATCCACCATTATTAAATAAATGATTAATATTTAATTACTAATAGTTATTTGTAATACGGTTAATTACCATAGGTAGATTGGTATGTTATTTAGGTTAGTAAATCTTGACAATATTTTATTTTTATTAATTGGAACACCCAATTTATATTTGAGAGATTTTATAGTTTTCCATAGTTTTATCTCTCCTATTTTTAGGAGCTAGTATGAGCTCATACGTTTGTATAAATATGCAGCTCAACTTTATATATTTTTGTTAGAGTCAATAAATTTTAATTGATCCTCAAGATTCATTTCTTCTCTAAATCTTTCTTAACTATAAATATCATTAGAAAATTAAAGTTTCTCTTAATGAAATTTGATTTAAAAATTGTCACGTAAAAATTAGTGAAGGGACAAGTAATCATCGATCAAATTTATGTTTCCCCTATACTAACTACTAATCACCTTCATCACACCCTTCCTGATGAAGACATCCTTTATATTGAAGTGTTTAATCAATCTATTTCACTTAGATATTATTTTCATAATTTTATCACTAATCTCAAAACACACACAACCTTGATGACCTAACAAATTCAATTTCCAAACCAAAATCCAAATTCATTATTGAAGAATTACACAAAGTTATAATTGATTTTCATGAAGATACTTGGACACTTCATTTTGATGGAGATAAATGTTTTCAAGGGGCTCATGTATGTTGTGTATTATCTGATACCCATGGTGAAATCATACATTTTTATTTTTTAATTAAACTTTGATGTCATTAATAACATGGTTGAATAGGAAGTTCTCATCTTAGGAATGCAAGCAACCATTAATTTAAACATCCCATGTTTACGTGATTTAGAATATTCAAAACTCATCTGCTATCAAGAAAATACAATTATCAATGCAAAAATGTAAATGCCATCTTATATCATCAAATTTATATCACTCTTGATAAAGAATTAAAATATTTTACCACTGAACCAATTCCATGAGAGCAAAATGCTATAGCTAATTCCATTGATTCATCCACTTCTCTTTTTCACCCTCATCAAACACTTCATGATTCATAATTTATCATTAAAATATAAAGTCACCTTATTCATCAAAATCCAAGAATGATTCTCTTATATGTCACATTGAATCTATCACCACTTGACAATTTTATGGTAGAAAGGCATCATCAAATTCATTGAGAATCATACTTATCCTCCAGAAGTTGATTCTCATGAAAAGACTCAAATTCATAAGTAGGTGTGAGGATATGTATTATGGTATGATATGTTTTATCATTTAAATGTTGAAGGAACATTTATATATTATGTCACTCAAGATGAAGTCCATTCTCTTCTTGAATAAGCATATGGGGGAGTTTCTGGTGGTAATTATAGCGAACATGTTACCAACCATAAGTGCCTCTACATGGAATATTTTTGTCCCAGTCTTGGAAAGAATGCTAATAGATTCACTAAAAGTGTAATCCATACCATATTCATTATGATCTCTTTCTATCTCCTTCAGCTAGGATTCAGACCTTGGAATATCCTTGGCCATTTTTCATGAAGGGATTAGATTTCATTGGTAAATTATGCCCCTTGTCAATGTTACAAGTATTACTATCTCCAAATTTATTCTTAAATCAAATCATTTATCACTTTGGAATTACTCACACCATTATTTATAACAATAGTGGGAACTTCTAAAATAAAGATATGAAATAATTAAGTGCAAAGTTCAAAATCATGAAAAAATTATCCACACCTTATTTTTGATGTGGGTTTTATGCACACCAATGATTATTACATGGAGACCCCTAAAATTTTAGGATTGGTGAAAATATTCACTCCAACATGTGAGTTACAGGTATTGATTTTATAAATAATCACATGGTGGGATACTAGTGAGCAAAGTCATTGTTTACCTCTGATGGTTTAGAGGTGAAGTGAGTCTAAAAGTAACCTAAAAATATAATTGAGATGGATGGATGGATATAACCTATAGTTATCCTAGTCAAAATAATTTAAAGAGAGGGAAGGTAGGGTAGAAAATAAAGGGTTCTATGGCTAAATTGCAAATCAATCCATTCCAAGCTGACCCTCTCTATCCTAGACTAAGAAAATGTCCAATAACTAATATCCACTATAATTTTTTGTTTTCACAACATACATGTAGATATAGTTAATCACCAAAGGAAATAAACTATAATATACTCAATAATTACCATCAAAGATATGATTAGAACTAAACTGTGTAACACATTCATATCTCCAGCTAGTAATATGTCATTCAAACTATCAATATGTCCAATTTGAAAAACTAAAAAACAAATAGTTGCACAACCTATTCTATATTATATCAATTTAATAGAATTCCTTATAAGACATAATTTTTTTGGAAGAGATAACACTTCAACACAAAATTATAGAACATTTATAAAATGTATTGATTGTATTAATTATAAAATTATCCTCCATTTAGAATGAGGGATAAACACATAATTATAGCTTAGGATGGGGAAGCCTCATCCTCAAAAGTGAGTCAAAATTTAAATTGTCGAAATTAAGATATGTCATCAAAAAGGCATAAAAATTATCCATGACTTAAAAAATATTAAATATAATTCTAATTCAGTCAAAAAATATCTTACATACAAAATAAGTCATAACTAATGATAAAAATGGATAAATACTTGTACAAAGTCTCAGTCAGAACTATTTGTTAGAATTACTGATATAACTTGACTTAGAGAACTATAAAGATGATGTGGCACCTCCTACATAGTAATGTCTATTTCAGTTTGAACTAAGGTGGAAACTATATTCAAAGGTGGTAATGGAGGTGTAGAGGTTGGATAAGTCATGAGCACTAGCCCTCTGGATGTGTATATTATAGTATATCCTAGAAACATAGATGTAGTTGTTGAATTTTGAGCTGATAATGATGCTCTCACTAAAGAGGCCAACTTATCTTCTACCTTTCAATTCATATACTTAGCCATGATTGATGAAAAATATAGCTCAATAGTATCAAATTAAATGATATAATTTTTGAATAACATTTGAATTTTATCCATTAATTTATCATGTATATCCATAGGGAATCTATAAGAAATATTTAATGTCTTATTATATACAACCTTATCCTTGGTAAATGTGATAAACTAAACCATTTACTCATTGTTATTATAAGTTGTACTCTCTACCTCCACCTTAAAACTATCAACTATAATATGAATAAACCTATCAAAGAATGGTTTAGTGACTATTTCACCGAACAGTGTGTGTACACCTATAATTCTTATGTCCCTAAGAATTGAAATATCCCTCTTCTCTTGGTTTTCAAATTATTGGAACAGTCACTACATCTTTTAGTTCCATTCTAATAAATAATCCCTCTTGTTACTCATATGATTTTGTTTTAATGTTACATCAGGTGCTAGTAGTAAATTTAAATGTGAATATGTTTTATTTATTGTTTCTTTGCCTATGAATCTCAATTTGACATCCCAATCTTTCATAATCCCACAAAAACTGACAACATTTCCCCATTGAGGCTAAAAATTAGCTCTTGCTGACCTTCTGGTACATAAAATATTGTATAGTATCTTTGCAAAGATTCACACATTGTCAATTATGTCTTTTGGAGCCTTTATCATATTTTTTCCCCTCCAATATCTTCTTATATTATCCCAGTCCCTAGAACATCTTCTTTATCACTCTTCCATTTGCATTGACTACAAAGTAAGGATATTTTTAAAACACATATGAGTCTCTAGGCCTTATTTTCATATTTTTAGTCAATGAAAATAGTTCCTCCTATTTTTCAAGTCCAATAGGATTACCTTAAATAATCACTGTCTTCATTCTCACTCTTTTAAATGTTCTTGTGGCTCTATCAAACTGAATGGATATCTTTGGTTATTTATTAATAACCAACTCCTATTTTGTAGATTATTATTATTCTAATTTTCATATCCATGTAGGTATCTTTATTAAGTTTTAATCAGTAGCTTGGGTTGGAGATGAAGAAATAGATGGTGAAGTGTTTCCTGAAGGTCTCATTTACACTAAAGATGGCATGATAGTCATAGAGGACAAAGTATAGGATGCATGGGGCTTAGGAAAATATTTTAAAGCATTTTTACAACTAGAAATATTTATTTATAGGGGAGTTTTAAAAACATATTTGGGCAAATATGGAGTCTTATAAAGTGAAATTATGAGAGAATCTATTTGGGGAGCTTGTGTAATAGGCATCCCTAACTAAGTAGAAGGTATCGTTTTCACTAACTAGGTAGAATAAATAGATTGTGGTATTAAGTCCTCAAAACATAAATTAGTTATTGTGGTCTCTTGGTTAATGGTGGAAACAAAAGAATGAATCAATGGGGCTTGGTTCAATGTTTGCAATAATTGTGTAATGGACCCATAATAATAATTTATAGTGTTAGTGGCACTAGGAATGGAAGAAATAAAAAAATGTACAACTTTAGGAATTGACTCTATTAGGACATTGACCATATGACAAATTATTTGTGTTGTGGATATAAGAGTAGCCTTGAATTCTATATTATGGTTGATTCTATAGTTTTTGAGGCATTTGTACAAAAACCATCCATAGAACTAATGTCTATCATTGTATAAATATTGGCAGTAACAAGTGGTTCCTTAAGACTATTTTTCTTGGTGGATTCTATAGTAATGGTAGATCCCATGCTTGTAATATTTTCCACTTGTGATACTTCAACCTATCTATAAGGGAGTGGAGATGTAGGAGCATGATCATTAATAAGATTTTAAATTGAAGTCTCATGGGGGTTGCTTATAACTTTATTTTCCATCTAGTCATCCTTATAAACTTATCCACTATCTTGTTCTTTTTTTTATTCTACTTGTTCCTCTACCTAGTTCCATTATTCATGATTTTCCTCACTTTAAATGTATAGGGGACCAAGTGGAATACATATATACTTAACTGGCCTTTCTTTGATTCTTATGACATTTGGAACTTGCATAATGCTTGAAAGAGTCTTTGTTTTCCTCTTATTAGTAAGTATAAGATGAGGAGAAGTGGAAGACCTTGGTGGAGGAGTAGGAGGTGTGCTTACTTGAAGTGCCTATGTTGGATGATATATAAGAGCTAATGAGGTTGGCTCAATAGGTCTTCTATGGATCAAAGTTGTCTTTATATCTCTTGAAAAGGCATGAGGAGAATCACTTGGTATTTTGAGACCTAAAAATATGTTGGCTTTAATTTTACAATCTACCTCAGATGATATACCCTCCCTTCCTTGAGTGGGAGCCACTTATTCTTTATCTATCTCCTTAACATACTCAGGGGTGATATTAGGGTCATATTGTACCCCCTAGGTGACCCTCATGGGTATGCCCACATAATGCCTAAATTTTATTACTTCGATGTCATCATATTCATTCTAGAATATGAGGACATATTTATAATATTAAACCCCATATTGAATTTGAATCTTATTTTCCATAATTCCTAAGGTTATTACCAATTACATCCCTTGGGTCCCAATATCTAAATTCAGCCTTATTCAAACTAAAATGGGCTCTACACTTAACAATGTCATGTAGATGTTCCCATTATGTGTATTTATTCCTAATGATACTAAGAGGGGTCTTATGGATTACCTCTAGCCTATCTGATTTCAATTTTTGGTCTACGTTATTGGACAATTTGAAAGTTGTCTCCTATTTGGCTAGTGTGTATGGAACATGTTGAGGCAAGAAGAATGGGGCTTCAAATGTCCCCTCAATTTCAAACACTATGTGATTAATATAAAACCAATAGTCTCCCATATCCATATTTGACCTTTTGATTTGGTCTAACACCCTAGGATAGGTTTCTCATTAATGGACATGTACACTCTAGGATATAAAATATCAAATATCCTTTAAATATATTTACTAAATCAGTATACATAAAATATATTTTGGTCATCACATATTAAATGTTTAAGATATTAGACTGAAGTCTCCCATTGTTATTCTCTAGGAAGGTAACTGTGATAGTTAATGCATCTAACAAGTATGACATCATGTAAAAATGTCTATTTGGTTTATTCTCTCATTTACCCATTTGATGTTTTAGATTCAAACTAATAATTTATCCCAAAGCATTCATCCTCTTAGTATTCATAATAATGTATAGAAGGGGGACCCAAATTTACCTAACATAAGTAATGTTGGGGAAGCTATAAATCTTGTTCAATAAGGCCATGATAATTTGAATTCTAGGCCTAAATCTAATAATCAAAGTGGTATCGATTTGGATTATCAATACAAGAGTGTTTAGATCTATTAATCATGTATTTAATGTGTCTTTGAAACTATTATCAACCAACCAAGTGTCTATCATGGGATGATCATATGTTATGTTTAGATATGGGAGCCTATAACAATTTTCAAGAGCCTTTTTGGATACATATGCTATGGGGATAGGGATAAAAAGGTGGTGAATAATATTTCTTGAATAGTTTACAGAGACAAATAAATTAAAGAGGACACCAATTCAAGGAAATAAATTTAGTTTGACAATTGCATTATGTAGCCTAGTGTTTTGATTGCCAACAAATCATCCACATATTCTCTAGTTTGCAGAGACAACTGGCTATTATAAATATATGGTTATACCCCATACACTTCATCTAAACTTGCTAAATAATGAAAGACTTTATGCTCTAGTGCATATGACTAAAATAATATGTCGATTTACTCAGTTCTCCCAACAAAGTTGGACCAGGAAGGGGATTGGTTTCTAGTTGATGCTATCATCAAAGCTCTGTGAAAAGTTTTGAGTAACCTCAAAAAGCTAGGGATTTTTTTGTCTTAAGAGAGAACTGATAGCAATATCATAAAGGTAGAAAGAAGATAATGTGACTTCCCTTTATTCTTATGATTGAATAAGTATATGATTTTTTTGGGATAAAAAATTCATTGCCCCAAATATCCTATTTGTGTGAATTAATTATAGATAGTTGATTCATCATCCATATATTTTATTTTTGAATTTGATACGATGTTCGATTTCACATCATTATTTTCCATGTGGTGATTTGTCATGATTTATAGCTACTTAGTCACTTTGCTGACTCATCTCATAATGATGCATCTTTGTATCATGTAACCAAGGCTTACCTTATTTAATTTATATTTTATTGCCTAGAGTATGACACGTGGTTGATATTCTCTTAATTGATTAGGATCAAGCATTGTGTTTTATGTATTTGGTCATCAACCATGATTCATAAAGATGATAACGCATGGCATAATACCTGTAATTTGCATAGCCTTGCGCTTCATAATTTCCTTTCCTTAAACTATTGTAGTGACTTAGCGAGATATCAACACATGGATGGTCATCACTTCTCTAGTTAATTATAGAGGGTCAAAGACTCATTCCATCATCCACATGCCATGGTTTAGAGAGGTGAAAACATGTGACATGATCTCATTAATCCACTTGGTTGGGTATTTGTGTAATTTATGCCTATAGATGTTAGTCACAATCAAGAAAGATGATGACATGTAGATAACCCTCACTTATTCAAATAGTTTTCAAGGGTCAATGTTTCAATGCTTTATATACATTTCATAGGTAAGTGGGATGGTGACATGTGGATGGCCATGTCTTATCCAATAAGTCACAAATATTTGTAACATGTATCTATATTATTTAGTCATGATCAAGCGAGATTTAGACACATAGTATGATCTCTCCTATCCACTTACTCGAGATGCTTGTGAGTTAACCATTTTACTATGTAGGGTGAGTATGTAGAATTGAGACACATGGATGGTCCTCATTGATCATCATAGTCACTGAGGATGAAAGATTTTTTCAAGTTGCAAATAGATAGGATGTAGAAATGATAATGATGCTCACTTAATTGGATGCTCATGGATGTTAAGGACTTATAGGTTTGAGGTCCATCTAAGAGGAAGCTTCATAAATATGCATGGCATGATCTCGCTTGATCAAATCATTAGAACATTCATAATTCTTTTTCACTCTTTGGTTTGATAAATTTTAAGTGCAAACAAGATATGGAAAAATACTTGTCAACCTATAAATTTAATATGACCTAAAAAGACAAAACAAACTATGATAAATATTCAGTTAGTTTAGTTAGTCCTCAATAAAATCAAAAATAAATTTTGATAAATACCTAGATTTGAAAGCCAAAAAAGGTCCATAAAAGTAAATCAATAACAATGCCCAAATTTTGACTTAGACCTAAGGTCATGAAATAATAATCAAATTTATAGAACAACCTATAGTCTGAACTTTAAGGCTATTTTACACCAAAATGGGACATGAATATAAAGTTTTCAAGCCATAGTGGGTCCTCATTTTTAATTTTAAAATGTGGTGTGTTGGTCCCAAAAAAATGGTGACTCAGTGGGGAAATACTCCAGAGTATTTGAAAACCCCAAATTTTGGTTTAACATATCATGAAAAAATTATAGAATTTATAAGAATTAAATAAATAAATCAGAATAATGAAAGAGACTTCAACATATCCATGAAACATACTAACCATTTTTATTTATATGATCATGTGTGGTTATATAAAAGTTCATTTGCCATTTATATGAGAATTTTGGAAATAATTTAGACATAAATGAAGGTTCTTTTGCCTTTTACTTATTGAGAAAACAAAATATATGTGAAGCTGAGCATTACTCTATTACTAACCAGGCATCCATAACCCTAACAAATATACCTATGATTCTAGCCTAAGTATTACTTTATTTTTAGCCAGGTGTCGATGGCCTCAATAGATATTACTTGAATCACCCCTATTCATTTTTTTCCATAACCAGAAGAAGGGTTAGGAACCACATTGGTTGGGTGTATGGAAATACATTTTAAATCAAAGAATTTTATTCAGATTTAGTATATCTCAATGTTTATTATCTCTCATATAAGTTTTAGGAATGTAGATGTGTAGTTGATAATTTGAAATAAAATGTCTTTCTAAAATTTGTGTGAAAATATTAGAGAAACTTACACATATCTAGTAAATTTACTTGATCTAGATAAAATCTAATTTTAACTATGACATATACCTTTATTCTAAGACTCTAAATGCATCATAAGTAATATTTAAAAATACCATTCACGTGTGATTTTAGCCATCCATTTAAGGATAATTTTTCTAAATTTCACACAAGTAATGAATTCAACTATTTTGCATTTTAGGAAAACTAATTTATGAAAACATGAAAGACAATCTATGAAAGAAATAAATCTATTCTATGAAATCAATAAGTCTACTATTTGAAATCAAGAAATATACTCTATTATATCAATAATTATACTCTATAAAAGCAATAAATCTACTCTATTCCTATCACTAAGGCAAAACTCATAGTCAATTAGAGATGTCTCCATTTTGAGTGACAATGAAATAATGTTTCAAAAACTACCCATTAACTGGAAATGTTATTCATTACCATGAAGGTCTTTTAAGTGAAAAATAGTTTTGCCAAGAATTTCAAAGATCAGAAATGGCCCAATCCATAAGGGAATTAAGTTTTCATGATGTTCTTTATTATCATGTGATTTATCCCATAGAAGTACTAGGTCTGAAATTATTAAAATCTTAAATTTTGATGTTTTATCAAACCACCTCTTAACACTATATTGATGTTTACTGAATCTATGCAAAGCTTTTATTCATGCATCTTCCATTTGGATAATGTTGAGTAACCTTAACCAAATTATTTCATCTTCTTCCATATACTCCTACATGAGTTGGTACATTAGCAACTTGAGAGTAATGGGAAAAAAATTCCCATATACCAATAAGAAAGGTGAATCCTTGAGGTTTTGTTTATGCCTCATCCTCTCTTCTCATAATGTGTATTTAATTATTAGATTCCACTCCCTTCGTCTATCTTATATCGACTTTTTTATGGCATCCATTAATTTCTTATTAGTAGATTATGAAACTCCATTTCCTTGTGCATAATAATTTGAAGAGAAATTGATAATAATCTAATTATTATAGGCTCATTCACTAAAATTTGTAGATTGGAAGGTTGGACCATTATCACACACTAAATAAATTAGTGTCCCAAATTTGGTTAATATATTTTTCTCAAAAAAATTGATCACATCTTGGGATATGGAACTTTTTACTATATCCTCTGTCTATTTGGTATAATAATCTATAATTCTTAGTAAAAAATTTATCCCTACTAAAGAGTTGGGATTGATTAATCTTATAAAATATATACCCCATTGTGATAAAGGGCATCCTTAAATTATAGGTTATAAAAGGTATTATTCCGTGTAATTTTTTTCTAAATATTTGGCATTGGTGGCACATTTTGATGTGATTTTGAATATCTTTGAAAATAGTAAGTCAGTAATATCCCATCCTCAAAACTTTATGAGTCATGGCATTACCTAAGGGATGACCATTAACAATATTCTAATGAAAGTTATTATGTATATCTGTAGATTCTTAAGTAGATACAAACCTTAAATATATGCCCTCATAGTTAATTTGGTATAACACTCCCTTATTTATCCTATAGTGAGATTATTTAAGTCTGAGTGCTTGTCTTTGATCTCTATTTAGTTTATGAGGAAATATGGCTATGAGCAAGTAGTGAATGATCTAAGAATACCAATCACCTCTAGTTAGTTGATCTTGATTGACTTGATCAATGTAAATATGTGGATCTATTTATTTCATTATTTGGGTAATACCTTGACCTCTTACCATCTTAGTAGGTTTGATTTAAAGATCAAATTCTTGTAACTTGGCCATCCATTTGCCTCTTATTTTTCCTAGCTCATTCTGACCAAGTGTGAGTTTAACAACCGGGTCTAGGATAATGGAGTAAGTATTATTACGTAAAACATAGTGTCTTAACTACTTTACTAACTTGAATTAAGTGTATATATATTTTTATATCATGGAAAAATTTAGCTCTGCATCCATCAGATTAGTACTCATAAAGGCAATAGGATGTTCACTATCATTGACCTTCTACTTAAGTATTATTTCTATAATATGCTTTGATGCAAATGAGTATAGTAAGAAAACATTTTTGAAGTCAGGATTAATATAAATTGGGGATTGGGAAATGGCACTATTAATATACTAAAACTCTCTTTTATCTTCATGTATCTATTCTTATTTGACATCATATATGATCATTGCATTCAATGGTTTCACAATTTCTACAAATCCTGAAATGAATTTTCATACAAAATTTATTTTTTTGAAGAAATATTTAAACTCCTTTCTATTATTAAGATATGGTATTTTTGAAATGGCCTAAAATATTTTAGGATCAATAGAGCTACCATATTTTATGATGATGTGGACTAATAATTTGCCTTATATGACTATAAAAATACTTTTCTTTGGGTTTAATGATACCTCATACCTTTTGCATCTGTCAAACACTTTTTATACATGACCCATATGATCTGCTCTATTATTGAAAATATGGTTAAAACATCCATGTAAATAATGATGCATTTTCAAACGAGTCCTTGAAAATAAAAATGCACAGTGCTTTATAAAGTTACACCTACATAAATTAGTCTAAAAGACATGTGTTTATATGTTAAAGTTCCCAATTTGGTAGTAAAGATAGTTTTCATTCAGTCTTCTCCTTATATCATTACTTTGTTATAGCCTAAAACTCCATCTAAAAATGACATCATTTTAGATCCACCAACCATTTTAATTACTTCATCTAGGGATGGCAAAGGATAATGATCCTTTTTTAAATCCATTTTCATATTTCTAAAGTTGACAAATAACTTGATATCACCATTATGTTTCCTCAAAGGTAATACTTTGACAACCTAAGTAAAATGGCTGATTGGGAACACTATTTTGGAATATAAAAATTTTTGGACTTCCTTCTAAATGAGAGGCTCCAATATTGGATTTAATAGTATTTTTCATTGTCTAAAAAGTTTACACCCATCCTAAAGGAGTATAATGTAGAGTTATGACTCTAGAATCAAAAATATTTATATCTCTCTATTTGTAAGAATTAAGATCTTTATATTCAGTCATAAAGTCTTTCAAGTTATACCTCACAAATTTAGAACAACTCAACCCAATTTTAACATGCTAAGGATGTTCATTGGCCTCATGTTCAACTTAACAAAAGTAAATTCATATATTTTAAATTAATTTTTCCTTTCATCTTGTGGATCCATGTCAGAAAATCATTCTAGTGATACCATCGCTTTGAGTATTTGATTCTTTTTAACTAGAGGATACCGTTGCCTCTACATTATTCTATGTTCATAAGATAAAAATAATTTTCATCAATTAACTAAGATTCAAAAGCACTAGAATTATTCATGAAATTTATTATTATTTTTTATCATCATTGAACACCTAAAAATTCATAACATTATCTGGAATAGAGGAATAAGGAACTAACTCCATAGAGAATTTTTGAATTTTAGATTTTTGAAGTGGTGTTTTATTGGTAGCTAAAGATGCCAGTGTATCAAAGTTTGGTTTTCTTCCCTTGGGATGGAATTTATATTGAATGATTTAAAATTTTTAATAAAATCATATGATTTGTGTTTATATTTCATAAAATATGAAATATTACACTAATACCTACTTTTAATTTGATTAACAGACAAACTCTAAATCTCCAAGCATTAATAATTGTTTGATATTATGTTTTAGTCTAAACAGAAGGCCTAAAATTAAAGATACATACTCAACACAATTATTAGTACATGGTAACTTTAACTAGAAAGTATCTAGGTATTTCTACCCATATATATGTCAATAATATTTATGCCCACACTTGAGCCTTTCTTGGTGTGGGCACATCAAAATACAAGGTCCAAAATTTTGAAGGACTTTCAAATTCTCACTCGTGATATTCATGCTTTATAGTGAAGGTGTAGACCCTTTCATGTGATAAAGTTAATTACTTTATTAATAGCATTTTATTCCATGATAATATACTTCATTTTTGGCTCTCTATCTACCCAAATCTAGTTCTCTACTCCCTTCTAAGTCAACCATATGTGTGAAAAAAGTATAGCCATGTAACCCTTCAACATCTTAGACCAATCATGGCTCAAAATTAAACCATAAGCCTCAAAAATGTAAAATAAAAGGATGTTTATGTACTACTATAATGTGGCTCAAAAACAAGTTGCATGTGGACATTCAATACTTTCCTAATAACTGGGACTTAGGTCTTGTCTAATTGAAAGACCACTCTTTTGGACTTATTTGGAGTAAACCCTATTTTTCTATAAATAAATATAGGTATGACATTGGTTAAAGCACCTAAATTTACCAATAAATTGTGTACATTTTTTACAAATATCCTTACAATCAATAGAAAGGGTGTAACTTTAGTTTTGTCTCTATGAAAAACCACATTGGCATGTGCAGCTCTGGATCTGTCACCTGACAACTTTCTAGTTAAAGCCTTAATCAATAGTTCAACAATCTAAGACAACTTATGAAGAGTAATGTTTTAATTAATTTTATTAATATCATCAAATATATTGTATTTGAATTTATTCTATGAATCAACACCCTGTTGTTGATCATTTCCTTTTGGGGGAGGTAGATTATTATTAGCTTTTGAATCTGGAAGAATAAATGAACTATTGTTTGGAGTTGTAGAGGTCATAAGAGGCTATTGGTTCTTGTTTCTCAACTTTTATTTATTTATTTGGAATTTTTGTAAATCATGAATATAATATTTAATGTCTTTTGGATAAATCTCATCCTCAATTGGGAATGAGAAATCATATGCCTCAAATACCATTGCATTGTTATGATAGCTAGGAGTGTTAGTTGTAGATGAATTAGGCTAGGTTGGGACAATCTCTTACCTTTCCATACCTTTCTAAAAAAATTAAAATGTGGTACATAACTCTATGACATATAACTCACCATGTTACATGGTGCTATGAACTATAAACTAATTAGGTAAGGTTGCCTCATGGAATGTTTATCTTGGGAAGTTTGTTGCGTTGTGACTCTAAGTTATTGCCCAATTTGTTGAATAGTCTATCATGCCTTTAGAAGGTGAAAATCATATTAAATGTTTACCTTATAGTGTTTCTAAAGATTTTTTTCATGCTTATAAACATTTTTTTAAAAAGTTTTTTCACCATACATTAAATGGCATCTAGTTTTGCTTTTGTGGAATCAAATATTATGCCTTGTGTGGTAGTGGTATTAACTAGGACTAGGGCTTGGTTTTGATTTTGTTGATTATTTGTTGATAAAAGATTGTTTATAAAAATATGTTATTTTTAGGTGCAACATGAGCCAAAGTAAATTGAGTATAATTTTGGTTTTGATTGTAGGTGGTGACATTATAATTAACATTTCAAATAAGATAGATGATTGAGAAACTTGGATTGACATTGAGTATAAATAGAACTTGCAATCGGGGATTCAATTGTTTGTCAATATTGATGGTTTTAACATAGGATTCTGACCATGTCATGATATTATGAGTCCCACACAATAATAATGTGGTCATAAAGTGTAAGGCATTTTTATACATCTTCAGGGCTAGTGCAGAGGTTGGTCTGTAGGTAATATTGTATAACCTTTGCATAAAATGAATTGATTGGTTCATTAAGATATCATACTATAAATGTGTTGATATATGACACTAGGGTTGGTAAACTACCTAAATTATGAAATAAATGTCACAAGACATTGATTCTATGAGGTAATTAAATTATGCAGTAATTTAAGAAACTAGTCATAAAAAGCATCCTACATTGTAAATGGGAAAATCCTACATGTGAATCTTCATGAGTTACATTAAATAATCCTAAGGATGTCTTAAAATCCTCAATATTCTCTTCTATAGTTCTTCTTCCAAAGGGAGAGAATGGAGGAAGGTATTTCTTGGGGTTCTTAGATAAATCATGGGTAACACTAACTAGATCAATAACAAAACCAACTAACCAAGCAATAATAAAGTGTGGAGGTTGGTTCCCTTGGATTAGTGAGTTTTGTTGGGTTAAAACTCTCCTCATAACACCTATATATGATATTGTCTTTGATAAACCTACAAAGGTGATAATAACATATGATAATATGAATTGGATCTTGATAGCCTTACTAGAGGATCCAATGCAACTTGAGTGATCTTTCTAAGGAAGGAATAAGCCTTCATAGCACCAAATAGAATCCTATTAATGTGGTTTTTATGCATCCCAATGAATCTTATGGGGAGTCCCCTAACATTTTAGGATTAGTATAAATATTCATTCTAAGGCACAAGTTGTAAATATCATTTTTTTGAATAACCATATGGTGAAATGGCAGTGAGTAAAGTGGTTGTTTACCTTAGATGGTTCAAATGTGACATGAGTCTAAAATTAATCTAAAAATATACTTGAAGTGGATGTATGAATATAACCTATAGTGTTCCTAATAAAAAATAAAAAGAGATGAAGGTAGGGCAGAAAATAAAGGGTCATATGGCTCAACTGAGGATTAATCCTTTCAAAATGACTCTATCTATCCTAGACTTGGAAAACATCCAAGAACTAGTATTTTCTAAAAATTTATGTTAGCATAATATACATTCAGACATAATTAATCATCAAAGAAAACAAACTATAATATACTCAACAATTACCATTAAATATATGATTAGTATGAGACTACATAGAACATCCCTATTTCCAACTAGTAATAAATATGATTTGTAATCAATGAATATACAAACTAACAACATGTCCAATTTGAATAATTGAAAAATAAATAGTCACATAGATTATTCTAAACTATATCAAATTAATATAAATTCCTTATAAGACACAAAAAGTTTTCAATATTTGTCAGAATAGGCTAGGAGGTGATCTTCTCATATAGAGAGCACACCAGAATTCTACAATGATGATTGTGCTTGTATTCAAAAATAAGCTAGAGGATTTTAAATAATTACCTTTGTATTAAACTACCTCACTTACTAATTATCAGCTCTATTAAAATATCCTAGTGAAGGGGAAATATAAAGGAGTGGGGGAAGTTAACTCATAGTAGAACTCATTATGGAACTCATAAGAGAACTCATAGGGGTACTCAGTTGAAATCCAAGTGGAACTCTAAGTGGAACTCACCCTCTCACCCACTTAACCTCTTATCACACCTAAGTAATTTGAAGCTACATTTGAAGGGATCATCTATTTAATAATTAAATGGAATAATAAATATTCTACACCAACACCCCTTCTTAAGCATAGCTTAGGTGGATGGAAAAGAAAAGATGGGTTCCAACAATAAGTCCTGATGAGGTACCCATATACAATGAAACTCTTAGAAAGTGGAGTGTAAGGAGAAAATTGAGTGGTAAAATACTCTCTCAAAATAGAGACAAATAAAATAAGTTAGGACTAGAAATCCCACTCCAAAACCCCCCCTTAATAATAGCTGAGGTGGGCTAGAAAATTAGGTCCCGACAATGAGGCCTAATGAGTTACCCAAGAACATAGTGATGATTCCAATATCCTAAAAATTATGGATGATGATGATGTGTGTGTGTGTTAGAGGTAAAATCAATGATATTTTGGGAAGGGGGAGTGGGGGGGTGAATCAATGATGCAAGATAATCCAGTTCAATTCCAAACACTTAAACATTTAGTAGACATCAACTTGATCAAGCAACATAAACATGAAAGAACATATATCCAAATCATACATAAGATCATACATCACATAAACACATCATATATGTGGGAAAACCTCTTGGGGAATAAAAACCATTGAAACCTATAAGATGGATTATACTCCTATAAATCAAGATCCAACATTTAGACCAACACCAACTAATCAAGGAATACCCATCCCTTAATTTAGTGAGACACCCATTCCATAAGGAGGAACCAACCCCCTAGGAAACCTATCACCCACTTATATACCTTGAATAGATCACCTTGAACACCTATTTATACTCTTCAAATAATGATGATCACCTTTGTCTATGCTCTTCACCTCTAATCTCTCTCAAGCTGCCTCTAGGGCTAACTTGCTCAAACTGTTAGGTGCAATGACCTGTGTGTCCTCCTACATCAGCTTGATTAGATAATCATGACTAATCCTCCACTTTTTATTGGCACTAAATTATTTTTACCTTCACTTTTAAAGGTTCTCTCCTTCATTTGAATCCACACACACATAACTAGCTCAAATAGGCCAACAATGTATTGCATTTATACCACTCTCTTGGTATAACCTATCTTGGTTGGCCAAGATTCTTTTAATATTTGAAAAAAATTTAAAATAGGTCCATACACATGTTACATTTGAGAAACATAGTCTTCATAGGCTAGTCATTACCTCATTATACCCAAACCACCATTAGGTCTTGGTGAGATCTAAAATAATTAGGCCTCCATACTCACACATTACATGTGAGACTACTTGGACCACCTTAATCCTTTACTAATGATTAAAATGCATCAAAACTATCTCCAATATCCCCTTGATTACTCCCTCATGGTGCCATTCCACATATAACACCAAATAAACACTCAAACCCAACAATTAGGTCTCCTTGTTCTTCAGGTCTTCATATATAGAAAACACAATCTCAAACTTCTGAAGCAAACACATAAATATTTCACATATCCATATGATTAGATCACATGGGTGAAAAATTCATGACCTAAAATACACCTCCATGCTATTTACGCCTTCAAAACATGCTCTAAGCACTCAATTCAACTCTTTCATAATGACAACAAAGATTGGTGACATATATTCAAAATATAGTCAAACAATTTTGACTCTCTAAAATTGATCAGGGGAAAACTATGACAACCAATACATTATAATAAGCCTTACAGACTTATATAATATCTCCATATGAATTTGATTCTTTAATTTTGATCAAAATACTTCCAACTCACTTCTACAAAATGGTCACTCAATCTACCAGTGCATTTAATAAACTATAGATAATAAAAAACTGCACATGATAGTTCTAGTTGTCAAAATACTTTAGGACCCCTATCAAACCTTGAGTCTAGTTGACCACCTAGTTAGTAAACTCATCAAACTACTAACTTAACCTTTTAAATAACCCCTTTTAACTTACTTTGACCCTTTTTTGCTCAGACACTTGACCACCAATAGTTAACTTAATCATTGATGGTTAGCTTGACCATCAACAATCAGATCTTCACCTTCTTAACACATCACCAACTATGTGTCAGATAACAAGGAATAATTTAATATGTTTACCTTATGTGATACTAAATAAATTTCAAGCATCATGATCAACAAATTCACCCTCTAGGGAACCTTCCATCTTCCATCTCTCTTTGCCTATAAAAGGAGGGGATTGAGAGGTAAAATGGATCCATGTTTAATCTATCAAATCTTATTGCACATACATATTCAAGCTCTCCAACATCCAATATTCCTTTAGCAACTCAAAAATAGCAAAAGAGGCCCAAACCTCTATCAAATTTTATTTTGAGGCCAAAGTACTATTACTCTAGCAAAATTGCCTTAGCCTTAAACTATCAACCATCTAACAAGCTACAAGTTATTCCTTCCTATCCAAAGAGGATTTATTCATCTTCATTTGGATTACATGTGCATCACCAACTAGGTATTTCTACCACACCCTTATTTCTAGTTTCTTATATTATTCCAAAATTAATAAATGAGTAGAAATTAAGAGAAACATTTTAGAATGCTCAATGGGACCTAGCATCATTTAGGTGCCCTTAATTTCTTCCTTTATTCTATGCTCATCGAATAAAATACGAAGTTTTTTGGGCTTAACATAAACATTGCATTACATTAATTACTTTATTGCTTTAGTTTATTTAGTTATCTTAAAATTAAAGTAATTAATCATAGATTCACTCTTGTTATCACACCCTTATCCAAACCACATAGTCAATCAACACATCAAAACAAACTTGAGACAAGGCTCAACTAGGATTTCATAACCTAGCAGTAAACCTTATCCTTTCCTGATAATCCTACTTGGAGGTCATTACCAAGGGAAAAACCAACTTAGATCTCTAGTTGAGTATAAACTATGAAATTTAGTATATTTTGGCTAAGCACCCAACATCTTTATCGTTGAGGTGTGTGAAGTGAGTGGGTAGGCCCCAATACCAAGCCACGTATTGAAGTTCAATAAAAATTTCTCTTTTGAGCACCTAAACACAACTTGAAACCAACCTTATATTTCCTCTTTAGTACCTATTCTACAAGCCAAATTTCCTCTAAATAGTTTGTAAAGAATAATCCAAAAATGACCTAAAAAAGAACCCTGATTTCTAAATGCACTTTTAGTGTATCTTTGGATTATCTTGATTTATTTTCTTGTACTTGATTTTTGTTTGAGGTGTGAGTTTAATCATTCCTTTCTAGTATTCTAAAAAGGTCTATGCTAGACAATAGTTGATAAATCAAACCAACCAAGGACCACCTTCCTCTTCTTCTTCCTCCTCTATGGAGTATACTTTAGATGTTGACGATTCTCCTCCTCATTCTCCCCCTCCTACCATGGCTCAAATAATTATTGAGGGTGATGTATATTTTGTCACATTCCTTGATTATAACCCCACATCCCTCCAACAATACCTTAACACCTTATCTCACCACCCCTCTATTACTTTGGTTCTTCCCATGGATACACCTTATGGTATGCCTCTCCCTCTTGTGGTTGGTGTTACTTCTACCCAAACTTTGATCACCCAAGCCTCTTATTCTACCAATAACCCATCCAATACCACCATGAAAACCCAATCCAACATTCCAACCTATAATCAAACCCCACTTACACTAACCAACACCTCTAGTATAGGGCCAACCTAACCTCTTATTACCTATATTGTACACACTATGTAGATATCTTCTACCCCTATTTTCACCATTCCTATTATCACCACCAACCAACTAATTTCTACACCTCCTAAAATTTTATTACTTTACATATATTCTACTCTTCCACCCATTAGCATAAGAGTCACCATATAACTTCAACCATACCTCCAAACCAACCCATGTCCATCCCTCAACAAACACCCATGACATATTACCAATATGTTTCTAATCCACAAGGATACATACCACATTATACCCAAACTTTTGTGAACACATACTAGTATGTGGCATCATCCCAAGCCTCCATGACCACATACCAATTTGTCACATCTTCCCAACCTTCCACCTATTATCCATACATTATAGCCACCCAACCTCATCTGAACTTACCACCCAATTATGGAGATCCCCAACCTCAATTGGATTTAGTTAAGATGTTGATGGATAAAATGTCCAATCTTGATTCATCTATTTTTGGAGCTCATAACCTTTTATCTTATAATCAAATCTATAATGAACCCATTCACCCATATGTTCCAATCTGACCTTATCCTCCTCAATGAGAACTACGCAAGTTTTCCAAGTTTCAAAACAAGGAAAACCCCCAACAACATTTAAGAGCATTCTAGCCATTCTTGTTATTTTATTACATATGATGATGCTCTTCTCATTCGTAACTCCCCATGTCCTTATCTAGACCATCATTGGATTGGTATAGTTCTCTCACCAAACACTCTATCTTCTCCTTTTCTCAACTATCCCAAACCATTTTAGATCACTTTTCAATCAACATATCTAAAAAGGTTTCCATTACTAACATTTAATCCATTAGGTAATTTTATGATGAATCAATTCTTGATTTTGTAGTTGGTTAGAGAGGTCTCCTAAACCAACTTTCTTTCTCATTACCCTAACCTAAACTAATTAAACTCTTTTCTTGAGGTTGTGCCAAACATATTGCTCCAACTATTCAGATTTAAACTTTTAAAACCTTTGATGAGGCATTTACCATGGCATGTAAAATTGAAATTAGATCCATTGATGAAGGGAAATTGAAATTGAGAAACAAGAATTGTAGCTTTAAATCCAATGACCCTTGTTCAACCAAAACCACTAACCCATCCAACCATCCCAACACTAAGACAAAGGTGATTGCGAATATGGTTGTCCTCAAATCCATTCCAATTCTAATTATCAATCAATCTAGTCAAATCAATTATTCCAACCCATCAAACCAACAAACTCGTAATCAAAACCAAACCACTCCAAGACAATATACTCCCATAAGGGAGTCATATTCTTTAGTTTTGGATAAACTACTTAAAGCTAATCTCATACAACTTCCTCCTATAAAACCACCCCTTGATGTTTCTCATCCCACACCTAGTTGGTATAATGAAAATGATCTTTGTTCCTTTCATCACATTATTAGACATGATGTTAGTAGGTACAATACCTTTAAAACTATAATAAAAAACATGATTGATAAGGGTGAAATTGAATTAGATAATACCAATACACCTACAAATCAATCATTATACATCATTTGAAAACCTTTTTGTAACCATGAACCTTCCACCAACCATGAAAATAACCAATCGAAATTATCTCATGCTCGTGAGGTGCACATGGTCAATGTCATTATTATTGAACCTACCATTGAGGAAACTATTACCTCAGCTACCTTTTCTTCCATTGCACTTATTGAAGTGATGGAATCTTCTCCTATTCCTTTTTAAAAATAAACAAAGGAATAAACCTCCTATATTTCAATTGAAGAGACCATTTACTTACCTACCTCTCCTTTGTTAGAAATACCAAAGGATCCAACCATTATTTCAACCACTTCTTCCAATTTACTTATGGAAGTGGTGGAATCACTACTCTTTCCTTTGTAAATCCAAACAAAGGAAGAAACCACCTCCATTTTTTCATTTGAAAAAACCACACCCTTCTTACCTACCATAGAACCAACCACTCTTTCTTTGGAAACCACTCCAAATGAAGAGATCATCTCCTCTATTCTTTCCATAAAGACACCATCATCCTCAACCATCAAACCTTCCACCCAAGATAAGGTGAAGAAAATATTACCTCACCTCAACCTATGGGTTTAATATTTTAAACCAATAACCAAGGAATCAAACCCATCTATAAACCTTTTTCTATATTGGGCCAAAATTTAGAGTTTACTTCTCAACCCAATCTAGATAAGGCCACCTTTTGGCACTATCTTGGTCTCCCTTACCAAAAAATACAAGAACCTTTAACCTCACTTACATCTACCCTCAAACTTATCATTACCTCAAGCCCATCCTTAGATAATTATTCTTCCAAAAGCATAGGGTAA
Organism: Torreya grandis; assembly: GCA_037957365.1. Classification (NCBI taxonomy): domain Eukaryota; kingdom Viridiplantae; phylum Streptophyta; class Pinopsida; order Cupressales; family Taxaceae; genus Torreya; species Torreya grandis. Next base: position 92,901 of record JARHVA010008594.1, read on the forward strand.
TCTTCCAACCCACCTCTATCTAAAATTTCTAAACCACACTACACCCCTTAACCAAACCCATCAAGAATCTAGTAATACTTCCCACCCATAAATTGGCTCATCCATATTTGAATTTGGACATAACCCCATCAAGTCTAACAAAGAGACCTCTTTTACCTTAAATTTTAGCACCCCATCCCTCTACTATCGCCATTACCTATTCCTCATCTAGTAAACCTTATCCTTTTACTCTACCTACACCTATCTCCACCAAAACAACAAAATCTCCATCATTGTTAACTAACCTAACTACCTCTACCTTACCACCTATCACCAAAACTTCACCCTCCACCTCTAAATCTTCCACCTCCAAACCAACCATAGCCAAAAAATCCCAATCAAAACCACGTACCAAAACCATTCCACCACCTCTAATATACATGGTAAAACCTACTCCCAAGAAGGATCCCACTCCTAAAAACAAAAACCCAACACCCTCAACACCTTTAATTGAATCTTATTTGACCATTATAAAAAGATTTTTTCAAACCTCTTCTTTAACCTTACCGCCCATAAAGCCTTTTGATCCTTCACATCTTAAACCATCATGGTTCAATGAGAATTTGATTTTATTATACCATAGGACTCCTAGACACGATATAGATAACTGTAAAGCTCTCCAAAAACTTATCCATAGCCTATGGGATGAGGATGATCTATTATCAGATTAACCTCCCTTTAACCCATTACCAACCCAACTATCAACTCAAACCATCCAACATTTACCTACTCCCCCACTCTCACCTAAGACTGAGGAGGAATCAAAGCAGTTATCTAAACAAACACTTCTCTTTATCCACACCATTTATATGGTTAACCAATCAAGGACCCAAGAAAAAGATAATGGAAAAGAAAAAGTGTCCATAACATGGATTTAACCTTCAACCCCTCAACCTTCTAACTGAACCCAAACACCTCACCTTCACCATTACCAAAACCCAAAGTATCCATTTTGGGTGCCTCTCCTTCCAACCCTTCCAAATCCATTCAGCGTGTAGTGCTAAAATAACTTCACCAAAATCTAGTGAAGATGAATTTATATTAATTAATCAAAACCTCACCTCCTCACCATCAAACATTGATAGAGATTCTACAATCCATAGAGGTTCAAATTAAATATCCTCAACCCCTTATAGCCTTTGTTGGAGCCCATCAAATTTCTACCCTAGTCACTTTTAGGGATTCAAAAATACCTTCTATACATCTTGATAATCTTTATCCTCCCCTCTTTATCATGGCATACATCAACCAAACCCATATAAAAAGTGTAATGATTGATAGAGGGGATAGTATCAATATTATCTCTTATTATGTCTATGATCAACTTGAGTTGACAAAAAACATCATATCTAAAATTGTAGCAGTTCTTCACTCTTTTAGTGATATTATGACCACTACCTTAGGAATAGTTATTCTCCATATTCATTTAGGACCTCACACCATTATAGAACTCTTTTACATTCTAGATGGAAAGTTTCATACAACATTTTACTTGGATGCCCTTATATATATGCTATGAGTTGTATTCTTTCCATTTTACATTGTTGCATCACATTTGAGTACACAGGTCATGTCATCACCCTACTGATTGACCCTAGTACCTTTGCATCTTGTAATATGATGTATCGACCCAATGATGTTCTTCTTCCTCATATATCTACCTAATTTCCAAATACCAACAATTATGCCCCTATTTTTGATGAAGTTTCAATAATCTCATCCATCCATTCTTTGTATATCCCTATAGAGTACCCTTTGGAACCAATTATATAATGTCTCTCGCTAGGGGAATACCATATTTTGACATTAGATTCCTTCCCTAATCCTTAAGAGTATGGGAACTTCAACCATAATCATAGTTATGACCCTAACATTAGAACCATCATCCCTTTTGGGCCACTAATCATCAAACCAATTTCATCTATGGGGGACTTAAAACATCCACTTGTTGCTTCCTTTACCACCCCTCATATTTGACCATTCTCCTTTGATTTCTCATATCTGAACAAACACACATTTTACAAAGTATACATTCATAGGTATGATTGGAATGGGTTTGTCCTTAGCCTTTATGAATAAGGATCTCAGGAGTTGCCCATAATCAAAACCCAGAAACCTCATGAGTTATTCAGCCTTGGGTTCTTACCACTAGAAGAACCCACCTCACCAAAACCCATTGCCACTATTGATGAAGATGTCCCATCCTCACCAATCCCATATCCCTCAATGTTTAAGGATTTAAATATCATCCCATCTAATGTTTTTTTATCAATATCATTAGTTTGTACTCCCTAACCTATCAAAAGGATGGTTGAACTAAAACTCTACCTCTCATCCATCTTGAAATGGTGGAAAATGATTCCCCTACCATTAACACCATTCAATGTTCAGATGATGATTACATTATCACCTACCTTGGTGCAGGGGATTATTATATCCACAAATTCCTTCCTCCTAAAAACCAAACCATGTTGAATGAATATACCATTAATATCAACTTGGGTACTCAGGATAACCCTTGCATTATCAAGGTTAGATAATCTTTGATTTTCATAGAATAATAGGATTACCCTTCCCTCCTTCATGATTGAAGTGTAGACTTTGTTTGGTCTTATTAGGATATGCCCAAGATTGACCCTTCCATTGATATCCATAACATTGTCACCCATCTTGATGGTAAACTTGTTCGATAAAAGCTTTGTAGTATGCACCCTCACATCACCCTTCTAGTCAAAGAGGAACTTTAATGCCTATGATCAGTTGAATTCATCTAACCTATAAATTATCCTTAATAGGATTATAACATCATTCCCATTACCAAACCCACTATGGGACTTCACCTTTGTATTTATTTTCATGACCTCAACCTTACTTGTCCAAAGGGTAACTTTTCTTTATCTAGCATTGACCAACTTATTGATCTTACAACTGGCTATGATATGTTATCTCTCATGGATAGTTTCTCAAGATATAATCATATCTTGATTAATCTCAAGGATTATCACAAAACCTATTTCATCACCCCATGGGGAGCCTTTTATTATAGATTCATGCCCTTTGGTTTGAAGAACACTAGTGCCACTTACCATCATACAATGACCTACATCTTCCATGACCTTATCCATAAAATAATTAAAGACTATGTGGATAATCTCTTAGGGAAATCCAAATATCACAAGGATCATATATAAATCCTCAAAATATTATTTTAATGCCTTATCCATTTACATGTTCTCCTTAACCCCAAGAAATGCATTTTTGGGGTCCTTTCTAGAAAGCTCCTTGCTTTCATTGTCTCCTTTCGAGGAATTGAGGTAGACCCTACCAAAGTTAGAGAAATTTTGGAGATGCCTCCTCCAACCCACCTTAAATAACTCCATATATTTTATGGGAAGATCTAATCAATCCTTTAGATCATCTCTCAATATCAAATAGATGTCAACCTTTTCACCATCTTCTCAAGATAGATACCTCCTTTATGTGGATTAAATATTGTCAACAATCCTTTGATTCACTCAAAGAATACCTTTTTTCTCTACCTATCTTTACCCATCCTAAATAGGATCAAACCTTCTACCTTTACATCCTGCCACTAACCATTCCCCAGGGGCAACACTCACTCACCATGACAAACAAAATTGAACACTTATAGAGTATGAACTTGGTATATCCATCCTGAGAAACTTTACCTTATACTCATACTTTTGGCTTATAAACTTCATCATTACCTTCTTAATCACAAAACTTATGTCATCACTAACATTGACCCACACAAGTACATGCACTCTAAACCATACCAAAACCAATGTATGGCTAAGTGGCTCATGAATTTAGTTGAGTTTGATCTTGATTTCTTTTAGTAGAAGTTAATTAAAAGTAAAGTCATTGCTGATAAATTAGCTAAAGATCCTCAACTAGATAACCAACCTCATCCTCTTGTGTTTCTAGATGAGTCCATTGTGACTCTTTCTCAAGAGGACCCCACTTACCAAATGACCATGTTCTTTGATGTCTCCAAATGCCAAAGTGGTGGGGTGCCAAAGTTATTCTCATTCCCCTCGATGGTGAACCTCTTTCCCTTTCCTTTAAACTTGACTTTGAATGCACCAACAATGTGGTTGATTATGAAGCCTTAGTCATAGGTCTCCAAACTTCTCTAGCATTGGGAGTCAAGATAATCAATGTCTTTGGTGATTCCTAACTTGTGTTCAACCAAATCAACAAATCTTACCAATGTAAGAATGATGTCTTACTAAAGTGAAAACAAGTCATAGAAGTACCTTTATCACCATTTGATCATTACCTTATCCAATCCATTCCATAATCTACCAATAAGTTCAAAGATACAATGGCTTCTATTTCTTCCCAAATCCCATCTCAACCTTATAACTCTAAAATATATGTTACTATCCATCATTTTATTACCCCATCCTATATCAATTTTGATATCCATACCATTTTTAATTTAGAGTAATCTCTATTAGACATATTGTTGACCAAAATTGACCTTTCGGTCAAAATAGGGAACCCCTAGGTAAAAACATGACTTTTAAGAATTTTAGGGGTCTAATATAGATATGACAAGGTGATTTATAGGTTAATTAGTGTCACTTAATGTTATACTAGCCTTGGTCATTAGTTTTTAAATTTTTATATCATTTTTAGGTCATTTTGAGGTCAAAATAGGTTTATTTAATAAGTTTTATAGATTTATTGGGAAGTGTGAAGGTTCCCTATAATTTTTAATTAACTAACGTAACTGAAAGATGGTAGGTTATGGAGAAGAAAAGGCAATTTTATTGAAGGAAAAGAAGAGTTTGGCACTTGTATGACCTCCTTGGGAAGTGTACTATGTGGGAAATGGTTAGGAAATGTCTCTTCAACTTCTCCATGCTTAGTTTCTCACTTGGTTTTCTTTTATAGTGTCATTTCTGAGCTAAAATTGTTCTACTCCCTTTTCACCCTTCTTGGCAAGTAGAAGTGACTTTCAGGTTTTTGCTTGGTATGGACAACTCTGGATGTTTCAAGGTAAATGATTTTGGGAGGATATTTTACACTCTGAGACCTTGATTTAAATATAATTATTTTGAAAATTTTTGGCCTGTGCTTCATGAAACATCCTCATGAAGTTGACCTTTCAAACCTGCCTATTAATCTATGTACCCTATGGGTTTTGCCTTGGTTTGAGAAACTTCATACAAATAAGTTATTAATTTTTATACTAAATGATGTTTATATTCTACTCAGATGGTACCCATTCTTTGTTTCATTTTCCATGGTGTTTGGATGAACAAATTATCTCATATTGTAGGAGGGTGTCATTATGAAAGGTCTCAATTTAGTTTTCCACTTGTAGTAGGTTGAAATCCATTTAGGAGATTTAATGTGAAAATGATATGGTGTTTTAATTTCTTCATGTCAATTTGAGCTCCTCTCTTATCCTTTCATACTCTTTCTACAAGCATGTTCATGATTTATAGTCAATGATGCACATACACTTGAAGTTAGCCATGGATAGCCACATATAGGTGTTAGAAAGAGATATTTACATTGAAAAGGTTTTTTTTCAACCTTTTTAAAAAGTATCCTTGGTTTAAATCATGAATTTTAATAGTTTGACATGAGTTTGGTTGCCCATGTAGCTTTTCATTCACCCTTATTGCTCTAGGACACACCCACTACCCATATACAACTAATAATTACCTACATGAGCCATTGTTGATGTCATGATGAGTGGTGGGAGGTTTAACATAGTTTTTAACCTTATAATATTGATAAGAGTAAATTAGTATGATTATGGAGGCATAGAGGATTCATAAACATGGATATATTGTACACTACTCATTTTCACTTTACTGCTTGTGTATACTGATGGCTACCTACAAGTGATACCTCAGGGTTATAAAGGATCTTGAATGGGAGAATTGAAACATGATAAATAACTTTAAAATTTATAATAGGTGATGTAATCATTACAAGCTTGTTTTAAATGTCAAAAGGACATAAAGTGTGTGAACTATGATCAAAGGTTAAATGATTGAGTTTAGGGAAATGTTCCCTAAAATGTGAAAATAGAGCTCCACGGGCTTTTATAGGCCTCTTAATATGTGCTTAAAATATGTTAGAAAACATATTGATAATATAAATGTCAAATTTGAGGGTCAAAAAATAAAGTGAAGATGGAAATGAAAGGCCTTAAAGTCACCCTAAAATACACTGAAGCACTACATTAATATCTGTAGGATTAGAAGTTTGAATGACATTTGCCATCCCTCAAGCAAACACACTCTCATATTGGCCAGAAGTGTTCCATTGATTATATAGTGTATAAATGGATATGAAGTTAACCATTATGATTTTAATACATAGTCTTAGGAAACCCTATGTCCACCTACAGGAGTCCTCACTCAAAATTTAGGCACCTATAGTAGGGTCAAATTAGTGACTCAATTTTGATGACCAATTAGTGATTTAGGACCTTCAAAGGTGAATGATATATCAATATATGTAACTTGTGACCTCATATTTATTCAAGGAATTAATAATCTAGATTTCAAACCCACATACACCTAAAATAACCTATAGGTAGGTGTCTTAGTCAAATGATTGTGAAGGACAATAAGATGAGAATGGAGTATTTTGATAAGGTTATATGACTATATAAGATGATATAGATGAATAAAACAATAAAAAATGACCCTAAAATGTTCATAAATGAAATAATATCATAATTTTTAGAGGAAATTTACACTTTCACACCTCTTTTGTCCAAAACATAGTTGATTGTGTTGACTATCAGAAATAATGAACAAAGAGGAGATGTTCTTAGTATGAATAGAGTATGAACATGAAGAAAATTTATATTTATCATTAAAAAAATGGTATTTATAAATTAAGGTAAGTTTTGGGATGACATGTTCATGTATAACCATCATAAGACAACCTACAACTATTCTCTGAAAAGCATGCACAATTAATGTTAGAACTCAGTCTTGAAAAGTTTAATGTGTGGAAAGGTGTATGAAAGATTAAAGTGGTAGGAGAGATTAGAGAAATTAATTAATGATCAGGATGTTCTCATATAAATTCCATGACAAGATAATCAAATAAAGTAGCTCAAAATCAAGTATATATAGTCATTTGAAAAAATCTTGCACATAACCTTACCTAATAGTCTCTCTGGTTTTTTGTGATTTTTAAGGGTCTATACATAACACCCAAAGGATTATTAATTTTTTAGTTCACCTTTATTACTTGAAGGAGCATATACAAGTGCTATTGTTTTTATATAAATATGGGAAGTACCCCTATTTTATCTTAGACAAGGGGTACTTCCCCTTATACCAAGACTTGTAGATTTTGGTGAGTAAGGCAAAGTATGAAGCCAAGAGCCATGGAATATTTTTATAAGGGTATGATAAGATAATTTACATCTAAAAAAACACAGAAAAAACCTCAAAAATATATTAAATTGAACACATAGGTCTAAACTTCTTAAGATTGTAGGCAAGCCTATTAAGAATGAGCAGACCTAAAGGTCCAAATGAGAAGGCATTGTCAATTTCACCTTGATGTGAGCCTGATAGACTATTGGAAAATGTGTATGGGATGAATAAAGGTGTTTTAAAGCTATAAATAGGCAAAGAAAACAATCAAAGGTCATTTTGAGCTCTAGGTTGTAGATAAACTTGAAGGCAAGGTTTTGGCGTAGACCCCAAATGGATGGTCACCTCAAATTTAAACATGAGTTGAGCATTACAACCTATTAGAGAATTTTCATGGGGTCTAAACATAGGTGTTCAAGTATTTTACTTGTAGGAGAAAAAATAAAAGAGCTACTTTTGACTAGAAAACTCACTCAGACTTGCATGAAAGAAGAAAACAAGCTCGAGTAGGCAACTTTAAATGTTTATATATTCTTGAAGTCTCTTCATGGGTAAAAATGGAGTTCAAGGATGTTATAAAGGGTATTTAAGTCCATTTTTTTGTATTTTATTTAAAAGTTGGATGTTAGAGTTTTATGAACAAACCTTAAGAGATTAGATAGGCCTAAAACCCTTCTTCGTGACCTGATTAGATAAATGAAGATAGATATTAATTATAATGTCATAATTTTGGAATTAAACATATTTTAAAATATGGAGGAATCAATAAAAATCCCTCACATGAAAATTATTTTTAAAAACTTGTATAGATGGGGTGAAAAACATGATAATTTTGACCATTTTTTATGTTGTGTAGGATACAAGAAGAGTATGAAGATGAAATAAATTTTGGAGGGAATATATATAATTTTTATATTTATTTATTATCATTTAATTCCTTGAATAAACTTCTATGTTTCCAAACGAGGTGCTTCAACTTAGCCAGTCAAAATTGGCCTAATGGATAAACTAGTGAGAAGGGTGAAAAGCTTCATGTAATCTTATTTTAAGGAATGATTGATGCCTCTAAGGCCATGGAGGGTATTTAAAATTTTCATCCACTCCCACCCATGTATTTTCATGAGAAAATATTTCCAATTTTGAGGCCAAGTGTGCGGGGTACATGGAAGATCAATTTTCTTGATAATAGATAATGATATCTCTTTTATAGATGATTCTAGAGGACCAAGCCTAAAATTAATGCATGAAGAGGAATGATTGTGACCATTACAATTATATACACTAATTTTACTTAATATTAATCATTTATGAGGCATTCAAATATGGTCAATCATGAAGGCAATTTTTTTGAGCCAGTCAAGGAGGTTTCATGCCACTTTGTAAGAGTTTGATGACTTGGATTGACATTTGTACTTATTAAAATTGCATGGTTCATAAAATATCATTTTATCATTCATAATTAAATAATTATCTTATATTTAAAAGTGTCCTTGTGACCCTTGAACTTCTCTCTTCTTCTCTCTCTCTTAAGTTCTATAAGAACTAGCCTTTTTGGCATTGTAACTCAAGATCCTCCTAAGTATGGCAAAGACATACTCATTTGCATACCTTTTGATAACTAATAATACTGATACTTACCTCCTCCATGACTATTATTATTTTTTTCACTTGGAATTTTTGATTTTGCATAAGTGAAGACTATGGATTTCTTAGCATGATGTTTCATTCTTTCAATTTATTTACAGTTGGAAAACTTTTTCTTACAAGGCATGTGAAGTGTTTTTGGAGATTTCAAAGATTGAGTGAGTTATTATTTTCATTAGTTACATTAAATATCTCTTGTATATTCCTCCTAACTTTGTACATTATATAGACACCTAAAACTGGCCACTGATAACCTCCAATCAGGGTTTTGGCCAATTTCCACCCAAAATGCATAATTTGACCTAAAAACACTAAAACATGATAAATGATGTAAAAATGACATATTCAAGTGTTTATTTTGGCTAGGGTATCCCTAAATGGGTAAATTCAATTTATGGGCTAGCTAACTTTGATCAGTTCATTCTGAGTCAAAATGCTAATTTTGCACCCATGTGCTCTAGATTGATCTTTCTTATCAAATCTCTTGCAGAAGATTTATGCCTTTGTTATTTTTTCTTGGAAACATCTTAATGGTAATACACATCCAATTCATCTAACATCACCTTCCAATTTCAATCCAATCAAATTTAAGACCAATAACAAGGCATTCTGGTCAATTTGAGTAATTTATGCACAAAGTGCTTAAACATGCTTAAGAGCTAATTAACCCAAATCAAGGCCTAATCAATAATTTCATGTAAACTTTTTGAAAAATTATTTTTAGAAATGAATATGTAATATATAAATCATCATGTGACCCAATTTCTTGTGAAGACATCCCTAGGCCATCAATGCCACAAATATTAGGATTCATGCCCTTCATGCCTCATCAATGCCTTCCATGATGACTTCCATTCCTCTTAATTTCCCCTTTTTCCAATGCCATGATAAGGATAATTAAAAAATTAATTCCATAAATTGAATTAATCCTCAACCACACATTTCAATCTCAGGATGGATGGTTCAGGTTGATTCTAGACATTTGTAAAAATCTATAAATAAGAGGCCTCACAAGATCATTTCTAATCTTAATTTTTGAAAAGTTATAATGCAGGATCGGTTCCAAAATCTTCATGAAAATAGTGTTACCATGCCAAATTTATTCCAAGCCAAGCCAAGCCAAGCCATAAGCCAAAGGTGCCAAGGAGAGATGGAGGTAGCCAAGCTTCTATTTCCAAGGACTTCATGACCACAAAATTGAGCAAGCTACTACTACAAAGGCATTTGGAGCATCCAAGGAAGGTAAAGGAATTCTTGTGTTTTATTCCTTACTTTTTAGTTGTGTTTGTCACTTATTTTTGTTAACTAAGCTCTCCCTAGTATCTAGGCCTAGAGATGTTATGTTATTAGTGTGTTTATTTAATTTTTTTTTAGTTTGGAGCTAACACAATAATAACCATCCTCTCTTGAGTCAAATTACTAGATCACATTATGGCATGCCCAGTGAGACTAGACGCATCCTACACCTAAATGATATCCTTTTACAACTCTAAAATATCTATTTGATCCTTTAAAACTCTTACAAATTATTTTTCTAACTTTATTTTTCCGTATTTGGTTTCCATGGTTTTTACACAGTAACCGATGTCAGCATAAATATTGGCATCAATTAATTGGCTTAACCGATGTCAGTCACTATGTTTTTCAAAAAAACATTGACCTGAGAGATACTTTTCCAAAGTTTATTGTTTCAAATTTAAAAGAGCTTCAAAGCTAAAAGACATGCTAACAATTTTGCTATAGGACCAAGCGGGAATTTTTCTCAAAACATGTTTAAATCACTTTTGCATGCTTAAAATTTGATTAGGAACTTTGTTTTGGTATTTAATAAAAAAATTAGATGTTTTTGGTGAATGTTTTTAAAAAGTTTAAAACTAAGACTAAGGGGTCAAATGAACATCACCAAACATTTTATTTGGGTTTAAAATTGAACACACTTGTCAATTCTTGTTTGCAGTAGTTGTTTAGTTAGATTTTTGTTTGGAAAAAAAATGGGTGTTGCATGTATGTTCTTCCATTTATCCCCTATAGGGAACCCATAAAATCAAAAGTGTTATTCCTATTTCAAAATATCCTAGTCCAAGGCTTAGAAATAAATTCATCTAAAGCACTCACCAAAAACTTGTCAAAGTTCGGGTGATCTTGAAAATGACCCTAAAGTCTTTCTAATTTCATGTTTTATTTATTTTTATGCATCTTGGATTATGAGGGGGACTTCATCACCTCCCGCAAGTTCTTTAGGGAAGCTTTGACCTGAGGTTTCACCTCCCGACATTGAACTTATTTTGGCTCCTTTGTGGCACTTTGGACATCACACTACACTGAGTGAATAACAAGATGTAGCATTTGCAAAAAGGACTAGACCTTTTTACAACAAGCCAAGCGATACAAACCCAAAATCCATGATTTTAGTTTGCATTGTTTGGTTTGAAAGTTATTGTGTAATTGATTCCCCTAGATCATTCAGAAACTTGTTAGATTTTAGATAAATCCCCACATGTCATAGAAGTATTAATGGTGTAAGGTGCACCTTAAGGTCCATGTCACAGTACTGTCATTTAAGAGAAGGGGGGTGTAAAAAACCCTACTATATAATGCACATTTACTTTTAGATGAACATTTAAAATCCTCTCAAATAACGTATATTGATAGATTCCAACAATACCAAACAACCTTGTCAGTTTAGCATCTAGGGGAGATTAATTAGTTGATCTTATCCTAGTTTAAAGTCTTGTGAGGAGTCAAAAACTTGGTGTAAACAAACAATTCAAACCAAAAACATAGTCTAAATTTTTCTTTGAATAAAGAGGCATTATGTTACCCATGTGAGATCATCCATTTTCCTTGTTCAAAGTTCAAAGTTCAACAAAATCTTGAGACTCATATCATCCACTTTGGTGTAGTTATGCTACCCAATCGAGTCTAGACCTTTACAAAAAAAATTTAAGTCCTTCACTTATAATTTAAATTCAAAGTTACACCTTTACAAGTTCATAGGGTTGATATGTTAAGTGGGGTCACCATTTTCACTAAACTTGAGGGAACTTAGGTTTAATTTCTAAATTGGGTTGAAGGCCATTTAAGACTCATAATCATTTTCCTCTCTTAATAAACTTAAGCCATTTTATTCTAAACACTTTCACTTTAAGTCTATACACCACAACATTTTCATTCAAGAAAGGTATTGTTATACTACCAAAATTGTAGGAGAACATATTTTCCTTAGAAAGTTTTTAAAGCAAACTTTTTTATCATGCCTTTTGGGCAGTATAGCATTGTTATGTTGCCCAAATTTTTTTGAATATTGTTTCATAGAACCTCTTACATAGAGTTTCAAATTTGTTCCTACATTTTTAGACCAATCTAAGTGTACTTTTGTGATCTTTTATCTAAAATAGTTATACTAATCACCTTTGTCTAGATTTTTTTGTCAATAGAACCAAGTTTTATACCATTTTTTTTGAGAAAATAAACTATTGTTAAAGTGCCTTTTGTTTCATACCTTATACCTAGTTCACTAGGTTCATGTCCAAGAATCAAATGCCTAGTGTTTGTTAGAAGTGTTTCAAATCCATTAGATTAAAACTTTCATCTATTTTCAAAGTCTAGATTTTGACACTGTTTGGCCAAGAGTCCTAGCACATGCCTTGTTTGATCCTACATTTTGATGCTACGTTTCGACAAAAGACCTATCAACTTTTAAATTCCTAGATTAGACTGATTTGAAACAATTTGACCTTAAATCTTGGCATTTTAATTTTTTGGTCCATTTACTTTCTTATCTTTTTGTGAACAGTTAAACGTTAGATGCTTCGCGCTATCTTATTTCCTCACAAATATTTGCATAAACCTTTTGATCCTTTTAACAAATCTAGACCAAGTTGGAGCATCATCTATTTTAGATATTGTAATTTTTAGAGTTTATAAAACTCTTTGACCTTTTATCGAAAAGCATTGAATATGGATCCCAACATGTTGTCTTACACTTGTATTAGACTCATGTACAATCTAGGGATTAGTAATATGGTTGCACAAGAAGAAATGGTGCAAGACCCATATGTGGATAACATTACTTATGAGATGGATTCTTATCCATCTTATAATACTCAATCAAGTGCATAAAGCCAAGATCTATTAGCTAACTATCTAGTTAACATACCATCTTATACAGAATAGGACCAAGAACAAACCATGCAATACTTAGCTACAATACCTGTAGTAGACTAGCTAGTACTTCAACAGTCGTATTTTACTAATACAGCTTCCATGTATGATCCATTTTTGTTTGAGTGATATTTTTTAGAGAACAAAGATGATATTTTGGTTAGAGCCATAGAGGTAGGGGCCAAGTTTTCAATAGACTTCCCCCATGAAAATTTACCAGGTCTAGTAAGAGTGCCCCACAATATCATTTATGATCGATAGGCTTATGCTAACAATACTATGGCTCTAGTCCAAACAATGTACCAATATCCTAATATATTTGATCAAAGCAAAAGCATCATGGAAGAACACTTTAACTAAATCTAGAGAGCATATCAAACATATCTAAATCTAGCACATGATTTCAATCAGATGAACATGGTAAGTAAGCCTCTCATTGACCTAATTCCTTCAACAGGAGTGATGATAGAGTTAACTAGACAAGAGAATCTAAATTCTAACCCATTTGTACAAACTACTTTAATAGATAATCTAATCCATATGCCCATTATTGAAGAAGTGTCTTTAGCCTCTACAATGAATAGTGAGCCAAATGTAGTAGATAATGTGTTAACAATGTCCAGTCCCAATCAAAGTGGTACTAATGCATAAACAACTAGCCAACAACATGTGCCTATAGTTAATCTCATGAACAAATCATCATAACAAGGGATAGGAGTTTTTTCACCCTAGCTTCAACCGACTACTTCCTCAAGTGATTAACCTATGGGGTTAGGTAATCAAACAACGGCTAATATCATGCCTCAATGCTAGAATGTGATGAATCATACTCCTCAACAGGTAGCATGTATTATTCCACAATAGCAGACATAGTCTAGTATATCAATGCAATAAAGGATGAATACATTGCCACCTAAATTAGGGGCAAAAAATATTCCACCCCACCAGGTAATGATGAACATACCTTTTCAATTGTAGACTAATATGTCAGTTCAAAACCAAGTGATGACTAGTCAACAACATACAACTACTGATCAGTGATAGATTCCAAATCTACAACCTACTTTCACTTCCTCACAACGATTCACATAATAAGGAGGTCCCCATGTTTTATAGGTACCTACTAAACAACTATTGGTTTAAAATGTGTCATAAATCTAGAGACAGGGTCTTGGTCCACAAGTTCCCACTCAGCAACAAGGTTCAATTAGGTGGTATCATGTCCCTTTTCAACCATAGTGGGCATACTATAATTATATCCCTCCATCCCAACCACAAAATCCCCTAGGTCAAACCTTTATTGCTAACTCAAACCAAAATATTATGTAGCCAAATGTGCAATTTTAAGTACATCCTAATCCATGTATGTGTATTCTTGGTCCATTCCCCAACCAAACCAATATACCCCAATAGGTATCTCCATAACCTAGTCAAAGTGTCCCACTTGTGACCACTCAGCCATCTATCCAAACCCAAATTCTCCATCAAACCAATATCCTTTCTAATTTCCTCTCCCAAGAATTACAACAAATGAAGGATGCAATTGTTGCTATTTAGGCTAGGAAGCAGACCAAAAAGTTCAAATTAGATGACATATGTTCCTATCCATTCAAAATGAAGTATTTTAAAATACCATTTCCTCTAGGATATGAACCATCGAAGTTTGATAAATATAAAGGGAAAGGTGATCCTAAGACTGATTTGACTGAATTCTTTATTACATGTCAACTGGTGGGATATAACGACATATACCTTTTGATATTGTTTCCAAAGAGCTTGGTTGGACAATCCTTGGAGTGTCTTTTGAAGTTTCCCAAAAATTTAGTAACAAATTTTTATGATTTTTCTGATAAGTTTGTGTAGCACTTTTCCTATAATCTCGAACATGAGGTTTCATTACTGGACCTGACACAAGCAAAGAAAAAAACTAGGGAGAGCTTTGTGAGTTATTTACAATGATGGAGAGCCCTTTCAAGCTATTTCACTCATAGTTTACCAAATAAAAAATTATCCATTATGTTTACTAAAATTTTTCATAGTGAGATAGCCTATCATCTAGAACTATAATGTGCACATACATTCAAAGAGATCATTGATAAAGGTTTGTTGATTGAGAGAGTGCTCATCAATAAATGAGTCATCAAGCTTAATTAAACTAATAAAAATCAAGATACCAATCAGGGAAATGACCAACATCCCATCCAAGCGTAGGCATCATAACTAGCATAGACCAATAACCATGAAATATTAAAGCAATTCAACCACAATAGGAATGTTGTGGGAAATGGAGTAACCAAATCTCATCATGTCCAAACTATGCAAACATCATCTACACCACCTTTTTAGCTTACTCCTACCTAGAAACCTCTCCAACCAATGTTTCAAACATAACAACCAAGACCTGCACAACAAATACAATAGCCTTTACCATTGCAAAACCCTCCTCTTAGAATAACCATCCCTATACATCATGTCTTTAGTGACCTAGGAGAACCTATTGAATCTATGTTTCACAAGCTTTCTACCACTAATCAGCTTAGTTAGCCCATACCAAAGTATTATCTGTAAGGTATTCCTAATCCAGGTTGGTACTGTGAAAATGAATTCTATGACTATCATCAGGTCAATGGGCATAATCTATGAAGATGTGTCTAAATAAATAATGTATTTTAGAATATGTTGGAGAATAGGGAGATAAAATTGGATAATGGTGCTTCCACTTCCAATCAAACTCTTGGGATCTATCAAAACCCCTTTCCGTAACATAACAATCAAGAATAACAGAATAATAAAAAACAACAACAATAATGGCCAGTGCAGCAACAAAATAAATAGTATCAAAATCAAAGGCTGAACTAGTAGAATCAACAAAATCAGTAATAGATCCCAAAATGATAGAAAAATGGACAAAACCAAGGTCAAAATGGTAACAACTAACAAACCTTCCATGCAGTTGCACATGACTATAATAGGGTTGTAGGTCATATTACAGGGGGTTACATTAATACCATATCCATTAATCCTAGATCGAACACTAGTCAACCTAGACCATTTCTAAACAACAATATTTAGCCAAATCACATGGATAATCCTTCTTTGACTTGGGATTGCATATAGGAAAACTAGCAAACTAAGACTTCCCCTTTTGGATATTATAATAATAAATCATTCTTGCCATGTGACCACATGCAAGTGCACCAGTAATCGGGACTTATCCTATCTAGGCCCACACGATTTCCAATAATAATTAGCAATAATGGTCTAGTATTTAATCCTAATTGTGTAATCAAAACTCAGAGGTCAAAGATTACTATCCCAGGCCCATAACCATCTACCACTTTGCCTGTCATCCAACCAACTATTTAGCCTCAGAATAAACCATTCATTACTGACCAAGATAAGAATTTTGATATTTTAGAACAATTGAAAAAGACACCAGCACAAATTTTTATTTTATATTTACTACATATGTCAATAATAAAAAAAACATCTTAAATGAGTTTTTGGCCAATCCACTATTGCTAGTGACATATCCCCTAATAACTTTCAAGCTTTGGTTGAACACCTAGATCTAGCCCAACAAGTCACATTCAACCAAAGTGATATGTCTTCCCTTGGCGTGCTCCATAATAACCCATTAAACATAAAGGTTTGTATTAGATGGCATAAAGTGAAATGTGTCCTTATAGATAATGGATCTAGCCTCAACATAGTGTCTTTAAAGCTCATCAAGCTTCTTAGGTATGCAATGACAGATCTCCAAATAGAAACAATAACTATCAAAGCCTATGATAATCAAGAAAATGAATGAATAAGGCACCATTAGTTTTCCAGTTATCATTGGGCCTTTAACCCATGATACACTTTGCCATGTGTTGGATCTTGAGTTATCATATAATATGCTTCTAAGCAGGCCTTGATTACATGAGATTCATGCAGTCCCATCAACACTACACCAATATATCAGGTTTTTCCACTCAAGGATGAAAGTGAATATTTTGGGAGATTTACACCAATATGAACACTATAAGCATCTTAAGGCTAAGTTTCAAAGTTATAATTATTAGTATGTTATGAATCTAAATTCCAAGTAGGATAGAGGAAAAACTATACTTATTGATCTTTCATTGGATAATTACATAGATTTTAATACCTTGGATTCCCTTTCGCACATGTCACCTCTTGAAGCTTTTAATCATTTTACCATTTTATATAATAGACTGGGAGAATATGTGACCCATGACAAATTTTATATTGCCAATCTTCCTTAGAATCTAAAAACCTTTGGGTGACCTAAAGTCAACCCACATATGCATTGGAAACAAAAGAACAAAGATAAGGGACATGTCACATTTGTACCAGCATCTGGCCTAGGACTTGACCCTCTTGAAGGGGATGAATCATGGTTATACAATGATGACCAAGCTGATTATTATAGAAATGCAAAGTATCCTATTCCCAATAGGATCATGGAGCATCATAATTATGAAGGAAGAGGCCTCGAATTGAATCAACAAGGAACCATCGAGCTAATTTCCATGACTAAGTATGAAAGACCTTATGGACTTGGATTTAAACCGCCTGGGGGTGACCCCACATATCTTATTCAAACTCCATCACTAGTGACTAGTGATGATGATGCTAACAGTGAAGTAGAGTCTATTCATAGCCTTACCTTTGATAACCTAGCTAAAACCAACCTATTTGATAACAATGCCATTTATACCCTTACCCAAGCCATTCACCACAATCCATTTCCATTGTATTATCCCCAATTGATAGAATGGGACCAAAAAGAATCTAGTTTACTAATTGATGAGTTCCAGAATGATGAGGCATTTTGTTATTTTTTAGGCCTTAGAGACAATGTTCCGTTAGGAGATCGCAAATCAGGATTCTTAATCACATTGGATCCTGTAGCCTATTTTGGAGAGTGAGTGAACACCCTTAGCTAAAAACAAATAAGTAAAACATTGAGGTCCCAAAGTGAAAACCTCTTTGAGGCACTTTATGACTAGGGAAAAAGTAAAGGCTAGTCTAGTGGTGAAAATCTATTTCAGGTGCCATTAGATGGGGGTATTAATTCTTTTTCAAATTTAGATGAGGAGATCACCAATGATGAAATTGCCTATGCATCAGAGTTTAGCTTTGAGAAACAACAAGTATTTGATCAAATACTTCAAGAACTTCTAACTATTTTTGTTACATGGCTAGATATCCCATTAGGGGATTTAGATTCATCATGCCTAGGAGAAGTTGAAGAGCAAGTCTTAATAAAGGACCTTGACATAGTCCAATAGTTCAAGTCATTGCCTACTATTCTAGAGGATGGTTTGACCTTTCTATTCAAAGATATAATGGAGGTAAATATCAAGACTCCATCATACCTAAAATGGATAAAATTAGGAGCATATCTCATTAAAGAGGAACATGATGTCTTTGTAGCTCTGTTGAGATACTTTATGAATATTTTTATGTGGGCCTATTCTAACATGCCAGGTTTAGACCCCACCTTGGTTCTACACCACCTTGTGGTTAATCCTGATGTTAAATTGGTAAAATAAAAGCTACGTAAGATACATCCTCACATTGTTGTATTGGTAAAGAAAGAGTTGGAAAAACTCTTAGAAGCAAGATGTATCCAATCCATTGACTACTTTGAATGGATCTCTAATGTTTTACCTATTAGTAAAAAGCCAGAAGGGATCAAAATTTGTATTTATTTTCAAGACAAACAAAGATTGTCCTAAATATGATTTTCCCTTGCTTAATATTGACATGATCATTAATTCCATGACAGGTTATGAAATGCTTTCACTTATGGATGGCTTTTTAGGATACAATTATATCAAAATAACACTAGAAGATCAACATAAAACAATGTTCACCACTCTATGGGGAACAATTTGCTATTAGGTAATGCCATTTGGCCTTAAGAAAGCTGGATATACATATAAAAGGGCCATGACTATCATATTCCATGATATTGTTGAAGACTATGTCAATGACATATTATGAAAATCCAAAACCAGGGCTGACCATCCAGTAGTGTTGCATAAGATATTTGAAAGACTATGAGAGTAAAAAGTCAAAATAAATCCAAAAATATGTGTATTTGGTGTAACCTCAAGAAAATTACTTGGTTTCATCATGTCTCACTAAGGTATTGAGGTCGATCTGGCTAAAGTCCATGCTATAACTGAGATGCCACCACCAACCAATTTAAAGCAACTCTGTAGTTTTTAGGGTAAGATCTAAGCAATCTCATGTTTCATCTCTCAATTAGTAGATAAGAGCCATCCATTTACACACATATTAAATTAAGGTTTTTCATTCCAATGGGATGAGCACTACCAAACAACTTTTCAATAGCTCAAAGACTATCTTATCAATCTACCTATTTTATTACCTCCTATACCAGGAAAGCCATTCTTATTATACT
This sequence comes from Torreya grandis, assembly GCA_037957365.1. NCBI lineage: Eukaryota > Viridiplantae > Streptophyta > Pinopsida > Cupressales > Taxaceae > Torreya > Torreya grandis. Next base: position 112,575 of record JARHVA010008594.1, read on the forward strand.
TATCATCTACTGATCATGCCCTAGGGGCACTCTTGGTGCGACATGGTGACAATGGAAAGGAGAATGTTGTATACTATTTAATCCATACCTTGGTTACATATAAACATAACTATGCACCTATTGAAAAAGATTGTCTAGCCATGGTCTTAGTAGCTCAAAAATTGCGTTATTACATGTTGAATAATAAAACCATGGTCATTTCAAAGGTAGATCCGATCAAGTACCTACTATCTAAAACAACTTTTCAAGGTAGAATGGCTAAATGGATCATGCTTATTAGTGAGTTTGACATAGAGTATGTTAATCAAAAAGCAATCAAGGGACAAGCTATTGTAGATCAACTTGTTGAAGCACCTCTCATGGACACACAACCACTCGAGTTTCAATTTCCTAATGAATCCATCATGACCATCATGGACACACCCCTTGAGGAGTAGCCCTAGAAACTATATTTTTATGGTTCATTCACTGCTCATGGATCATGGGCTAGTGTATTATTTATTACACTACAAGGGGATCTAATCCCTAAATCATTCACAATCAACTTTCCTTGTATAAACAACATGGCTGAGTATGAAGTGCTTATTGCAAGACTTTGACAAGTAGGTCATTGGAATATATCTCATCTTCAATTTTATGGTGATTCTCAGTTAATCATAAATTAGATCACAAATCATTTTTAGACCAAAGATGACAAGCTGGTTCCATATAAAGCCATGGTTGACACTCTTAAAAAAAAAGTTACCGGCATTTAGTTTGAGCACATACCAAGGGATATTAATAGAACTAAAAATGTCATGACTACTATTGGCTCTCTGATTCAATAAATAGATAAAGCTAGAGAGTATCAGTTCCTCATCAAGAATTTGTCAGCACCAACTCATGAACCTTCAATCATTACCATGATTTGTGATATTGTTGGTTCTAATTCTATCTAGTACTCAAACCTTTAAAACTACCTTAATGACCAAGTTATGTCACCTAACATATCTCAAAAACAAACCAAAGCATTCATTTATCATTCCACTCATTATAATTTACTTGGATCCACTCTTTACCATCATAGTTTTGATGGAACTCTACTTCATTGTTTAACTTTGGCAGAGTCTATGCTAGCGTTAAGATAAGTTCACAAAAGAGTATGTGGAGCCTATTATAGTGGGGTAGTCCTATCCAAAAATCTCTTGTGTAATGATTATTATTGGCCCATAATGGACACAAATGCCACTAAATATGTAAAGAGATGTGACAAATGTCAATGGCATGATAATTTAATTCATGCCCCAACAAAATTTATGAAACCAATATTGACACCATGGCAATTTTATACATGGGGACTTGATCTCATTCAGAGGATTAACCCCACTTCATCTTATGGCCATAAACATATCCTTATCACCACCGAATATTTCACTAAGTGGGTTGAAGCTATACCCCTCACTCACATGACTAGAAAGCAAATTTACAAATTCATCTTCAACCATCTCATCTACCGCTATGATATCTTCTCTGACATTATATATGATAATGAAGGATAATTCAAAAACAAAAATGTAGACTAGTTATGTACTAAAAACAACATCACATAACACTTTTCTATAACATATTACTCTCAAGGTAATGTCTAGGCTGAGGTATCCAACAAAAACATTATAATTATTCTTAGAAAGATTGTTAATGATGTTGGTGGTGACTGGAACCTATAGATATTCCCTACCCTTTGGGCATACTATACCAATCATCATACCCCCATAAAAGCCACTCCATACTCACTTGTTTATGGTACTAAATCCATCCTTCCCATTGAGGTTGAGTTTCCTTCACTATGTATCTCTTTCAAGCATGTCCTAGATGATCATGACTATCGAGTAGCTCACCTGTAATAACTAGATCTACTTGATGAAAAATACACAACCGCACTCAATAATCTTTAATCATATCAGAATCAACTCAAAGGAAACTATAATCAACATATGAAGTATAAAACATTTGAACTTGGTGATCTTATTCTTAAAGAAAACCAAAAGAATAGCATAGTTGAGAAGAAACATAAATGGAAATTCAAACCAAACTAGATAGGGCCTTTCATCATCACTATTGATTATAGATCAAGAGCATACATGCTTGCCACATGAGATGGAGAGGAACTTCTAGAGTTGATGAATATTATTCATCTCAAGTAGTACTATGCTTGAAGAGCTAAGGTTTATTATCTATAAGGATTATTTTATTTATGCCTTTTTGTCACTATTCTTCTTTGTACACATACTATTCTTATCTATCCTATTTACCATATCCACTTTCTACTTTTGACCTATCAACTTAGTGTGTTCTAAAAACCTAGCCTATTTGACCTTAGTTATTGTCATTCATTATTTAGTTTCAGTATTGAGGTATATGATCAGTTCATCAGTTAGTTCAAGTATTTTAGATAGGAAGTGTATCTTAGGATAGTGTGACAGAAGTTTTGATAGTTACATATTTCATTTGTTAGTCCTTTCTTACCACCAATATTGTTAATAATTATAACCATCTCTGGGTAAATTAGTACCATTGATCTATGCCATTGTGTCCTAGTTATAACCTCCTATAGGAAAACTAAGGGTAACACTAAGCCTTGACATACCAACTTACCACTTCCTATGCCATCTTGTGTCTTTTTACCAACTATGCCTATTTTGTTTGAATTGGCTACCGTACTAGTCAAATTCCTCTACTAAAATAGTGAAACTATAGTGACTTGAGGTCCTACTCTGGGACTATGTAGGTAGCACTCAATACTTGTTTAGGTTATCTCAATCACCCCTTTTACTCATGCTCTCATTGTTTTGCAAGCAACTTAAGTTTGAATGCTCTCATTGTTTTGTGAGCAACCTAAGTTGAATGCTCTCTCAATTTTACAAGAAACCTAAGCCATACTCTCACTATTTTGTGAGCAATCCAAGTTTCAATGCTCTTTCCATTTTTCTAGAAACCTAAGACATGCTCTCACTATTTTTAAGCTTGAACCATTTAATGTTTCATCATTCTTGATTGAGTTGCAACACTCTAAAACACTTCCAAAAACATTTGAAAAATCATTAGAAAACAACAAAAACATTGACTACTTCTATGTCTTAAAGATTATGGGAACCCTTAATAAGTTACAAGCAAATCACTTATCATTTAGTTTCCCCATCCTTTTTGGCCTTTTCTCTCATGCACTTGCTATTTTGTAAGACCATTCCTACTCTTCTATCACATCCATTATGTTTGTTTTCCTCAGTTATCACATTCTTCCCATTTCTTGGGTGAACTACATTTGGCCTAAATTTTTTAATTGGATATTACATCCATAGAGATATGAAAGCAACATCCAATTGCCTAGTGCATATGGAGACAACTTGGCCACCCCCTTCCTTTTCTTCTATTCCCCCATTTTGTTTGTTTGTTAAGTTGTCGCCTATTTTCTAGGGGCAATGTTCAAATGGTTTATGCTACTTTGTTTGTTTGTGCTTATTTTTATATGTTTGTCTGCTTTTTTGTTTGCTTTCAGCACTATTGCCTTGATTTAATTTATATGTGTTCCTTGGGTGATTCCTTTCCCACACTTATACTTGAATCCATCCATATTCATATGTTTACATTGTCATCATGGTTTATATCATTGGTGCATTATTTTCTATTGACTATCAGATTATGGGAGTCAATCCTTATGCATATTTTGGCCAAATATTTATGGTGTTCTATCATAAAGCCTATCATCATGTGCTACAACAAATTTAAGCTTCAAGAAGTCTGTTCAGTAATGGAAACATCTCTTTGGCACTGACATATCGATTCACTCTCAATTATATCCAAAACAAAGTAATTAACCATGAAAGAACTTCAACCTTTATTAGTTTAGATAAGTATCTCCCTACTAGTAGGTTATTCCAAATCATCATTACCCTCTATGTCAAGTTATCATCATCCTTGACCAAGTTTATCATGTTTACCATAATTGGGGTCTAATGATTATAACCGCTTATGGGCAAATCATTACACACCATCCCACCTACATTTTTTAATGATTATAACCACTTTTGGGAAAATCATTATGTTACCACCACTTTAATTTTTCTACCTATACAGGGGCATGTTATAATCTTATTTTTCTATCCTAACTAGGGTAACTCCATCTTCTCAATGATTATAACTACCTTTGGGAAAATCATTATGTTATCATACCACGTTGCCACTATCAGGGTATAATGTTTATAACTACCTTTGGGCAAACCATTATACACCATCCTACTTGAATTCTCAATGATTTTGACTCCTTTTTTAGTATCATTATTCTTTCACCCCATCATCCTTTTTTTCTTTGGTCCCCTCATTGTCCTTCTTTCTTTTTGAGGGACCATTTGCTAACCTGCTTGTGCCAACCATTCCCTCGAGGGGGCATCATATAGTTAGTTTATCATCATTGCAGTTGTAGGCATATAGGAAATTGTCATTATTTGAGAACTTATGATTGTGCTTATATCTTTCAATGACTTCCCAAATAGGGGTAAACTTTAGACACGTAAAACTGGCCACCGATAACCTCCAATCAAGCTTTTGGCCAATTTCCACCCAAAATGCATAATTTGGCCTAAAAACACTAAAACATGCTAAATAATGTTAAATTGACATATTCAAGTGCCAATTTTGGCTAGGGAATCCCTAAATTGGGTAATGCAATTTATGGGGTAACTAACTTTGATAAGTTCATTTTGAGTCAAAATGCCAATTTTGCACCCACGTGTTTTAGATTGATCTTTCATATCAAATCTCTTACACAAGACTTATGCATTTGTTATTTATTGTTGTCAACATCCTAAATGGAAATACACATCTAATTCATCTGACAACACCTTCCAATTCTAATCCAGTCAAATTTAGGACCAATAACAAGGCATTCTAATCAATTTGAGTAATTTGTGCACAAAGTGATTAAATATGCTTAAGAGATAATTAACCCAAATCAAGGCCTAATCAATAATTTAATGTAAACTTGTTTAAAATTTATTTTTATAAATAAATATGGAATATCTACATCATTAGGTGACCTCATTTCTTGGGAAGACATCCCTAGGCCATAAATGCCACAAATAGTAGGATGCATGCCCTCCATACCTCATCAATGCCTTGTATGATGCCCTCCATGCCTCTTAATTGCCAATTTTTATAATTCCATAATGAGGATAATTAAAATATTAATTTCAAAAATTGAATTAATCATCAACCACACATTTCAATCTCAAGATGGATGGTTCACGTTGATTCTAGATATTTGCAAAAATCTATAAATAAGAGGCCTCACAACATCATTTATAGGCTTAATTTGTGTAAAGTTATAATGAAGGATTGATTCTAAAGTCTTCATGTAAATATTGTTACCATGCTAAATTAATTCCAAGCCAAGCCAAGCCACAAGCCAAAGGTGCCAAGGAGAGATGCGGGTAGCCAAGCTTCCATTGCCAAGGACTTCATGAGCATAAAACTGAGAAAGCCACTACTACAAAGGCATTTGGAGCATCCAAGGAAAGTGAAATAATTTTTGTCTTTTATTCCTTACTTTTTAGTTGTGTTTATCATTTATTTTTGTTAACTAAGCTCTCCCCAGTACCTAGGACTAGAGATGTTATGCTATTAGTGTGTTTATTCATTTTGTTTTCATTTTGGAACTAACATAATACTAACCATCCTCTCTTGAGTCAAACTCCTAGATCGCACATTTAGCCATAACCTCATAATGTAACATTGATGTGAAAAGATGAAGATTTAAGAAGTGTATGTTTAGTTTGTATCTTGGTTTCAAGTGTAACATGTAGCTAGTTGGATGTCATCATGTTATTTGGTGTATCAGATCCCTTAGGTTAGTTTGATTTCATTTATCCTTCTCCCTTTTCACCCCTCAAGTTTAATTGTATTTGTGATCCAAAGTGGTACATCAAGAAATCTAGGCATATCTAGAGATTCATCTCATACTTAAGGCTTCCCATAAGCCTAGAGGTGTTTCCATTGTCCCACTTGGATGAGGATATATTTTACATCTCCTCAAAGGGTGAAAATCCAAGTGACAATAGTTTTTGGTATGCCTATTAGGACTCTTGGTCCAAGAAGTTGAGAGTTTTTTGGTGTTGTTTCTCAATAATTAGTCTTTGAAGGCATCTATCCAAGCATCAATGGTGACTTTGAAGATATATTAGCTGGTCAATTATTTTAGGTTATCCTTTAAATATCATTGGTAACATTTTCCCTTATGTTCTTGATTTGAATGAAGTTTCATGGATGACTTTGGTGTTGTGTTTTATTCTTTACAAGTTGGTGAGACATTAAAATCTTGTGCCATTCCCTATCAACAAGATCAAGTCCTTAATTGGCCCTTTCATGAACTTTACCAGCCCTAATATGGTTATTTCCAGCCCTAATATGATCAGTTTCAACTTTATCATGAAGTTTATTAGTCTTATATCCAGCCTCATCAATGTCTTGCTCCCCCTAGTCAACCTATACACTTCTCAACTCAATACAATTATGTGAACTAGGAATTTGATGATGAATGTGAGATTAGTATTATGTTAGTGAATGAAAAGAAATAAAAAACACACTAAACTAACAACTTTGTGCCTAGTTACTAGGGTGAGCTTAATAACAAAAACAAATGATAAACACAACTAAAAAGTAAGGAAAAATAAGAATCCTTCACCTTCTTTGGATTCTCCAAATGCTTTTGTAGTAGTGGCTTACTTATTTTGTGCTCATGAAGTTTTTTGCAATGGAGATTGACTATCCTCCACCTTCTCTTGGCACCTTTGGCTTTGGCTTGGCTTGGCTTGGAATCAATTTGGCATGGTAACACTAATTGCAATAGATTTTAGAATCATTTGCACATTATAACTTTGCATTATAAAGACCCCTAAATTCATGTGGTAAGGCCTCCTATTTATAGATTTTTGAGATTGATCAGAATCAACCTGAACTAGCCATCTCAAGATTGAGATGTGTGGCTAAGGATTAATCCAATTTTTCAATTAAAATTAATAAATAGGCTCATCAATATTTGGGAAAGAGGGGCAATTAAGAGGCATGGAGGGATTTGATGAGGCATGGGAGGCATGAATCTTGATATTTGAGGCATTTATGGCCTAGGGATGTCTTTCCAAGAAATGAGGTCACCTGATGATGCACATATTTAATATTAATTTCTAAAAAAAGTATTCAACAATTTTTCATGGAATTCTTAATTAGGCTCTAATTTGGTTTAACTAGTTTTTAAACATGATTAAGCACTTTGTGCACAAATTATTCAAATTGATCAGAATGCTTTGTTATTGGTCTAAAATTTGACTAGATTGGAATTGGAAATCAATATCAGATGCATTGGATCTATTATCCCATTTAGGAAGTTATCAACAACAAATACCCAAGGCACACATCTTATGCAAGAGATTTAATAAGAAAGAATAATCTAGAGCATCCAGGTGCAAAATTGACATTTTAACTCTGAATGATCTTATCAAAGTTAGTTGGCCCATAAAATTACATTGCCCCATTTAGGGATACCCTAGTTAAAATCATCACTTGAATATATCAGGTTCAAATCTTTTAATATGCTTTAGTATTTTTAGGCTGAATTGTGCACTTTAGGTGAAAATTGGTCAAAACCCTAGTTTAAGATTATTAGCGGTGATATTTAGGTGTCTACATTTTTGCCCCTATTTAGGAATGAATTGCAAGATATAAGCACAATAACATCTTCTCAAATAATGAAAATGTCTTATATGCCTACAACTATAATGGTGATAAACTAACTGTATGTTACCCCCTCAAGGGAATGGTTAGCATAAAGAAAGGTCAACAAGCGATCCCTTGAAAGAAATAATAGAGATGAGGGGACCAAAGAAAAGGAAAATGATGGGAGGAGAACATAATTATTGTGAAAAAGTAGTCAAAATCATTAATAATGCAAGTGGAATGGTGTATAATGGTTTGCCCAAAGGCAGTTATAAGCATTGTATCCTGATAGTGGTAACATGATATGATAACACAATGATTTTCCCAAAGGTAGTTATAATCATTAAGAAGATGAATTTGCCCCAGTTATGAAAGACAAACAAGATAATAACATGCCCCTATATGGAAAAAAATGTAAAGTGGTGACAACACAATGATTTTCCCAAAGGTGGTTATAACCATTAAGAAATTCAAGTGGGATAGTATGCAATGGTTTGCCCAAAGGTGGTTATAAGCATTGTACCCTAATTATGAAAAATGTGATTAATCATTAAATTAATGATGGTAACTTAACATATAGGATTATGATGAATTAGAACAACATACTTGTAGGGAGATGCTCATCTGAATTAATAAAGTTTGAAATTATTTCATGGTTAATTACTCTATTTGGGATATGATTGGGATTGAATCAGGGTGTCGATGTCAAAGAGATGTCAATGCCACCATTATTGGATAGACTTATTGAAGCTAAAGTTTTTTGTATCATGTTTTGGTAGGCATCATGGTATAACATCATGAAAACTTGGCCAAAATATGCATAAGGACTTACTCCCATAATCCAATACTCAAATAGAAAATAATGCACCAATGATAGAAACCATGATGACAATGTAAACATATGAATATGGATGGATTTGAGTATAGGTACAGATAAGGAATCACCCAATTAACACACATAAAATGAATAAAAGCAACAATGTTGAAATCAAATAAATAGGTAGACAAACAAACAAAAGAAGCAAAAACAAACAAATAAATAAACAATGCAATACAAACCATATGAACATTGCCCCTAGAAAATAGGCAACAACTTAACAAACAAACAAAATGGTAGAATAGAATAAAAAGTAAGGGGGTGGACGAGATATCTCCATATGCATAGACAAGTGGATGTTTCCTACATAGTTCTGTCGAAGTAATATCCAACAAAAGCTTTAGGCCAAATGTAGTTCTCCCAAGAAATGGGAAGAAGATGATAATTGATGAAAACAACATAATGGATGTAATAGAAGAATAGGAATGGTATTTCAAAATGGAAAGTGCATGGGACAAAAGGCCAAAAAGGATGGGGAAACTAAGTGATAAGTGGTTTTCTTGTAACTTAGTAAAGGTTCCCAAAATCCTTAAGGCAAATAAATGGTCAATGTTTTTGGTTTTTCTAACAATTTTACAAATGTTTTTAGAATTTTTGAAGTATCTCAACTCGATAAAAAATTATGAGACATTAAATGGTTCAAGCTCACAAAATGGTGATAGCATTCAAACTTATATTGCTCATAAAATGATGAGAGCGTTCAAACTTAGGTTACTCACAAAATGGTGAGACTATTTAAACTTAGGTTGCTTATAAAATAGTGAGAGTGTCGCTTAGGTTGCTTGAAAAATGGTGAAATCATAGCTTGGGTTGCTCATAAAATAGTGAGAGCATGGATTAGGCTGATTGAAAAATGATGAGAGCATGGCTTAGGTTTCTCGCAAAATGGCAAGAGTGTGGCTTAGGTTGCTCGTAAAATGGTAAGAGTGTGGGTTAGGTTTCTCATAAAACATCAAGAGAATGGCTTAGGTTGCTTGAAAAATGGTTAGAGAATGGATTAGGTTGCTTGAAAAATGGTGAGAGCATAGGTTAGGTTGATCATAAAATGGAAAGAGTGTGGCTTAGGTTACTCATAAAATAGTGAGAGTGTGGCTTAAGTTTCTCATAAAATGGAGAGAACATGGATTAGGTTACTCACAAAATGTTGAGAACATGATGGAAAGAGTGACTGATCTAACCTCAAAAAGTATCAAGTATTTCCTACATAGTCCTAGAGTATGACCTCAAGTCACTATAGTTCTACCCTATAGTGGAGGAACTTGACTAGTGTAGCAGTCAATTCAAACAAAATAGGCACAATTGGTAAAAAGGCATAGTATGACATAGAAAGTGGTAAGTTTGTATATCAAGGCTCAATAAACAAAATTTGCCCCTAATTTTACCATATGTAGTTATAACTAAGACATAATTACATAGATCAATTTTACGCATTTACCCAAAGGCAGTTATAATTAGTAGCTAGATCGCTAATAAGAAAGAAATAACAAATGAAGGATGCAACTACCAAATGTTTTATCATACTACTCTAAAATATAATCTTTGTCTGAAGTACTTGAAATAACTGATGAAACTGATTAGATTCCTTAGTGTTAAAAAGGTACAACTAATGATGAAACCAAGATCAAACTGGCTAGGTAGATAGGATTTAGAACATGTTCGATTGATAGACCAAAATGGTAAAACAGATAGAACTAAGAGGATGGATAAGAATGATAATTGTACAAAGAAGAATAGTGATAAAATGGCATAATGGAAATATTCCTTACAGATAATACACCTTAGCACTCAATCATAGTACCACTTGAGGTTAATAATATTCATCATCTCTAAAAGTTCATCTCTATCTGGTGAAACGAGCATGTATGCTCTTGATCCATAATATATAGTAATGATGAAAGGCCCTATCTAGTTTGGTTTGAATTTAACTTTATGCTTCTTCTCAGACATGGTATTCTTTTAGTTTTATTCAAGAATAAGATCACCAAGTTCAAATGTTCTATACTTGACATGTCGATTTTAGTGACCTTTGAGTCAATTCTGATATGCCTAAAGATTATTAAGTGTAGCTATGCATTTTTCATCAAGTAGGTATAGCTATTGTAGGTGATCTACTTGGTAGTCATGATCATCTAGGGCATGCTTGAAAGATATACATATTGAAGGCAATTCAACCTCAATGGGAAAGATGACTTTAGTACCATAAATAAGTCAGTATGGAGTGGCTCTTATGGGATTACGATGATTGGTACGGTATGCCCAAAGGGTAGGGAATATTTGTAGGTGCCAATCACAATCAACATCATAGATAATATTTTTGAGAATTTTGATAATGGTTTTGTTTGATTCTTCATCTTGGCCATTACCTTGAGGGTAATATGAAATAGAAAAATGTTATGTGATGTTATATTTGGTACATAGCTTGTCAACATCCTTGTTCTTGAATGATACTCCATTATCAAATGTAATGTTGGAGGGGATACCATAGTGGTAAATGAGATGGTTGAAGATGAATTTAGTAATTTGTTTTCTAGTCACATAAGTGAGGGGTATAGCTTAAACCCACTTAGTGAAATACTCAATGGTGGTAAGGATATGTTTATGGCCATTAGATGAAGTGGGGTTAATATTCCCAATGAGGTCAAGTCCCCATGTAGTAAATGGCCATGGTGTAAACATCAGTTTTAGTGTTTGGGTTGGGACATGAGTTAGATTAGCATGTCATTGACACTTGTCACACTTATTTACATATGTAGTTGCATCTACATCTATCGTGAGCCAATAATAACCAGTATACAAGAGCTTTTTGGATAGGAATTCCTTGATAGAATGAGTTCCACTTACCCCTTCAAAAACTTCTCTTAAAACTAACATAGACTCTATCAAAGTTAAATAATGAATAAAAGTTCCCCCAAAATAATGGTGATAAAGTGTGGGTCCAAGTAGAGTATAATGAGTGGAGTAATGGATGAAGGCTTTGATTTGTTTTTAAGATAGGTTAGGTGGTAGAACTTGGTTATGAATGTAGTTGTAAAGGTATAAGTACTAGATAGAGTTAGGACCAACAATATCACAAATCATTACCACAATTAAAGATTCATGATCTAGTACGACCAAATTCTTGATGAGGAATTGACACTCTCTAGCTTTATTTATTTGTCAAACTAGAGAGCCAATAGTAGCCATGGCATCTAAAGTTCTATTACTAGACCTTGGTATATGCTCAAATTGGATATTTTTAATTTTATGCTTTAGGATATCAACCATATCCTTATATGGAACCAACTTGTCATCTTTGGTTTGGAAATGGTCTGTGACCTAATTGATGATTAATTGAGAATCAACATAAACTTAGAGATGAGATATGTTCTATTGTACTACTTATCGAAGTCCTATGATAATTAATTCATACTTAACCATGTTGTTTGTACAAATAAAACTAATTCTAAATGATTTAGGGATTAGATCCCCCTATAGTGTAATAAATAAGTGGCCTACCCACAATCCATATGCAGTAAATGAACCATCAAAATACAACTTCCAGTGCTACTCCTCAAGAGGTGTGTCAATGATGGTAATTATAGATTCATCAAGAAAATGAAATTTGAGTGGCTTTGTGTTTGCAAGTGGTGCTTCAACAAGTTGATCTGTAAGAACCTATCCCTTGATTGCCTTTTGATTGACATAATCTATGTCAAACTCACTACGAAGAATGATCCATTTGGCCATTCTACCTTATAAAAATATTTTAGATAGTAGATACTTGAGTGGATCAAATTTTTAAATGACCATGGTCTTATTATTCAACATGTAATGGCATAGTTTTTGAGATGCAAAGACCATGGCTAGGCAAGCTTTTTTAATAGGTGCATAGTTGAGTTCATATGTGACCAAGGTACAACTTAAGTAGTAAACTGCATGCTCTTTTCCATTTTTATGATGTTGAGATAAAAGTTCCCCCAAGGAATTTTTAGTAGATAATAGATATAACAAGAATGACCTTCTTGGCATATGAGGTAACAAAATAGGTGGATTAACTAGATAGTCCTTGAGTTATTAATAAGTTGTTTGGAAGTGGTCATCCCAATGAAATGCAACTCCCTTCTTCATAAGATATGCAAATGGATGAAATTTCTCTACTAATTGAGAGATGAAGCATCATATTGACTGGATCTATCCCTGCAAACTACGGAGTTACTTCAAATTGATTGGTGGAGGCAACTCGATTATAGCATAGATTTTGGCTAGATCAACTTAAATACCCCTACGAGACACAATGAACCCAAGTAAATTTATTGAGGTTACTCCAAAAACACATTTCTTTGGATTGAGTCTGACTTTGTACTCCTATAATATTTCAAATATCTTACATAGAACTATTGGATGGTCGGCCCTGGTCTTGGATTTTCCTAATATGTCATCGACATAGTATTCAATAATATCATGCATCATATCAAGGAATACGATATTCATGACCATTTGATATGTAGCTCTAACATTATTAAGATTAAATGGCATTACTTGATAACAAAATGTTCCCCATAGAGTGGTGAATAATATTTTATGTTGTTCTTCTGGCACTATTCTGATCTGGTTATATCCTGAAAAGCAATCCATAAGTGAAAGTATTTCATAACCCACTATGGAGTCGATGATAATATCAATATTAGGCAATAGAAAGTCATATTTAAGAAAATAATTTTTATGTCTTAAAATTAGTACAAATTCTGATTCCTTCAAGCTTTTTGCTAATAGTTACAACATTATATATCCATTTTAAGTAGTCAATGGATCGGATACATCCTACTTCTAAAAGTTTTTCCAACTCTTTCTTTACTAAGATAGCAATGCAAGGATGCATCTTATGTATCTTTTGTTCCATTAGTTTAGCATTAATATTAACTATAAGATGGTGTAGAACCAAGGTGGGGTCCAAACCTGGCATGTTAGAATAAGCCCATACAAAGATATCTATAAATTCTCTCAAAAAAGTTGGAAACACTTCACATTCCTCCTTAGTAAAGGATATACCTAATTTGATCCATTTTAGGTTTGATGGAGTCCTAATGTTTACCTCTATTGTATCTTTGAATAGAAGGGTTGAACCATCTTATAGGATAGTAAGCAAAGACTTAAGCTATTGGACTATATCAGGATCCTCTGTTAGGACTTGCTATTCAACTTCTCATAGGCATGATGAATATGAGTCCCCTAATGTGAGATCTGGACATGTGATAAAAATAGTAAAAAAATATTGAATAATTTGATAAAATACTTATTGTTACATAAAACTAAACTTGAATCCATAGGCAATTTCATCATTGGTGGTCTTTTGGTCTAAACTTGAAGAAGAATGAACACCCTCATCTAATGGTGCTTGAAACAGGTTTTCACCACTAGACTAGGCTTTATCTTTACTTTTTCCTTAGTCAAAAATCACCTTGAAGAGGTTTTCACTTTGGGAGCTTAATGTTTTTTTTTTGGCTAAGGGTGTTCATCTACTCTCCAAAATAGGCTTCAGGATCCAATGTGATTAAAAATCCTGATTTATGATCTCCCAATGGAACATTGTCTCTAAGGCCTAAAAAATCATAGAATGCCTCATTGTTCTAAAACTCATCAATTGGAAAATTAGATTCTTGTTGCTCCTAATCTATCATTTGGGGATAGTATAATGGCAATGGGTTGTGACAAATGATTGGGGTAAGAGTACATATGATATTGTTATTGAATAGGTTAGTCTTAACCAGGTCATCAAAGATGAGGATATGATGGGAATCCACTCCATTGTCATCATCATCATCATCACTAGTCACTGGTGATAAATTTTGAATAAGATAGGTGGTATCACCCCTAGGTGGTTTAAATCCAATTCCATATGATCTTTTATACTTAGTCATGGAAATTGGCTCAATGGTTCCTTGCTGATTTTGTCTAAGGACTCTTCCTTCATAATTTTGATGCCCCATGATCCTATTAGGAATATGATACATTGTAATTTTATACCAATAAAATTGGTTGTCATTGTACAACCATGATTCATCCCTTTTAAGAGGGTCTAGTTTTAGGCCAGATGCCAGTAAAAGCATGACAGGTCCTTTATCTTTGTTATTTTATTACCAATGCATGTGTGGGGTAACTTTAGGTCATCCAAAGGTCTTTGGATTCTAAGGAAGATTGGAAATATGGAAGGTATCATGGGTCACATACTCCCCTGGGCCATTATCTAAAATGGTGAAATGGTTAGAAGTTTCAAGAGGTAGCATGTGGGAAAGGGAATCCAAAGTATTAGGATCTATGCAATTATACTGTAAAGGACCAATATGTATGGCCTTTCCTTTATCCTACTTAGAACTTAGATTCATGCCATATTGGTAATTATAGTTTTGAAACTTAGCCTCAAGATGTTTGCAATTTTCATATGGGTGTAAATCTCCTAGAATATTCACTTCCATCCATGAGTGGGAGAAATTGATACATTGGTGCAGCATTGATGGTACTACATGAATATCATGTAACCAAGGCCTACCTAGAATAATATTATATGACAACTCAAGATCAAGCACATGGTAAAGTGTATCATGGGTCAAAGGCCCAATGATAATTGGTAAGCAGATTCTCTTTCTTGATTATCATAAGCTTTGATAGTTATCATTTCTAGTTAGAGATCTGCCATTATGTACCCAAGAAGCTTGATGAGCTTTAGAGACACTATGTTGAGGCCTAATCCATTGTCTATAAGGACAAATTTTACTTTATGCCTATTTATATAAACTTCTATGTATAATTGATTATTATGGAATTGTCCAAGGGAAGACATATCACTTTGGTTGAATATGACTTGTTGGATTGGAGCTAGGTGTCCAACCAAAGCTTGAAATTTATTAAGGGATGTCATTGGAAATATTGGATTGGGTTAAAAACTCATTCAAAATGTTTTTGTAGATTTTTTACATTTGTAACAAATCTAAAATATAAATTTGTGTTGGTGTTTTTTGTAATTATTCTACAATATCAAATTTCTTGTCTTGTTCAATGGTGAATGGTTTATTTCAAGGTTGAATGGTTCATTGGATAACAAACAAAGTGGTAGATGGTTGTGGGCTTGGGATAGTAATCTTTGACCTCTGAGTTGTGATTACATAATCGATATTAGATGTTGGACCATAATTATAAACAAATATTGGGAATGGTGTGGGACTAGATAGGACAAGTCTTAGTTTTTGATGCACTTATATGTGGTCACAAGGCAAGGGCAAGTTGTCAGTATAAGGTCCAAAAGTGGAAGTCCCAATTTTTTGGTTTGCTTATGTGTGGTCCTAAGTCAAATAAGAATTATCCATGTAATTTGGTTGAGTGGTATTGCTTAGAAATGGTATAGACTGATTAGTGATCGACCTAGGATTAATGGAAATGATATTAATGCTACCCCCTATAATAGGACCTACAACCCTATTATAGTCATGTGTAACTACATGGTAGGTTTCTTGGTTGTTACCATTCTAACCTTGGTTTTTCCATTGTTCTAACATTGTGGGTTCTATTTCTAGTTCTAATGATTTGACCTTTGGTTTTGATACTATTTATTTTGTTGTTGCACTGGTCGGTGTTATTGTTGTTAATAATTATTCTATTGTTGTTGGGTGTTATGTTATAAAATGGGGTTTTGATAAATCCTAAGATTTTTATTGGAGGTAGAAGCACCATTATCTAATTTTATCTCCCCATTCTCCAACATATTCTCAATCAAATGCTTGATTTGCACACATCTTCATAAATTATGCCCATTGACCTGATGATATTCATAGAATTCATTTTCATGATACCAATCAAGATAAGGAATGCATTATAGATAATGCTTTTGTATAGGCCAACTAATCAGATTAGTAGTGGAAAGTTTATGAAATACAACTCAACAGGCTTTCCTAGGTAACTAAAGACAATGCGTAGGCACAAATCTCCTTGGAGGAAGGGTTTGCAATGGTAAAGTTTGTTGTATTTGTTGTACAGGTCTTAGTTGTTGTGCTTGAAACATTGGTTGGAGGGGTTTTTGGGTAGGAGTAAGATGAAAAGGTGGTGCAGATGATGTTTGCAATGTTTGGACATTATGTGACTCAGTTACTCTATTACCCACAACATTCCTAATGTGGTTGAATTGCTTTGGTCTATCTTAGTTATTGGCTTGTGTTAGTTGTAATGATTACACTTGGATTAGATGTTGGTTTTGGCCACTTCCTTGATAGGTACCTTGATTATAATTAGTTGAAGTAAGCTTTATGATCCCTTTATTAATAAGAGCTCACTTAATTAACAAGCCTTTGTCGATGATCTCCTTGAAAGTATGTGCACATTATAGTTCCAGATGATAAGCTTTTTCACTATGAAAATTTTTAGTAAACACAATGGCTAATTGTTTATCTAGTAAACTATGGGTGAATTGACTTGCAAGGGCTCTTCATCACTTTAGATAACTTGCAAAACTCTCACTAGCTTTTTGTTTTACTTGTGTCAAGTCAACTAATGAAATTTCATGTTCAAGATTATAGGAAAAGTGTTGTATAAAATTATCATAAAGATCATTAAAATTTGTTACTAAATTCTTGGGTAACTTTAAGAACCAATCCCAGGCTTATCTAACCAAGCTTCTTGGAAATAACAATAAAAGTTTTATATCGTTATATGCCACTGGTTGGCATGCAACAAAGAACTTATTTAAATTGGCTTTAGGGTCACCTTTGCCTTTGTATTTGTTAAATTTTGGTGGTTAGTATCATAAAGGAAATGGCATCTATAAGTACTCCATGTTGAATGGATAAGAACATATGTCATCTAACTTAAAATTTTTAGTATGTTTCCCAACTTGAATGGCAGCAATTGGATCCTTCATCTATTGAAATTTTTGAGATAAGAAACTAGAAAGAACATTAGTTTGAGGGATAATATTGGTTTGGGTAGATGGTTAGGAGGTCACAAGTGGGACACTTTGACTAGGGTATGTTGGTTTAATTGGAAAATGGACCAAGAATATGCATATATGGATTAGGATGTACTTGGAATTACATATTTAGTTATGTGATATTCTGGTTTGGGTTGGCTATAAAGGTTTGACTTGGAGGATTTTTTGTTTGAGATGGAGGGATATAACTATATTGTGCCTATTGTGGTTGAAAAGGGACATGTTGCTAACTAATTGAACATTATTGTTGAGTGGGAACTTGAGAACTAAGACCTCATCTCTAAACTTGTGGTACATTTTGAACCAATTATTGTCTAGTAGGTACTTGAGAAACATGAGAGCCTCCTTGTTACATGAATCCTTGTTGAGTAGTAAAATGATGTTGAAGATTCAACATCTATCATTGACCAATATTTACACATTATTGGCTAGTCATCAAGTTTGTGACCGAGGAGGTGTATTTACCACTACCTAATGAGGTGGAACATCAGTTACCCCTTGTTGAGGTGGTAATATATTCAGCCTTTGTTACATTGGTACATTAGATTGTGCCTGTTGTTATAGAATACTACTCATCTCTTGTTGAGGAGGAGTAGGATTCATCACATTCTATTGTTGAGACATGACATTAGTTGCTAATTGACTACCTAATGCCATTGGTTTCACATTTGATGAAGCAATTGGTTGAGGTTGTGAAGCAAGTGGTGAAGGTTGGGATGTAGAAGCTCTTATTCCTTGGTATGATGATCCATTCATGATATTAACTATAGGCACATGTTTTTGACTAGTTTTTTGTGTGTTAGTACCACTTTGATTTGGATTGGAAGTTGCTTGCACATTATCCACTATATTTGGCTCATTATTCTATATAGAAGCAAAAAACACTTCTTTAATAATATGCATATGCATCAAGTTTTATATATAAGTGTTTTGTGTGAATGGGTCTGAACTCTAATTATCTTGACTACTTATATCTATCAAAACTCCTGTTGAAGGAACTAAGTCAATAAGAGGTTTGTTCACCATGGTCATCTAATTGAAATTATGTGCTAGATTTAAGTACGTTTGATATGCCATCTAAATTTGGTTCAAGTGGTCTTCCATGATGTTTTTACCTCTATTAGGGTCTTGATATGTCTTTTGGACTAGAGCTGAAGGATTGCTAGAAGAAGCCTATTGATCATAAATTATGTTGTGTGCCATTCTTACTAGGCTTAGTAAATTCTCATGGGAGAAGTCTAATGGAAACTTGGACCCTACCTCTATGGTTCAAACCAAAATCTCATATTTGTTCTCTAACAAATTATGCTCAAATACAAATGGATCATAAGTGGAAGGTGTATTAGCAAAGCATGACTATTGAAGAACTAGTTCGTTAGCTGTGGGTATTATAGCTAGGTATTGTGCAGTTTGGTCTTGGTCTTATTTTGAATAAGGTAGTGTATTAACCAAATATTTAGCTAATATACCTTGGCTTTGTGACCCTAATTAAGTATTATAAGAGGGGTACGGATCCATCTCATAAGCAATATTATCTATGTAGGGGTCTTTCACCATTTTTTCCTATGTAACCACATTACTAATCCCTAGATTGTACATGAGTGCACTATGAGTGTAAGAATACATGTTAGGATCCATAGTAGATGTTTTTGCAATAAAAGATCAAAGAGTTCTACAAAATCTAAAAAGACAATGTCTAAAACCCAATGTTCAAACTTGGTCTAGATTCGTCAAAAAGATCAAAAAGGTTTATGCAAAGATTTGTGAGGAAATAAGCTAGCGTTAAGTATCTAATGCTTCATGTTTCACACAAAGATAAGCAAGTTAATAGACTAACAATTGACATGCCAAAATCTAAGGTTAAAATGTTTCAAATCAGTCTAATCTAGGAAAAGAAAATGTTTCTAGGTATTTTGGTCAAACGCGATGTCAAAATCTAGGCTCAAACAAGGCATGTGCTAGGACTCTTTGCCAAATGACATCAAAAGCTAGACTTTGAAATAAAGATGATTTTTAATCTAATAGATTTGAAACACTTCTAAAAAAAACTAGGCATTTGATTTTTAGATATAAACTTGACTAACTATGTATGAAGTATGAAACAAAAAGGCAATTTAGAATAGTTTATTTTTTCACAAATGATGGCATAAAACTAGGCTCTTTGTAACAAATAGGCTAGACAAAAAAAGAATGACATAACTGTGCTATACAAAGGTTCATAAATGTAAGAAAAAATTTGAACTCTATGCAAGAGGGACTATAAAATAATATCTGAAATGTTTTGGGTAGTGTAACAGTGCTAGACTACCCAAAAGATGTGACAAAATGTTTGTTTCAAAAATTCTATAAGGTAAAGATAATTTCTCACAAATTTTGACATCATAACACTACCTTTCTTGACTCAAAATGTTGTGGTTCATAAACTCAAAGTACAAGTGTTTAGCAAAAATGACTTAAGTATATCAAGTGGTGATAATGATCATGAGTCTTAAATGACCTTTAACCCAAATTGGAAATTAAACCGAAGTTCCCTCAAGTTTAGTGAAAATGGCGAACCCACTTAACACGTCAACCCTATGAAATTATGAATGTGCAATTTCAAATTTAAATTATAAATGGACTTAAACAAACTTTGGCAAAGTTATAGACTCAATTGGGTAGCATAACTACACCAAAGTGGATGATATGACTCCAAGTTTTGATGAACTCTAAACAAGGCAAATAGAATTAGGGACCATGTGTTTGGTTTGCAACATTTTTCTACACCAAGTTTTGACTCCACACAAGACTTTAATCTAGGACAAAACCAACTAATTAATCACTCTTAGATCCTAAACTGACAAGGTTGTTTTGTATTGTTGGAATCCATCAATATATGTCATTTGAGAGGATTTTAAGTGTTCATAAAAAAGTAAATACACATAATATTTTAGGGTTTTTACACCCCACCTTCTCTCAAATGATAGTACTATGACATGAACCTTGAGGTGCACCTTCCACCAATAATACTTCTAGAATAAGTGGGGATTTGTCCAAGATCTACAAGTTTTCAAACGTTCTAGGGAAATCAATTATACAATGAATTTCACATCAAACAATGCAAAATAAAATCATGGATTTTACGTCTGTATCACTTGGCTTGTTGCAAAAAAGGTCTAGTCCTTTTTTCAACCACTACATCCTGTTATTCACTCAATGTAGTGTGATGCCCAAAGTGTTATTGCATCCCATGTGTAACTCTAATATGGAGCCAAATGAAGTCAGTGCCAGGAGGTGAAACCTCAGGTCAAAGCTTCCCTAAAGAACTCATGGGAGGTAATGATGTTCCCCTCACAAGCCAAGTTTACATAAACATAAAGAAATCATAAAATAGAAAGACTTTAGGGTCATTGTCAAGGTCACCCAATAATTTTACAAGTTTTTGGAGAGTGCTTTATATGATGTTCTTTCTATGCCTTAGACTAGGCAATTTAAAAATAAGGAAAGCGATCTAGATTCTAAGGGTTCCCTAAAGGGTAAAAATGGAAGAGCATACATGAAACATCCTTGTGTTTTGAGAAACAAAGTGCTAATTGAAATAATGAAAAAAAAATTGACAAGTGTATTCAGTTTTAAGCCCAAATAAAAGATTTGGTGGTGTTCATTTAACCCCTTGGTCTTACAATTGTAAAATTTGAAAATTAATGATAAAAATTTACTTAAGCACCTAAATGTTATATTAAGCACCAAAATAATTTTCCTAATTCATTTTAAAGCATAAAAAAGATGATTTAAACATGTTTTATCAATTTTCCAAGTTGGTCCAACAAGAAAAATGTTAGCAAGTGGTTTACCTTTGAAGCATTTTTAAAGATGAAACAATCAACTTAGGAAAATGAGATCTTGGGTTGACCTATTGGTGCAATACCACTACCTGTCAAAGCAATCTTGCTACTTGCAGGATAATCCTACAACTTAAAGAGTTGTGGTATTGTATCTAACCACTAACTATTTAGTCACAATACCATGACTCTGAATGATGATCCCGCTACTTTTAAGACAATCCCACAAATTTAAAATTTATGGTATTGTAAACCATAGATGGTTTGGTCACAATACCATGACTCAATTTGATGATCTTGCTAGTAGTAGGACAATGCTACCACTTCATGAGTTATGGTATTGTCACTTAACTGCTAATGGTTAGATAATATCATGACACAATTAAGCAACCCCACGAGTTATAGAGTAATACTATGACTTATAAAGTAGCGGTGTTGTCATTTAATTGATAACAGTTATTCACAATATTTTGACTCGGTTAGACAAACCCATGAGTTGTAGGACAATCATGTGACTATGTCTATTCAAACTTGCCACTTACAAAAAATATGTTTTTCTTGATTTTTTCACTCTTTTGAGCCTCCCACTCCAAGATTCTACATAACAAAAGTTAGTGAGTTTATTGAGGGATCATTTTGATCAATTTTTTTAGCTATTTGGGCCCCACTAGATGTGTCATTATGTGAACTATGAATTTGAAAATGAAGGGGAGATTAGTATTATGTTAGTGAATGAAATCAAATTAAAAACACACTAAACTAACACCTTTATACCTAGTTACTAGGGTGAGATTAATAACAAAAAAAAAATTGAAAAACACAACTAAAAAGTAAGGAAAAACAAGAATCATTCATCTTCCTTGGATGTTCCAAATGTTTTTATAGTAGTGGCTTGCTTGGTTTGTGATCGATCATGAAGTCTATTGCAATGGAGCTTGACTATCCTCTACCTCCTCTTGGCACCTTTGGCTTTACCTTGGCTTAGAATCAATTTGGCATGGTAACACTAATTTCAATATCTTTAGGAATCATTTATGCATTATAACTTTGCATTATCAAGATCCCTAAATTCATGTTTTAAGACCTCCTATTTATAGATTTTTGAGATTGATTAGAATCAACCTGAACCATCCATCTCAAGATTGAGATGTGTGGCTAAGGATTAATCTAATTTTGTAATTAAAACTAATAAATAAGATCATTAATATTTGGGATAGAAGGGAAATTAAGAGGCATGGAGGGCTGTGATGATGCATGGGATGCATGAATCCTAATATTTGTGGCATTTATGGCCTAGGGATGTCTTCCCAAGAAATGAGGTCACCTGATGATGCAAATATTCAATATTAATTTCTAAAAACAAGTATTCAAAAAATTTCCATGGAATTATTAATTAGGCTCTAATTTGGTTTAACTATCTTTTATGCATGATTAAGCACTTTGTGCACAAATTACTCAAATTGATTAGAATGCTTTGTTATTATCTGAAATTTGACTGGATTAGAATTGGAAGTCAATGTCAGATGTGTTGGATCTATTATCCCATTTAGGATGTTATCAATATCAAATACTAAATCCATGAATCTTGTGCAAGATATTTGATAGGAAATATCAATCTAGAGCACTTAGGTGTAAAATTGGCATTTTGACTCAGAATGATCTGATCAAAGTTAGCTAGCCCATAAATTGAACTACCAGATTTAGGGATACCCTAACCAAAATCAACACTTGAATATATCAGGTTCAAAGTTTTTAATGTGATTTAGTGTATTTAGGCTGAATTGTGTGTTTTAGGTGGAAATTGGTCGAAAGCCTAGTTGGAGGTTATCTGTGGCCAGATGTAGGTGTCTAAAATTTCCACCTTCAAAAAGACACTTTTGGGATATGAGAAGTATATGTTAAATTCTGACACATAAAGTGAATGTGGTATATATATTCCTAGTAACCTTATTCATAAGGTGAGAGAAGCATTAGAGTTGATAAAAAGAGAGTGGGTACCTATTGAAAGAGCCAATTGGAAAAATCTTACAAATGAGATGCTAGGTGTGAATGGTTTGATGGCATCCTTTGAGGATAAGCTAAGCATTCATGAGAGGCAACCTTAGCATGTATATCAACCTTCATATAAAATTATCTAAGTTTTATACCGACCATATTTGATCCCTACTCATGAGCCTAATCAAAATTTTCAAAGTCATCCTTTTCCAAATCAACTGGAAGAGAGAGTTGAAAAGACCAGTCTTGTGTTTGAAGAAAATCTTGATAGAATAATTGAGTTGGATAATAATAAAATAAAATATTACATCTTAGAATCAAAGGAAGTGGAGTTAAATCCCTCATTTCCCTCTCACACTACATCCCCACCACCTCAAAAAGAGACTCATAATCCTAATACCCTGAGCTGGAGTAAGATAGTGGAGTCATGGGGCAAGAAAGAGGAGAAAATTATTGTTAAGGAGTGTGAGGTTGAAAATTAATTTGACCCTTTGGAATTCCCTCCTACCCTTTATAAAGAAGCCTCTTATGTTCCATTTTAACCATATTATATTACCTATGCTTATGATGATTATTATGAACTCCAACAAAGACTCTTCCAAGAGAACCTAGCCAAGCAAATTGAAGAGTTAGAGGTAAAGATGAAGCTACTAAGTTAAGGTGTGATGGAAGGTTTAGACCTAGAAGAAGATACTATGCCTAAAAACAACCCATCTACCCCTCTTAAAGAAGATATTCAATCTAAATCATATGTATATGAAGTGGTTTTCAAGTGGAAAGAAGAAAATCAATTTGTCTTATCCCCTACACTTCACTCTCAATCTGATTTTGAGTTCTATGTACCACCTCCACAAACTAGTTCATCTTATTCTCACCCCATCAACATTTGCCTTGATTTACTTGTGGTATGAAAACCTAAAGATGATCAGCTAGTTGATAAGGAAAGATAACTCTTTCTTTAAGGAAACTTACCTCCTTGGCAGCCTCATTATGCTAAGTCACATGACTTCAAAATGCCTAGTCTTTGAATCACAAAGAAGGAGAAAGAAATGGAGAATCTTGCAGCCCTTGAGAATAAAATTCCTATCATATAGGTTGAGGTGAAACTTGATATACCTCAAAAGGTCCTAATTGATAAGAAAGAAGTGATGTCTTGTGTGGAAATTTTTGATTGGGTTGATGAAGAAGAATGTCTTCCTTTTGCCAAAGAGGAAGAAATGGTCATTGATTCTTCCATAACTTTGAAATATGTCATGGATGGGCAAGGAAAAGTTATTAATCATAATTTGTATGACTTTTTTGAATTCATTGAAGCAAGTAACACTCCTCTTCAAGGAGGCTATGATTTGGTCAAAGATGGATAAGGTAACTTTGGCACTCAAATAAGTATGTAAAGGAAAAGCAACCTTTCAAATCCATCCTTTCAAGAAACATATGAATTTTATGGTGATATTCTTGAAGTCATAAAAGTGGGATATCATATTCTTAATCGGTTGGAATAAACACATCAGCTCTTGGAGGATAGAACAACCTTCTATTAGCCTCAATCTTCTAAGGAACATGAAACTACTCCTCTTAAAGTTATGCCTAGTAAGGAGATACAAATGAACCATGAAATGAAGAGTGGAAAAGATTATGAAGTATGTGAAAATGTTCAAGAGGAGTATATATACATTGGAGACATGTTTAAGGATGATCTACTTGAGATCAGATCAAGTGAAGGGCCAAGGAATATGTCTGATCTCCAAAGCACCCAATCTAATGAGAAGCATGCTTAGCACTATATTTCATCTTATCATGAAGATGATTCAAGAAATTTTACTTTTTATCATATAAAGGAGGTATGATTAATATCTAGTTGTGTATAATATTTTGTTTTCATATTCCCCTAAGTGCCTTGAGTACACGTGTGTGTGTGTGTGTTTGGTTGGTTTTTTATCTGGTTTGTTGTGTGTCTTTTGCTTTGTGTGGTTGAAATAAATTAGTGGTCTTGTTTTGATGGTTATAAGACAAAGGTTTCCTTATTTTTCTTAAAATTCATATGATTTCCTAATCCCAATGGATTGATAAGGCTATTGGTCTAGTTAGTATAGCAGGCATACTACTCATATGAGTCACCAATTTATTGACCAAATTTGACCTTTAGGAAAATTGGGGCACCCATAGGTAAAAACATGAGTTTTACACATTTTAGGGGTATAATATAGATGTGAAAAGGTGTTTTATAGGTTAATTAATGTCGCTTAATGTTGTACTAGCCTTGGTCATTAGTTTCTTAATCCTTATATTATTTTGGGTGATTTTGAGGTTAAAAAGGGTGCATTTAATGAGTTGTATGGATTTATTGGGAAGTGTGAAGGTTATAAAATGTGATGTAATGTCCCATGTGTCCCTATAAGTATTAATTAACTGACATACCTAAAATATGGTAAGTTATGCAGAAGAAAAGGTAGTTTTCTTGAAGGAAAAGAAGAGTTTGGTACTTGTATGACCTCTTTGGGAAGTGTGCCATGTGGTAAATGGTAAATAAATGCCTCTTTAGCTTCCCAATTCTCATTTAGATGCTTGGTTTTATTTTAAATTTCTTAAAAGATAGAGTTCTACCTAGAAGGACAACTACTAAAATAGACAAATCTAAACTTATACCACTACCTTGAAGGATGAATAATTCAAATTTGTCAAAATTAATCATTTGAATATTCTCACATCAACTAGCTTTATAAACCTATCAGAACAAACAAAAATAACAAGTAGACCTTATATCAAAACATAATAAGTTATCCCAAGAATGTTGTAATCAACTTTTATCTCTAGCACTAGTAGACTTCTTGTATTGATTAGTCTACACCTAGAATAATACACGGGCTTGTCTATTATGGTTCTTACATCACCTATAGAAGGGGAAAACTAACCCACATAAGGTTACCCTATCTATCACCCATTTCTTTTATATTCATATTACCTACCCCCTTTATACTATCTATAAATCAAGGGATTATAAGCCTACTTGACACGATGTGATCAAGACACCTTTTTATCAACCTATGCATGTCAATGTGAAGCATTTGAATGTCTTATGTCCCTAAGCCAATCTAACTTCAGGTTTTGTTTTGTCCTTATCAATGAAAATGCATCATGTTTCTTTTCCTATCTTTCATTATTGGTTCATGTAGACATTTCTCTCATTAATTCTTATCAATTTTATCACATTTAGTTTATCTAACTAACTTTATGTGTCATCATATAACATCATAAACCATACATAAAATCATCATACATCAAAACATAATCAGTACATCACATAATCCATGATCATCATATTAAATACCATCAGATAAACCATATCAATAACCATGAACATCACAACATATCCATGAAAAAAAACCAAAACATCATAACCATATTCTAAACATCACATGCCTAAACTACTGAGTCCACATCTCATAAAACATACAAACGAACCATAATCATGAACATAAATATACACATTAGCATGTAAACCATGAATCATGAATATACATCATATATAAAATCATCATCATAAGCATCATAAAACATCATCACATACATCATGTCTATCAAATAAATAATACATGTAACAATGTATGATCTCTCTCTCTCATGTACATCTCATATCATCGACATGTAAGTCAGTATCAAAATCATGCAAATATACATCATATTGTATCATATCATATGTCATAACCTTAGGGCACCACTACCACTAGCCTGTCATGTCCCATTTTTAGTTGACATGTTCTGAGTTCATGGTTAGCCTATTATGCAATCCTCGTAGGCTGATAGGATGATTAGAGGGTCTTGATGGAGATTGGAGTGGCTTCGTTTAGCAGAGTTTTTCCAGTTGGCTTTCGTTTGGGCTCGTTTGGACATGTATTGAGGGAGATATTAATATTTGATTGATTTAATCAAATATTAATTATTTAGCCTATTTTTAATTAGAAACCCTAATTCTAATTTAAGAAACCCTAATTAGGGCAAGCATATCTTTTTGAGGGTATAAGGGTTTCTCATGGAGGCCATTGTTGATTAGCCATGTATGAATTGATTATTGATTTTGAAGAATTCTTCTGTGAAGACTGAGCCAAGGGTTCCAGGATTCCATTTGCATTGGAGAACGTCAACTCTTCAGTGTGTGTGATTCAGAGGCTGTGAAATATCAGCTGATCTATTGCCAAATTGAGAGATAGCTTCATACAGAGGTTATCACAGTATTTCAGGTCTTATGAGAGATAACTTCATACAAAAGTTATCACAGTATTCCAGGTATTTATTTCTTTATGTTTTGATTCAAATAAGTTATACAGATAGAGATATTCTGTATTAGAGTTAGATATCTTGAGATCAGAGGTCCTACAAATAGGGTGTAATTCAACAGCGGCTGTACGAAGCCCGTACAGATCCGTATAGGATTGCACAGGAACCGACATCGACAGAGGGAGATATACAGAGACTGACGCCGGTAGGTTTACTACATCCAGTCGACCGACGACTGTGATATAACCGACGTTGGTGTCTGTGTGTCGACACAGAAAGGCTGAGACTTCCAGATTTTAGTTTTTGTAGCTAGATTTGCAAAGAACAAGAGTTTAAGACTGTATTTCGATATTATTTTATATGAATAACTGAGGACACCTATTGTAACCCTCTAGACAATCAATAAGATTAGTGGTTTGATAGTTAAGAGATTTACTATGGATTAATTGTGTAATTGATTTTATCTTGCAAAAATCATCTCTTATTACATTCAAAGGAAAAATATAGAGGAATAGTTAGAAAAATATCCAGTTCCAGAAGTGAGGGAAAAAGGGGACATCACAGTGGTATCAGAGCTTTATGTGTTTATATATTCCCTGTTGAAGGGGATATTACAGTTGTTCAGATTTTTGTAGGAGGAAGAAGGAGCCCCTAAGTAAGGGACATCACAATGGTATCTGAGCTAAATCCTGCCAGCCTGAGGGTCTATAGATCTTATGCAGCCACAAGAGTTGGGACCACACAGGTATAACGCACGCAGCCGAGCCTTGCTTGAAGGTACCCAGGTGTTAGATCAGCTACCAATCATCATGAGTGACAGACGTGAAGGCAGCCCACCCAGGGGCCACAGGTATGATGCTGAACAAGACACCAGGGAATTTCACCGTGCTATGATGACAAGCCAATAGCAGATGAATCAGACACTATAGGCACTTATGACTATGATAAGGGATATGAACACACTTGATGGACAGAATGGGGACCAAAGAGATGACAAGAGTGCTACGGTTAATCAGAGACCACAGTAGACTCACTCCAGAACAGCTGATAGACCTACACGTCCTACATTTTTTCAAGAAGAACCAGAGGCACCAGTAGAAGAGGCAGGGAATAACCCATTTGCAGATGTTTACATGGCTGAAAATGATGAGTGGGACTTATTACCTCCTCATGTTCAAGAGAGGATGACCTTTGATCATTTTGTCCATCTTAGGAGAGAGCACTATAGATTGGTTAGACAGGACAGGAGGCCTAGAGTTCAATTCAGTGAGCTGAAGAAGGCTACTGGTAAGCTTTCTTTGACTACTTTTGATGGCAATGACAAGATGATAGCTCAAGCTTGGGCTCATAAGCTTGACACCTTTTTGGCATTGAGACCAATGTTAGAGATAGAGGCCATCAAATACGCCACTTTGCACTTGGATGGAGTAGCACATGATTGGTGGTACCATGGTATGGTAACACTTCAGCATAATCAGGTAACAGAGTACTAGGACTTTGTGGATAGATTGGTTGAGCGGTTTGACAGGAAAGATCTCAAGGTTTACTTTCGAGATCTGGCACAGTTGAGGCAAACAGGTAACTTGGAGTCCTTCATTGGTGAGTTTCAGAGATTGGCAGTCATGGTGCCCAATATTTCAGAGCGTAGATTGGTAGTTCTCTTCATAGAGGGATTGACAGAGCCATTGAGAGGTTGGATCAAAGCCTTTGATCCTCCTTCTTTACAGGTAGCTATGAAGAAGGCACGGAGTATGGAGATGGCAGCCCCATCCAATAAATTTAACTCTAGAGGTGCTTCTTCATCTAGAGACCATAAGCACTCCCACGGGGATACAAAGAGACCAGATTTTAATATAGATAAATCTGGGGTTAAAAATGATTCACAGGCCAATCCAACAGCACCACCTTTGGATCGTGAGGTGCTTAATGATCTACGCAAGAAGAAGCTTTGCTTCTACTGCAAAGGTCCATATGATATCCATCACGATTGTCCTTTGAGGCCTAAGGGGAAGGCGAATCGTATGATGTGGATATATTATGAAGATTTAGATTCTATGGACTCCGAACAGCAGAACCGTTCTGAGGGGGCAGAGGTAGAGGCTTCAGGGCCTAAGGTAGAGGCAGAGTTAGAGCTTCATGTATAGGAGGCACGCCTATCTAGTATTCAATCAGATGAGTCATTCAGACTCTGTGGAGTTTTGGCAGGGCAGAAGGTTATCACCCTTCTTGATACAGGAGCCACACATAATTTCATAGATGCTAGATTTGTGGAGAAGCATGGACTCACTACCATAGATTTTGAGGGCATCAGTGTTAAGGTAGCCGATGGTCACACTCTTAAGTGTGAGCATATGATTAGAGACCTCCCATTGCGCTTGAACAACTATGAGTTCAAGGCTGATTATTATGTGGTAAACATGGGGGATATAGACTTAGTCTTGGGTATGAAGTGGCTTCATTCATTTGAGGTTACTCTTCGTCTCAAGGACATGGAGGTTCTCTTTGATGTTGATGGGAAGACACACATTCTTAAGGCAATACGGGGCAGTAGCTTTAGATATATGTTTTTTCATCGGATGGAGGTACCTATACCACATGACATGATAGAGGGCGATGACGAGTGCACATTGGCACCAACACAGGAGAGGTATGAGGAAGAGCTTGGTCTTGAGGTGAGTTCAGTTCAGGAGTTGTCACATGTGGTGAGGACTCAACTTTCTGTTACAGTCGGGTCACAGGTTGATGATGATATGACTAATTCTAGCCTTCACAATCCAGTTTTAGATATTATTCAGGTAAGGACTTTGCTTGCTGATTTTCATTTATGGATTGAATGTTGGGGTGCTTATCTTAGTAATAGAGATGAGGTGATACCATTACATGAGAGTTGGGATGGACATGGCATGGGGTTCATGTTAATTGACAGTGGTGGAGATCCTAACTACATTTGGGATCCAGGTGGATTGATTGATTTGTCATTCAGCGATTGCTTGAGGGCAAGCAATTCCAGGATGGGCAAATTGTCATGTCCCCTTTTCAATTGACATGTTCTGAGTTCATGGTTAGCCTATTATGTGATCCTCGTAGGCTGATAGGATGATTAGAGGGTCTTGATGGAGATTGGAGTGGCTTCGTTTAGCAGAGTTTTTCCAGTTGGCTTTCGTTTGGGCTCGTTTGGACATGTATTGAGGGAGATATTAATATTTGATTGATTTAATCAAATATTAATTATTTAGCCTATTTTTAATTAGAAACCCTAATTCTAATTTAAGAAACCCTAATTAGGGCAAGCATATCTTTTTGAGGGTATAAGGGTTTCTCATGGAGGCCATTGTTGATTAGCCATGTATGAATTGATTATTGATTTTGAAGAATTCTTCTGTGAAGACTGAGCCAAGGGTTCCAGGATTCCATTTGCATTAGAGAACATCAACTCTTCAGTGTGTGTGATTCAGAGGCTATGAAATATCAGCTGATCTATTGCCAAATTGAGAGATAGCTTCATACAGAGGTTATCACAGTATTTCAGGTCTTATGAGAGATAACTTCATACAGAAGTTATCACAGTATTCCAGGTATTTATTTCTTTATGTTTTGATTCAAATAAGTTATACAGATAGAGATATTCTATATTAGAGTTAGATATCTTGAGATCAGAGGTCCTACAAATAGGGTGTAATTCAGCAGCGGCCATACGAAGCCCGTACAGATTCGTATAGGATTGCACAGGAACTGACATCGGCAGAGGGAGATCTACAGAGACCGACGCCGGTAGGTTTACTACGTCTAGTCGACCGACGATGGTGATATAACCGACGTCGGTGTCTGTGTGTCGACACAGAAAGGCCGAGACTTCCAGATTTTAGTTTTTGTAGCCAGATTTGCAAAGAACAAGAGTTTAAGACTGTATTTCAATATTATTTTATATGAATAACTGAGGACACCTATTATAACCCTCTGGACAATCAATAAGATTAGTGGTTTGACAATTAAGAGATTTACTGTGGATTAATTGTTTAATTGATTTTATCTTGCAAAAATCATCTCTTATTACATTCAAAGGAAAAATATAGAGGAATAGTTAGAAAAATATCCAGTTCCAGAAGTGAGGGAAAAAGGGGACATCACAGTGGTATCAGAGCTTTATGTGTTTATATATTCCATGTTGAAGGGGATATTACAGTTGTTCAGAGTTTTGTAGGAGGAAGAAGGAGACCCTAAGTAAGGGACATCACATAGCCCCTCCTACTTCTACACTATCATTTGGTGTAGGTCATTTAGGGATACCTGTATGACCACTCACTATAGAGGCCAGTTTCCCTAGAGTCACAATAGCTAGACCACTTGTTAAATTAGCCCTGTACTCTCCTCATCTAGATTGCTTTGGAGACTATGCCAACACTATAGCCTTATAATATCTCAACTCCTCAACTGTAGCTAAGTACCATTTCATAGGAATCATCCCAAGTGGTCCTCTTATTAGTGATCTCATAGATCCTACTCTCAACCTCAAGGTATCCATCTCCTAAGTCACTAAACTAAGGGAGGTCCTTGCCTGATCTTCTTCTCCTATTAAGATGGTAACCGAACCCTATAAAGTAACAATCTGGCCATGTAGAGTGGCCACCTATCCCTATATCCCTATGATTTAAGCCTGTGTAATTTCTAGTGTTGTCATTTCCTACCCATCCTAACCACCACCCTATAATAGTGCCCCTATTGGATCCACATCCATAACTTGTTAGCCCCTATAATCCCATCCAAAATCAGCCACTACATATAGGGCCTAATAGTATCCTACATATCCATCAACAAAACCAACATAATCTATCACTACTTTGGTTAGCAGTGCCTCATCATCAAATACTACATCTTGTGGCTACAACTCTAAAAGTAGAAACTTTGCATCCCCTCTCTTATACCTATGAAAAGGAGCTAAAATCCCCTACAAAAATCCATACTACCTATGAAATATATCAAATTGGATGATCTCAGTCTCACCATCTTGTCTCCCATAGACCCACCTCTAGCTTTACAAATATAAAGTGTGATGGCTATATCGGTCCCACCTAGGCTAGCCCACATATGTTCTCTAGATCACATCACCAAAAATCAAACCCTCTAATGCATCACAAAACCAGTCGATGTCTTTGGCACCACCATCATTCCCTATCAATGCATAGTCTCCCCTCCATCGTAAGAAGTCCATTATAAATTTCACATGGGTATATTTCTCCCATGGTAGCCCTAGTGGCCTCAATTCTCTAATGTGCTCATATGCCCATCAATGAAGCACAAACCTCACATTGATCCTATATCACCAGTGAGCTTGAAATACCCATAGCTCCCTAAAAATATGGACTAATAAAATAAGAGGCCACCCAAACACTATCTTGTCTAGCAACATCTCTACCAACACTCCCAATAGTAGATAGGGAAATTGACCACTACTCAAATCAGGTAATGTAAAATAAGACACTACCATCATCATCATAGTTATTACAAATTGGTCCCATAGAGCCCTTTGGTACAATGGCCTATAGCTAAATCCACCATAATGCCACCTGTCATGGACTTAATCCTCATCATATAACAACTCCATATGCTAATCCCTCTCCTCTCTCTCAATGTGGTAAATTGGTTCCCCTCAAATGGGAAACCATGTAATCCTATGTACATCCTCTAGTATGATGCTAATGTTTCCTTTCATCAACAAAAATCTGTTTATGGTTGGTCCCATCTCTAGATGAGGGTGATCATCATAGCCATATCCTGGAATAGGTGTTGATAGTGAACTATGGATCTAAAGCTGACATCCTCCATATGTGTCCACTCATCTAAAGTCATCCCATAATGTATATCTACAAAAATCATGGGAACCCAATCCCTCATCTGGATCTGGTTTCATGCTTACAAAATGATCAAGTTCATGCACACACTTTATTTTCAATCATTCTACCTAGACCCACCTAATACCGAATTTTTTTATCAACCTAAAACCACCAACATCAACTTATTTCAAGACCTACCTAAATAGATCAAGCCACACACATCATGTTTATACCAAAGAATGCCTAGAAATATTTTCTTACAACCTACATAAATCAATCAAAACCAACACCTAGCTATACATAACAACCTTTTCAAAACTAAATCTCCCCCAAACCAAATTTAAACTTTTTGGAGATTACCCTTAGACCACCTCCATTAGACCTAACCATTAGACCATGTCCACCTCGATGTTGGCCATTTTTGACCCAAACTATTCACATGTTTTGCAATGACCTTGCATTAGTCTTTTTGACTACACCGACCAACCTTGCCATGCTAACCATTTTAATTTACACCACCTCATACATGACTAGAATATTTGTGTTTTTAAAGGGAGCACTTCCTACCTTAAATACCTATAAAAACATCAACCCTATCTAAAGACTTATATAGTAACTTGTCAACTATGACCAACACCATGGACTGGTTACCCTATCACTTCTAAAACTGACCTTAATTTTACCAACATTGGAAAATTTATACCTTGCATGATCTTGACTATCACATTTAGTCACATTTTGTGCACATGTTTGTGTTTCAAATTCGCAACCCCTTTATCACTAACTTTGTGACTCACCATATACTACTTATCAAACCCTGACTCAATTTTAGTTTCACCTGATTGACCTTGATTTGAGGGAGAACACCTCCTCCCATACTTGAGGCAATCAGACCTTTGACCAACACTTTGTTTTTGCTTTACATCTTGTTTTATCAAAGCCACATAACAAAAAGGGTCAAAATATAGACACTATAAAGCATCACATGATAGTTCTAGTTGTCAAAATGCCTTAGGACCCTTATCAAACCTTGAGCCTAGTTGACCACCTAGTTAGTTAACTCATCAACCTACTAACTTAACCTTTTAACCAACCCATTTTAACTACTTTGACCTTTTTTTTTCAGACACTTAACCATCGACGGTCAGCTTAACCATCGACGGTTAGCTTAACCATCGATGGTTATCCTAACCATCAACGGTTAAGTCTTCACCTTATTAAAACATTACCAATTGTGTGTGAGATAATGAGGCAAATTTTTATATGTTTGCCTTATATGGTACTAATGAACTTCAAAGGATCATGATAATCAAACTCACCCTCTAGGGAACCTTCCATCCTCCATCTCTCTTTGCCTATAAAATGAGGGGAGTGAGAGGTGAAATGGATTCATGTTCAATCTATCAAATATTTTTGCACATAGGTATTCAATCTTTCCAACATCCAGTATTCCTTTAATAACTCAACAACAACAAGAGAGACTTGAACCTATGTTAAATTTGATTTTAAGGCTAATGTACTCTTACTTTAGAAAAATTGCCTTAGCCTTCAACTATCAAACATCTAGTAAGCTACAGGTTATTATTTCCTAGCCAAAGAGGAGTTCTCCAACTTTGTCTAGATTAAGTGCATATCACCAATGAGGTATTTCTACCACACCCTTATTACTAGTTTCTTATCTTCTTCCAAAATTAAGAAATGAGTGAAATTAAAGAGAAACACAAACACAATCAAATTCTAAGAATTTATTCACACTGAATATGGATTGGTCAAATCTTCAAAATCTATATAGATGGTCTTCATGAAGTCTACAACATTCTCCAATATTTAGTTCATCTTGAACATCAAGACACTATCAAGAACAACTCAAATATCCTTCTTTGGTCAATTTAGAACATGGTCAAACACACAGTGAAATTGGGATATCAATATATGTAATTATACGAACATTCAAAAATTATAAATAATGTTTCTAGATGTACTTTGGAGTCTTTCAAAATTTTGCCTTTTAAACCAACAAGAAATTTATCCTAGATCAAAATATATTAGCAAAATACTGAGCACCAATTTTTCTTTTATTATTTTCAAATACCAATGGTCATTGTATAATATAAATATTGTAGACACATGTCTTCATCTCAGGCCATCACACAACTTGAAAAAATACACTCTTTTGATCTCCTTGCAAGCTTCCTATATTTAACTCTGCATCACTCACTATTGATCTTAGATCTGTTGCTAACATGATCAATCCACTTGGTAGCCTTGCATGCCCTTTACATACCATGCAGTCAGTCTTCTAATGAAATTATACCACTTGACATACCTACATGCCTTATGAGCACTCTATTGACTTATTGACTTAATAAACTCTATTAGATCATAATCTACATGATCATACACTCACTGTTGATCTCTATTTGACAGGTTTCACATTTGATGTTAGATCTGCTACTCAAACTCTATGATTATGACACATGTCAATAGCATGTGCAATCTTAAAAATTTAACTTTGAGTCATGTCATTGGATCCTTTTTCGATTATATTAATGTAGACACCAAAATCGTGTCTACCCCTTGGTCGTCCTCCCCCCTTGGTCCCCACCTAACACAAATCCTAGCCCCCTCAATTATTAAATTAAAATAATCAAATATTTTAATTTAGTAGCCCCCTTGCCACTTCACCCATGCCACCTCATGCCACCTCAGATTCCTCTCCTTGGATCCCTTCACCCCATGCCATGCCTTAATGACCCAAATCCCATCTTAACCCTTCCTCTCGCACTCATTTAAGCCCCTCTCGACCATTTTCCCACAAAATTTGACCCTGGAAACTTGTAAGAATGGATAGAAGGCTAAAATTAGCCTCTATCCCCATTCTTTGGCTGCCGACGTCGGTCAGTATGCTTTTGACATCGGCGGTTCTATCGGCATTGATTACCTTAAAACTAGTTTTCTGCTTCTATTTTTTCCCCCCACAAACGTGAACTCTCTTGAACTTGGCATTCCACCTCTCTCTCTCTCTCCCTCTCGCATAGCAAACATCACCACCTATAGGTACTCTATAGAAATAGCTCTAGACTGTGGGACAAAAGGCATTGTAGATCCGTCAACAGCATCAACAACAGCTCTTCTTCACTCCTCCCTCAGCAAGTAGGAGATAAGTATTTCTTTGTTTTCCATTTTAGTTTTTATTTGGAATTCATCTGTCATTCAACCTACTACCCAGACCCAACCTACTCTTCCCTGAGAGGCTGAAAGGCCTTCTCTAATCCCTGTCTCCCTGTTACCCTGTCCTCTCTCTGGTCTCCCATTCAGACCATATTTTTTGCCTTACAGTCCTGCACAGACCTCTAGACAGGCTCTCTGACCTCCAAATAGGCTCTCTGACCCTCAAACAGACTCTCAGACCACTCTACGGATTACAAACCAGCCCTAAAACTTGTCCCAGGCCATTACCATGACTGACCTCGACCATTGCCCCTACCGACGTCGGCAGACTAACCGACGTTGACGACCTTCCTTAATCGACGTCAGTAGAACCATCGATGTCGGTGACTGTGGAAGCCAGATTACTGCAAATAGGTACGCATTTTCTTTCATTTCTTTTATTCAGTCTTTATCATTTCTATTTCTATCAATATTCTACTTTTATTAGTGGACTGTCATCCTCCAAGAAGTCTTTGCACTTCTAGGATGAAGCTTTCGCTTGGCAGTCCACTTTCTAGCTATCTAACAACTTTTATGTTTTAGTCTCTTTCTTCTACAGGTGTCATCCTCCACAACCAAAGAGGAGTTCCTTCTATCGTCTGAATCTAGTGCACAAGACTACATCCAGGTACGTACAAACCCTTGACCATTTATCTTAGTTTCTCATTTCCTTTTGAATGTGAAAAGTGAAAACTTGTTTGGAAACATTCTAGCACACCCGGTGGGACCCTAGGGTCTTCCTTGGGTTATTTTCATTTCTTTTCATATAGGTGCATTAGGTCTCTCCTTTTCATCTCTTTCTTCTATCTCTTCCAAAAGACACTATCAGCAAGCTTAAAAGGAATCATTCTTGTTCTTTCTTTTTTTGCATCTTAGACTAGTCAAAGTCATACTCTTCAACCTCTTCTCACTTGTCTGCATACGAACTAACATTTCTATTTGGGCTTAAAATACACTGCATTTCATTTCTTCTTGACTGCATACTTAGCTCTCACATCTAGTAATTAAAACCGCATCATGAATAAAGCATAGACCACTTATGTTACACAACCAAATCACTTACACAAAATTAAACATCTAAACTCACCTGAGACAAGGCCCAACTAGGATTTCATCACCCAGTAGATACTTTACCCATCTTGGCATTCCCATTTGGACTTCACTACCAAGGGGAAAGCCCACTCTATTCTCTGGCAGAGGATAATCTCTAGGGGAAGTATATACTGGCTAAGCAGGACCAGCTTATCACTGGGCTCGTGAAGTGAGGGGAGCTTGCTCCTTAGCACCAGGCCACGTATAGAACCTAACACAGACTCTTGAGTGCTGAAACTAACCTGAGACCAGCCTTAGACTACTTCTTCTAGGACCTGTTTCAAAATCCAACTTCCTAAACACATTCTAAGGCATAAGCCAACATGATCCTAATAATTTATTCCTAGGAATTTAACGCTTAGGGTTTGCTTGTGTTCTTCTTTTCTGTTCTTATTTGCTTGTTTGAGCTTGTGAGGACATTTTGTCTTGCCTTGAATGGTTTTGAATCACAGTCAAATCAAGGCTCTTGTCGACCACGCGAGGCATCAACCGCTTCCGCCTTCACCATCCATAACCAGTCCCTTAATGGAGTTTCATTTAGAGACCGAATGAACTCCTACTCGATCGACCCTGACTCAGACTCCCATTGTCCTTGAAGGGGACCAAGATTTTGAAAGATTCTTGGACCTCAATATCAAAGCCTTGTAGCATTATCTCACATGAAGCTGAATGTGAGACTCCTTAGGCAACCCAATTTATGGGATGCCAACCTCTTTAGTCGAGACAACAGTCGTATCGACAACATCTGTGGTTCAACCCATAGACACCCAGGCTGTCACCTCAACTAATAACCAGCCCATGACCAACCTTCTAAGTGTGGCCTCTCCCTCCACCTCTGGGCCCACTTCCACTGGGGTTTCAGCCCCCCATCAACTATAGCCTATTCAACCAACTTCTACCCCTTTCCAAAATCTGGTTGTCTCTATCCCGCCTACTCTCACCCCCATCAACACCAGGGTGGCTACTCATCCATTGACTAATGTTGTCACTACCCAACCTCCTATGGTAACATCGAGCCTAGCCATGCCTTCTACCTTCACAATGCAACCACCCTTGGCCTCCACTTATGTCCCAATGACTAGTTATCAATATGTTGTGCCCATATATGCGCAATCGACTACATTGTATGCCCCTTCTAGCACCTTCCAAGTGCCCTAAAACCTAGGGGGTGCTCTACCCACTAATCCATCAGCTGATATCATTAAAATGCTGATGGACAAAATGTCTAGTCTCAAGACCTCTATTTCTGGTTCACGCAATGCCCTTTCATATGAGCAAATTTGCAATGAACCCATTCATCCCTCTGTCCCGAACAAGCCGTATCCCAGTCAGTGGGAGCTTCCCAAATTTTCTCATTTTCAGAGTAAGGAAGACCTGCAACAGCACCTACGAGCATTTAGACATGCTTGTTATCTCATAACCCATGATGATACGTTATTGCTATGCACGTTCCCCATGTCACTTTTTGGTGCTGCTCTCAACTGGTACAGCTCTCTCACCAGCCATTCTCTTTTCACATTCACCCAACTAGCCCAACTCTTTCTCGACCACTTTTCCATCAATATCACCACAAAGGTCTCAATCACAAATCTATATTCTATCTGGAAATTTGAGGATGAATCCATAGCCAATTTTTTTGCTCGTTGGAGAGGCCTAATTATTCAGCTCTCCTTTTCTCTGCCCCAACCAAACTCATCGAACTCTTCTCTCAGGCCTGTGCCAAACATATTTCTGCTACCTTGCAGGTTCAGACATTCTACACCTTTGACGAAGCCTTCACGATGGCTTGAAAGCTTGAATTACGTGCCATCGAGGAGAATAAAGTCAAGTTGCAGAGTAAAAACCCCAATACCAAGTCCAATGACTCTTGCTCTAAACCTTCTTCATCTAATCCCAAATCTAAGGCATCAACAAATGCTGTAGTCATTAGACCTTCATCTTCACCTTCAACGAACCAGCCTAAACTGTCCACATCCCAAAGTATCACTCGACGATTCTAGCAAAGATATGTGCAGCGATAGTACACTCCACTAGGAGAGTCATACGCATCTGTGCTGGACAAACTTATCAAACAGGGGGTTCTCAATCTCCCCCAAATCCGATCGCCTCCTTAGTTTGATCCCTCATGCACCATCCCTACGTGGTATAGGGAAAATGATTTTTGCAATTATCACTGTGTTAAAGGCCATGACACGGGAAACTACAAGACTCTCAAAAACATCATTCAAGACATGTTAGATAAGGGTGACCTCATCCTAGACAATCCAAATGTGCCACCCAATCAAAGCATAAACATCTTCAAACAACCCTTTCCTAATCATCCTCCTACCCAAAACAATGTGCAGACCATGACTGATGACACTCAAGAGCATAACATACACATAGTCAATATGGTCTCACCTCTCATCCCTAACCAACCTTTCTCACAGACTCAAGAGGTTAGTCAACCCATCAATCCATCACACAAGGACAAACCTTCTTCTCTTATTAGTTCTCCATCGACTTCCCTTATATTGGAGGATGCCTCGACCATACCAGCACAACCAGTCTCACCGTCCTCCTTCTTGCTACCTATGGAGGACCCTACCCTTCCTACTCCTCAATCGAAAGTGGAGGGTGCAATCATCCCTACCCTCTACCCTCTTGAGGAGCCGCATTCTCTGATTCCTTCTCCACGCAGGGAGGAACCTGTCTCTCCACCTTCTCCGACCAAAGATGAACCTGTTATGACTACATCATGCCTTGGGTCCGAGATTACTGTACCTACCCCATTTTTGGCCCCACAATCATCCACATCTTCTAGAGGACCAAAGCCTCATCCGACATCTTCTCATCCATTTTCCTGACTAGTAGATAAATTGGGACTTCTCCCTTCAAGGAAAGTGGAGCATCAGGCATTATGGGAGTGAATTAAAGCTCTTCAACTTGCCCGTTCCATCTAATCTCATGCCGTCAACCCACCCATGAAAAAATCTCCAAAAACTTTCAACAAAGACCAGACTTCTACCTCGAAACCTTCAAAATCTCAACCATCCGCATCAGGACCAAAACCTTCATCTACAACATCAAAACCAATCAAGTCACTCGGTGTTCACCCTGTCCCTAACCTCACTCATCCGCAAGTGAAGGTAGACTTGGACCAGACCTCAACCAATAGTAGTCCTCAAACCAAACCGAAGAAGACTGCTAAACCATAGAGACAAACTCCTCCTCCCCCGTCACCATTGCCCTCTGTTTTGGGCCCTCATCCTTTGACCATAAAAGGAGTGCTTCCCACTCCAACCCCTAATCAAAATAAGTTGCCTCCACTACTTCCTTTGCCTACCACAAGCCTACCTTCTCTAAAAAATTTGGCACCTCTCATGAAGAAAGTGTCATCTTCACATGTGGCCACACCATCAACCCAAAAGGTGGTACGGAAGCCTCCTTCAACACCACCCAAGCAAAAGTCATCAGCATATCATGCATCAATAAGCACAGACCCTTTAGTGGGTTCATACGCTTTGACATTGCACTAACTTTTGCAGACCTCTAGCATAACCCTTCCACCTATCAAGCCATTCCAACTCCTTAGGTCAAAGCCTTCCTGGTTCGACGATATTAAGATTTGCCTATATCATCATATGTCAGGACATGATACTGAGAATTGTTGTGCCCTCAAGGCCGTCATTCACCACTACATGGAGAAAGACACTCTTCTTCTTTAGGACACTGTCGACAGACCTCTGACACCTTCCCCTATCCCTCAAATCTCTTCATCCTCATCGACATCTCATCAACAGACCATGACCCCTTCATCTCCTTCACCTCCCCTCTTCAAAATTAATGCCATTCACATAACCACTAGGTCACAAAAGGATAAGGCAAAAGAAAAAGCTACCATTCCTTGGACCTATCCCTTTGTTAAGCCACCTCAATTGCCAAAACCTAAAATCTCTATCCTGGGTGCATCCCAACCCTCTTCTTCTTCTTCTTCAGGGGCAATCCATGACTCCATGTTAAAATAGCTTCACCAGACACCCATGAAGATGACCTTGTATGACCTCATCCAAAGTTCACCCCAGCATCGTCAAGCTCTAATCAGAGCCTTACAGGTAGTGGTCTAACCTGAGGACCCCCAACCACTAGCTGCCCTAGTCCACTCGTTGTCCCCCATTGCCTCTATCACTTTCAGCGATTTTAAAATTTCTACATCTAACTCGAAAGATCAGGATGCTACTCTCTTCATCACCGCCTATGTTGATCGAACCCACATTAAGCGAGTTATGATTTATGGAGGTGCCATCATTAACATCATCTCTACCTGTGCCTTTGATTAATTGGCCCTCCCCAAGAATTGCGTATCAAAAACCAATGCAATCTTGTGATCCTTTAATGACACCACTACCACAACCATTGGCACTGTCATCCTCCACATTCGCATTGGCTCGCGCATAGTCTCGGAGCTCTTCTATATCATCAAAGGAGAGTTCCAATATAACATGCTATTAAGCTAACCCTAGATTTGTGCCATTGTGTTCCCTCTATACTGCACCATTGTGTAAAATTCAAACACGATGGGCAAGTCCATATCATTCCTGCCGACCCATCACCTTTCAAAACTTGTAACATGACCTATCAACCAAATGACATTCTCATTCCTCTCAAGCCATCAATCCAGATGCCACCTCCATCTGTGGAAGCTTCGACTAGTTCACAAATGGTGGTCGCCCTCACACCACCTCTTCAAGCGATAACCAAAGACCCCATGGAAGACATCTTCCAATGACTTTCACTTGGGGAATATCACTTGCTTGCCTTAGACATGTTCCAAACTCTGCAAGAGTATGGACAGCTTCACCATAGCCCAAGTTATGACCATCAGATCGAAATGGTCATTCCTTATGGTCCTCCTCATCTTTGAACCAATCTCATATATGGGGGGCTAGATCGAGCTCCCACTGACGGGAACCCTCTCTCTTCACCTCAACCATTCACATCTGACTTCTCATTTCTTGGCAACCCCGCCTTTACTCACACCCACCTTTATAGGTTCACTTGGAAGGGTTTTGGCTTCGGGCGCTATGAGCAAGGCTCCCATTAGCCCATCAAACCTCTCAATGATGAAAATGCCAAGAAATGATATGGCCTAGATTTCTAAGACCCTACTCAGGCTCCTGCAGACCCTTGTCCCGAACCCACCATCGACCAATCTCCTCCAAGCTCACCTATTCCTCCCCCTTCACCTACAGAGTCAATGGTTTCCATCCCTCCTAGTTTTTTTTTGCATAAACACCATCCGCCTGGAACCCTTGACCTATCAGCTAAATGGGGTGTCTAGGTCTCTCCCTCTCATTTATCCCAACATGATAGACGATGAGTCAGTGACCATCAACAC
This sequence comes from Torreya grandis, assembly GCA_037957365.1. NCBI lineage: Eukaryota > Viridiplantae > Streptophyta > Pinopsida > Cupressales > Taxaceae > Torreya > Torreya grandis. The sequence continues at coordinate 155,749 of JARHVA010008594.1, forward strand.
TATTCACTGCATAGACAATGATGCCATTCTCTCCTACATGGGTACTGATGACTCTTTCATCTAGCGCTCTCTCCCTTTTGAAACCCAAGTTATGTTAAATGAATCAACCATTGACATCAACCTTCCCTCTTCTGATGTTCCTCACGTCTTGAAGATTGGCCAATCTTTGGACGCTCAGGAGCAGCTCGACTACACCCACTTCCTCTCAAACCATAGCAAGGCCTTTGCTTGGACCTACAGTGACATGCCTGGCATCGACCCCAACATTGCTACCCATAACATCGTCACCAAACTAGAGGCTAAGCCTGTCAGGCAAAATCTTTGAAAGATGCATCCTCGCATTGCACTCCTTGTCAAAGAGGAGCTTCAACACCTTCTTTCTATCTCTTTCATCCAACCCATCGATTATCTATAGTGGGTCTCTAACATCGTCCATGTCACCAAGGTGACTGGGGGGATCCAGATCTGCACAGACTATCATGACCTCAACCTAGCCTGTCCCAAAGATGACTTTCCTCTTCCCAACATTGACCAACTTGTTGATCTCACGGCCAGCCATGAGATGCTCTCTCTCATGGATGGGTTTTCAGGATACAATCAAATCCTGATTGCACCAGAAGATCAGCACAAGACTACCTTCATTACCTCATGGGGCACTTTCTGCTATCGGGTCATACCTTTTGGCTTGAAAAATGCAAGTGCCACATATCAGCACGCCATGACTTACATTTTCCATGATCTCCTCCACAAAATCATAGAGGACTATGTGGATGACCTGCTCGACAAGTCCAAGCTTTGTCATGACCATTTAACCATCCTCAAGATCATCTTCTCTCACCTTCTTCAATATAATGTCCACCTTAACCCCAAGAAATGCATCTTTGGGGTCCTCTCAGGCAAGCTCCTGGGCTTCATCATTTCTTTTTATGGCATCGAGATAGATCCCGCCAAGATCCGTGATATCCTCGAGATGCCACCCCTGACCAATCTCAAGCAGCTTCACAGTCTGCAAGGGAAGCTCCAGTCCATCCGTCGCTTCATTTCACAACTTTTTGACCACTGCCAATCTTATCATCATCTCCTTAAGAAGGACATCTCCTTTAAATGGGTAAGGACTGTCAAGAGGCTTTTGAAGCCCTCAAATGCTATATGGTCTCTCCACCAGTCCTCACTCCACCTAAAGATGACCAACCCTTCTACCTTTATATCTCAGCAACCAACCATTTGTTAAGTGCCATGATCGCGCACTGAGATGAGCATCACCGTGAGCAAATGGTTTACTATATCAGTCGAACACTTGTCGACTATGAAACTCAGTATACCCATATCCAGAAACTCTATTTGGCATTAGTCTTTGCCGCTACCAAGCTCTGCCATTATCTTCTTAATCACAAAACCTTTGTCATCACTCACACTGGCCCTCTTAAATACATGCACTCCAAGCCATACCAAAATCAACGTATGGCTCGTTGGCCATGTTGCTTGCTGAGTTTGACTTTGACTTCATCCAACAGAAATCCATCAAGGGGCAAACCATTGCTGACTAACTAGTAGATGCCCCTCTTCCTAACAATAAACCTTCACAGTGCGAGTTTCTTGATGAATCTATTGCCGTGCTTTCTACCGATGACACCGTCTATCAAAAGACCATGTTCTTTGACGGCTCCAAATGTCAACTCAGTGGGGGGTGCGAGAGTCATTCTCATCCCACTCAAAGGTGAGCCCATGCCTCTATCTTTCAAGCTCAACATTGATTGTACCAATAATATGGCTGAATACGAAACCTTAATTTTGGGACTTCAAACCATCCTTTCTCTCTGCATCAAGTCTATCAACATCTTCGATGACTCGCAGCTTGTCATCAATCAAGTCAACAGTTCATACCTCTATAAAAATGAAATTTTTCAAAGGTACAAAAGCTGTGCTGACACTCTCCTGGCCTCTTTCGACCATTACCTCTTGCAGACTGTTCCTCGATCCATGAATAAGTTTGCTGACACCATGGCTTATCTTGCCTCACATATCCCATCTTCGTCATCTTCATCAAGAATTTTTGTCACGGTGCATCATGTGTCATTGCCTTCATATATTTCTCCTAACATCAACCATGTCAACACCATAGAATTTAGTACATGAGATGATTGGTATAAGTAACTTGTGGACTACTTATCTCATTCTATCATTCCTCCCAATCTCTCTAGCAATGCACGGTGAACTTTCATCAAATGCACGGCTCGCTATACCATGCTAGGGGGTCTTCTCTATAAGAGAGGCTTTGATGGCCTCCTTCTTCACTGTCTAACCTACACTAAAGCCTCTCATGCCATTAAACAAGTCCATGATGGGATTTGTGGTGGACACTTCAGTGAAAACTCAGTTGCCAAGCGTATCCTTCGCCTGGGCTATTATTGGCCCACCCTTCATAAAGACTGTAGCGACTATGTTTGGCATTGCATCAAGTGTCAGCAGCACTCTAACTTGCTTCATCTTCCTAGCCATGCTTTACAAGTCACTCAAGATTTTTGGCCTTTTTCCCAGTGGGGCTTAGATCTCATCAGTGAGATTAACCCCCATTCATCTCTTCGTCATCAATCCATTATCACTGCCACTGAGTATTTCACTAAATGGGTAGAAGCCATTCCTCTTGTCTCCACAAAATTTGACAAGATTGTTGACTTCATCATCACCCACATCATTTGTCATTTCGATGTTCCTCATAAAATCATCACCGATAACAACAATTCATTCAAAAACAAAACCGTCCAAAAAATCTGTGACTCATTTGGCATCAAACTCAACGTCTCTTCACCTTACTACCCACAAACAAATGGGCAGGCCGAGGCTTCTAACAAAATTTTGACTAAAATTCTCATGAAGGTGGTCAATGACACTGGAAGGGATTGGCACATTCACATTCCCTTCACTTTATGGGCCTACCGCACTAGCATCTGAACCTCTACGGGTGCTACCCCTTTCTCTCTAGTGTATGGAACAAAGGTTGTCCTACCTCTCGAAGTATAGATCCCGCCTCTGGGCATCTCTCTACATGACATTCTTTCTAATGATGACTTTCTTCAAGATCACTTAGCTCAACTTGAGTTACTTGATGAACGTCGTCTTGCTGCCCTTAACCATCTCCATGTCTATCAAAATCACATCAAGCGAGCCTATGACAAAAATCTATGAGAATGAGATTTCAACATCAAAGACCTCATCCTCAAAGAAAATCAACATGTGACCAATATGGAGCAAAGTAAACGAGGCAAGTTTGCCCCTAATTAGCTTGGACCTTTCATCATCACGCACAAGTATGGGTCAGGGACTTATCATCTATCCTCTCTCGATGGATGGCTAGAACTTGAGCCTCTTAATGCCTTGCATTTGCGACCATTCTACTGTTAATCGAGTACTCATTCACTTGACATTTAACTTGAGCTCATCCCTTGAGCAATCCCTATCCTCTTAAATCCTCATTCCTTTCAACCCTATTCCCCTTAACAAACCCTCTATAACCCTTTTATACAGTATGGATGCTTTGTCCTAATAAAAGGGAACCCTTGAACTTCTATAGTCATGTCCATGACTCAAAATTCTGTCAAAAATAAATCAAGATGTCAAAATATCTAAGGTCACAAAATTAAAAAGGCAAGCTGCTCCCTCGAAGGACAGCTATACTATCATTGCTGTAGCTAATAGACTACTCCCTCGAAGGATAGCTATTCAAAAGCCCTCAAATATATAAAGCAAAAATATAGACCACTCCCTCAAAGGATGGCTATGACTAAATCTTGCTACAAACAATACTTTCTTAGAAGCTTCCCGCATTGATCAGCTTCCCAAATGACCACAAAGCAAAATGACATCTCTATGTAGACTTCCCGCATTGATCATTCTACTAAAAAAAAAAAGGGGTCATGGACTTGGCTTGTAGTCGTCTCAGGGTCTCCTATTAAAAGGGGCAAGGTTGTCTCTACTCAAAAAGGGTTACCCTTTTCTCCCCTATCATATCACCTACTCAAGGGACTTCAAGCTCATTTTAATGTCAAAGTGATTTGATTACCACTCTAACACACCCCATGGTCAATGACGTAATGCATGAATGGGGCTCTTGGTTCTAACAACCCCTATCTATGCTGTCATTCTGGTCCTTGTCAATGAAAGGGCAAATATGCCTTTCACTTTTTGCCTGCACTTTGGTCACATTTAGCTACTTCACTTGCCAAATCAACCCAAACTCTTTTCAGACCACTCACATAGCCTATTCACACTAGTTTTTATGGACACCAATACACATGGAAACTATGGACTACACAATTTATCACTCAGTTGACATGGGGTCTTTTGAGGTTAGCTCAGCCATTATCTTCGTCACATTCCTTCCATCACCTTCTTTCGTCACCTGCCAATCACACCACAACTAATCACATATTTCCACAATCATTAGCATAATCATTTTTTCACATCATAGTCATAACATAAATATCACCATCACATAATCATTAAGCATCATCATCCAATCTAAAAGTCATAACCATTCACATCATTACATTAATCCTCATCATCATCATAATCACAAATACTATAAACATTAAACACATCCATAACATTTCTCATCACACATGTCACTGGTAAAAAATCATCATATATATATATATATATATATATATATATATATCAAATTTTGTATAATAGACACAATCTGTGTCTGTCTCTCTCTCTCTCTCAAAAACTATAGTACATCTCGCATCATTGGCTCACAGGCTGGTATATACATCAAAAATAACAAAAACTAGCCTTAAGGCTGTGGCTGTGGCAGTGGAAGCCACGGCCAGGATGAGGTTGTGTCATCTCCACTCTCTGACCTGCACCGTCTGTGTGCACCCAAAGTCATCACCTACGATGCAGACCTCTATCGGCTCTGCTCATCTCTCATCTCAGAGTATCACTATATATGAGGGAACTCTCTAATAGCTCCCTCATAATAAGTGATCTCATCCAGCATAGTCCTGTACCTATCTATAGGTACAGTCTGTGGTGGACCCATCTGGCCTGATGTCATGCCCTGAACTGAACCCTGTAGCTGTGAAAATGCCAGCTGCACTGATGCTGACTATCCTGGCCCCTGTGATGGCTATTGAGATGGCTACTGAATTGGGTCCTACCCCCCAAAAACTTGTCCTACCACTGCCTGTGCCTGGGCTGCAGCCAACTGACCCTGTAGAATGGTGATCTACCCTATCAAAGCAGTCACCTGCCCTATCAACCCTACCATCTGTACCTATAACCCTGTGACTTGGGACTCTAGAATGGCCACTCACCCTCACGTTGCATCCCTCTCCTAGATGGTAGCATCCCTCTCCTATCTCATTATATCCCTATCTCTGATAACGGTCTGTAGATCTAGCTATGGGCCCACCTATACCCCTGTGTATTTCCCTATCCACCATTCCATTTAAGCCTCTGTACATCTAGAATCTGCTATCCCCTGGCCAACTAGTAGCTCCTCAAAATCTAGCCCCTCTATCTCCTCTGGTAGTGGGAGTGGTGCCTCTATGTCATCCTGCCTATACAAGGGGAAGGTGGGAGGCACATCCTATAGCAGCCCATACTGGCGCCACACTCTCTCTACTGGTATCCTCTCGAGCTCATTAGCTCACCTGCCCCTGACCCATCTCAGGCTCTAAATCCTGACCAACTGCTATGCCTAATCCCTAAATGCTAGATACCCCAGGTACAGTCTCTAGATGATGTCTATTAGGATCAGGGCCTCCAGTACCCCTCGATAGTAGTCGATGTCTCTGACTACTCCATCTACCTGCATCTGTGCCATAACCTCACACCATCAACTGAAGCCAACTCTGAACCCAACTTATATAGCCACTGGGAGGCTGAGAGGATGCATGACCATGATGTGCTCGTAAGCCCAGCAGTGTAGGAGGTGGCCCATGCATAGACTGTACCGCTGCCACTCGCTGATACCCCACAGCTCTTTGTAGACTTGGGCCAAAAAGACAGGCACCTAGGCAAACACAGTCTGCTGCTCAACCATCTCTGTCAAAACTCCAGTCATGGCGACTAGAAACTTGCCTCCCTCTGCATCTGGCAGCGCATATATAGTGATCCTGATCATCATCAAGATCGCTAACTGATGTGTTTCCTCATCTGCCATGTAAAGGGGCTCATAGGCAAAATTGGCTGAATGGTAGCTCATCTCAATGACGTACTCCCCAAACAGCATGACCATGTGAATATCATGCACCTCTCTCGAGCACGCATATATGTCTACTCCATGCATTGGTAGCTGTAAAATTTGGTACACATCCTCGACCGTGATCGTCAGCTCTCTTGTGGGTAGGTGGAAGGTGTTGGTGGAATGATCCCACCATTCGATCAATGCCACCATCAGACTCACGTCCCTCGCCACTCTGTAGTAGTGCCACAGCCCGCTTAGTCCCACTACTATCATATGGGCCCACTCCTTGATGGTCACACCTCTGTGCATCCATGTCAGCAATGTTAGGAGGTGATCTTGCAGCATCAACATCTGCCTCACCTGCATCCACCCAAATCAATCTCATGTTAACCATTGACTACCACTCTCGACTACTCCTCCTATTTAACCACCTGTGCCTATCCCGACACTTAGGAAGCTCTTAGCATAGCTTTGACCCTTCAACTTGACCATTTTTTACCAATCTTCTTAACCAGGTAGCCATTGACATCGGTTAGCATGCCAATGATGGCACTCACCTAATCGACATCGGTCACTTAGTGACTGATGTCGGCAAGTGAGTGACCGATGTTGATCGCTGGTCGGTTGACACCGGTCACTGATCGGCTGATGCCGGTGAACCCACCGATGTCGATGACTGGTTCGGCCCCAAGGTCGAATGGGGTGAGCCCTAAAATTAGGGCTTCCCCATTTCTTTCTCCCAAACCCCCCAAAAACCCTCTAGATGACTCCTAACCTATCCTAGTCCCACCACCCACCCTCCTAGCTACCCTCCCCCCTCAATTTCTAACTAAACACAACAAAAATTCAAAAACACAACAAAATCAACATCAACTCAAAACAACCCAAATGTGCCTCCTACCTCATCTCATCATCTCTGACATGGTGGCACGATAGGTGCCGCTAGTGGTGGACCTCCCATGGGTCCTCTACTGCTCTCTACCATCTCCACTATGTCTCTCTATTTGCAAGCTCCAGCTGGCCCACAACTGACTCTGTAACCTCCTCTTCAGCTCCAACCCACTCACTCTCTCCACCAATCTCTCTCTACCACCTCACACCGCTAATTCAGTCAACTCCAAGTCACTTTCCCTCAATCACTCCAGATCTCCTTTTTTCTCTCAGTCAACAAGCACAAATGACTTTTGGTGGGCCACCAATTTAGTTTTGTTAGATTTGGCAGGCCGCTGACATCGGCATCGACATGCCCTAGGCCGCCGACGTCAGCCAATTTATGCCGACATCGGTCACTTTTGGGCCATCGACATTGGTTTTATCACTGACATTGGTGGCCTTCAATCCTCCTCTTCTTCAACCATGACCTAAAATCATGCCCCCAATCAGTCAGCTCTCAAGTAGAAGTCATCTTAGCCTCTTAGGACACACTTGAGATCACTTTTGCCTCCACCTGCCTCGACCACCAGACCTGGGAGATCATGACTATCTCTTTTGACCGCTTTCATGACAACTCTGCCTCAGTTGTTTTGATTGCCTTTGCTACCTCACGCTTAGTTAGCCAATTGTCACAGACCCTCACAAGTATTGGATCATGAGCAAGTTGATCCATACTGCTTGTGACTTTTTTCATGTTTTCTAGGAGCACTTCCTGAGCCTAGGATACCTGAAACATGATGACCATCGAGTAACCCAATCAGCTACGCCTAAATGCTAGGGTCCATTTATTTCAATTTTGGCACTTCTCGACCTTTGACCATGACAATTTGACCTACCTATCGCATGGTGTGGTATACGTGCAATCCCACCCTTTGCAGCGTTTCCACTCAATCTTCACCCTCCTTGTCCATCTCTCTATCAAATCGACACTCAATCTCAAGTTCCCTTCCCTCGACTCTCACTTTGAGGGGGGAACACCTCATCCCATACCTGGGGAAACCAACTCCTATTTTTGTCTTGCAGTTCATCAAGAATAGCCAACAAGACAAAAAGGGGCAAATGTAGACACCAAAATCATGTCTACCCCTTGGTCGTCCTCCCCCCTTGGTCCCCGCCTAACACAAATTCTAGCCCCCTCAATTATTAAATTAAAATAATCAAATATTTTAATTTAGTAGCCCCCTTGCCACTTCACCCATGCCACCTCATTCTACCTCGGATTCCTCTCCTTGGATCCCCTCACCCTATGCCATGCCTTAATGACCCAAATCCCATCTTAACCCTTCCTCTTGCGCTCATTTAAGCCCCTCTCAACCGTTTTCCCACAAACTTTGACCTTGACAACTTGTAAAAATAGATAGAAGGCTAAAATTAGCCTCTGTCCCCATTCTTTGATCGCCGATGTCGGTTAGTATGCAGCCGATGTCAGTGGTTCTGCTAGCGTTGGTTACCTTAAAACCAGTTTTCTACTTCTATTCTGCCCCCCTACGAATGTGAACTCTCTTGCACTTGGCATTCGACCTCTCTCTCTCTCCCTCTCGCACAACAAACATCACCACCTATAGGTACTCTACAAAAATAGCTCCAGACTGTGGGATAAAAGGCATTGCAAATCCATCAACAGCATCAGTAACAGGTCTTCTTCACTCCTCCTTCAGCAAGCAGGAGATAAGTCTTTCTTTATAATTCCATTTCAGTTTTTATTTGGAATTCATCTGTCATTCAGCCTACTACCCAGACCCAACCTACTCTTCCTTGAGAGGCTAAAAGGCCTTCTCTAATCCCTGTCACCCTGTCCTCTCTCTGGTCTCCCATTCAGACCATATTTTCTACCTTATAGTCCTACACAGACCTCCAGATAGGCTCTCTGACCTCCAAATAGGCTCTCTGACCCTCAAACAGACTCTCAGACCACTCTGCGGATTACAAACCAGCCCTAAAACTTGTCCTAGGCCATTACCCCGACTGACCTCGACCATTGCCCCTACCGACGTCGGCAGACTAACCGACGTCGGTGACCTTCCTTAACCGATGCTGGCAGAACCACCGACGTCGGCGACTGTGGAAGCTAGATTGCTGCAAATAGGTATGCATTTGCTTTCATTTCTTTTATTCAGTCTTTATCATTTTTGTTTCTATCAATATTCTGCTTTTATCAGTGGACTGTCATCCTCCAAAAAGTCTTTGCACATCTAGGACCAAGCTTTTGCTTGGCAGTCCACTTTCTAGCTATCTAACAACTTCTGTGTTTGAGTCTCTTTCTTCTACAGGTGTCATCCTCCACAACCAAAGAGGAGTTCCTTCTGTCGTCTGAATCTAGTGCACAAGATTACATCCGGGTACATACAAACCCTTGACCATTTATCTTAGTTTCTCATTTCCTTTTGAATGTGAAAAGTGAAAACTTGTTTGGAAATAATTAATTACTCACCATTAGATCTGTGATCTGATTAAATGCTCATTGTAGATCTTTGATATCATAAATTTGACTATGGGAACTTAGTAAACTCTGTCTGAGAAGCCAACTTTGCACCTTAATAACTTTTGCTACGCACCATATCCATACCTAAAATTTAAACAACATGATCCTATCACATAGGGGAATCCATCCATGTATCAAACTGATCCTAAAACCTTCATAAATGTGAAATATGATGTCATCAATCTACTCACTCAATTTCATCTGTCAAGATTACTACTTGAGCTTAGACATTCATATGACTGTTCTAATGAATTCCATTCACTTCCATAAGTATTTTAAGCACTCATAGCTTAACTAGGCAAACACTCTCCAAACCATCAATTTGATCACTTTGTGATTAATACACTATAAATCATGCTTTCTTTGACATCAATGACAACCTAACATCAATGACCATGATCAAAAGTATGCTTCCACAAAGAAGAGAGAGAAGGTATGCACAAAATGTAGCTTGGTGAATGTTGTAGAATGTCCCTCTATAAAAAATGTTGTCTCTTCCTTTCTAGAAAAACAACCATGAGGTATCAAACTACTGAATTCCCACTCAAGTGGAATGCAAATAGGAATCATGATGTAGATCTCTAGAAAATGCTCAAATCTCTCCTTGTTAATGCTTATATGTGTTGAAGTCTGATCAGATATCATATGACTAATTGTAGAAGATGATAATGAAGAAGCATACATTTAAGGGGAGAGAATGGCCAGAGAAGAAGATAGACATGGAATATTCACTAAAAGAATGTCCATTGGAAGAGGACAATAAGACTCAAAAACCATCAAAATTGAAGAATGGTCTATAAATAAAGAACTCAGATCTTCCAGATGAATGTCCATAAGAACATATGATTTGTTGATACTCTCAATGTTCATATTTTCACTAAAATTAGTAAAGTCCTCCAAAATGCATGTCTGTGAAGGTTTTAAAAGAAAAATAATATGCATATGAATAGATATAGAATCTACAATGAGACAACTAAGGTCTAGTAGAATCTCGTCATGTAGTGGGGGATCTATAGAAGGAAGATCACTGTCCATCATGGATGTCTTATTATAATAAATAAAAGCAAGATGAGAGAGTACAATAGTCTTAAAAAAACAATAGGAAAAAGAGGATGAGGTATGATGTAGGTCACAGTAGGATTTGTAAAAAGAGACTGTAGGATGCTCCAAATAGTGCAGGGACACTCTATATATTCCACATGGAAATGAAGGTCCATGGAAACATGTAGTAATAGGTGGAAATACTGTCATAAGTATTCTCCAACTTATCAAATTGAATAGGATCAGTGGGTGTATGAATTTATCCATATAGGAATGGAATACGATTCTTGTGTGTGAGCAAGTGTTCCTTGTAAGCACACCACAAAGCATAATTGGCATTTATGAGAAGAACCACCAGTGTAAAATCAACCTTCCTCTGGATTTTCTCAAATGGAGTCATCATGATTGAGAAAAGACACCAAGGAAGTGCAAGATAACATAATATAAATTATGATGAACCCCTAAATCACGCTCATGAATGGGATGTCAGGTATAGCCGAGAATGCATCCAAGTGAGCAATTAGTGTTGGATTTATGAGGAATAATGCATGATCAAAATGGGGATGTCAAATGCAATTGGAAATTCATTCATGTGTGAGAAATAGGTGCATGAAGTACAATGCAAAAAGTAGTAAGATCCATAGCACAAGTAACCCCACCTGAATATGACACTTTATAACTTTAGAGCATTTTACAAAACAAAGCAGATCAATGGAAAAAGGAGAAAAGAACATGGATTTTTAAAAAATCTGGGACTCAATTCTGAATCACCAATTAAAAGTTATAGCAAAATACATTTTCTATCATTAATGGAATCAACATGAAACCCTCAACCTCTTCACCTCAACAAAATTCAAAAATACTATGGCCCATGAATCCCTAAGTGTACTTTTCTAAAAAACCTTATATTGAAGTTTTTAATTAAAAAAATTAAAACCATTTTTAAATTAATAAGGATGCCATGCGCCAAGTCCCTACGGGGTTAGTGTAGAAGTGAAATTTGTTCAAAGCATTTGGTAAATTTTTCTTTTGAACTTGAGTTTAACGATAATTTTCATGGAGAGAGAATTTTATAATATGCTAGTTATATAACCGTACTATGCCATGGCACTGAATCATTTAGCAAACAATTTTTTCTCCATAGAACAATATTTTCTTGTGGAATAGTTGACCTCTCAATGTAAAATGTTTTAATTTAAATGGTTTAGTTCTATTTAAAATAAATATAAAATATCACATACAAAGTTGTATTTAATTTTACCAATTTAATTAATTAAAAATTAAAATATTTGAAAAATTTTAAATAAATTATATACAATATTTTCAATAAACGTGTTTTTAGATCACAATCCCTCTTCCATAATCAGAAAATAAGTTGTAATCCAAAATACCTCCAACACAACTTATCTGAAAAAATACTAATCATTTTATAAAATTTCTTAAGAAAAGTTACGTGTTTTTTTTTCCAAAAGAGAGAAAATAAGACCCCAAACAGACTGAATATGTGATTCTTTCTCCAGCCTGTATAAAGGATAGGCTATGCACGTTTATTTGGTCAGCCCAAAATCATGGAGGGGCATTTCAAAATATACACAATAATGTAGTTTCATGATGCTCAAGAGTCGAAATGATGAATCAAAATAATTTTATAAACAAAGTGAATCCATGACTTTTAAGTAAGTCCTACAATTCAAATCGAGTGGCAAAAGGGTGTACATATACGAGGTTTTCCTGACAGAATGGGTGGGACAGAATTTAAGGACATTAATTTATATATCATCCATTAAACGAGCCAAACTTTTTCTGTATGCACTTTGTCCTTGCCTTGCCGACCTTGTTTGGCATTCTTGGACATGGCACTTCCCTTGTCTAAACCTCCTCTTCTGTCAATCTGGTATAAATCATGGAATCATTTTCACATGCTATCATTCAACTTTAACACCACAAGACCATTACTATTAGAGTTAGGCCTAGGCATCTACGAGTCATGGCATCATTGGAGGATTTATTGGAAGAAGATGGCTTTAGGTGAAGGTCTGAGGAAAACCCTTGAGTTAGAGTCAAAAACTCTTTTAAATTTGAAGTTTGAAAAGACATAAATCCTGTGAGCCACACCAGACTCAGGAGAGTGGGTTATTTCTAGAAATAGCACCACGACACATACAAAACATCTTAGTCGACATAAAACTACAAAATATTTTGGAGAGTCCAACAATGAAAAAACTGTCGAATTCTTTTTTGTAGAATCAAGCAGTTGAGGTGATGTAGGAGTCAAATAGGGCAGAAACAACATTGGATGAGGTAGTTGTCAAGGTTGTTATATCGATGCTTGTTGACTTCTACAAGTGCTTCATCAATAACAAAGAGTTAAGAACCTTAACCTTAAAGTTTAAAAACACCAGAAGCAGTCAAATAACTAAAACATTCATATAATAGAAGCATGGATGGATATACAGACCTCTTGTGCCCAAAACAAAATTTTCAGCATGTCAATGAAAAAATGAAACAATACACTCTAATTTCTTTAACAATCAATGTATTGTTTTCATCAGCACCTTGAGTGAAACTCATTGCAACCATAGTTTTCAAGTTTTAACAAATGATTACTGAATTAGAAATCCTTACGTTGCAATGCTGAAATGTTTTATGGGGATAGAATTCAATTTGGCACCCCCAAAAACCCACTGAAAGCCCAAGAGACTTCAGCTAAATGGCTGAAAACTCTGCATACAAGAGAAACTTTAAAAGCAACCTACATCCAAAAATCTATATGGAAAAAGAGTGAAAGCCATGAAGCATGCATGCTTTGTATTTCTAATACATTGTCGAAGAATAATTTAGAAAGAAAGAGAGCCCAAATGACAAGATTCATGCTAATCCTGCAAGAATCATGTTTTCCATCTATCGTGAAGTAAATGTGAGCTTGAAACACAAGAAAACACTAACAACCAATCATCAAAAAGTAAACAGCTCTGTGAACTATTCAAATAAGACATTAGGTCTGACTCCTTTATTTTAAAGATCGACGATTGTCATACATAACGGTCTATCTCCACCAATCTAGTCGGCTAAATAAATTATTGGTACCTACTTTATGATCTGAAATGGCTACTCCAATCCATTCTAGCCTTCTGTTTATGATATTTGTCGTCATTCCATAACCGTCTACTCTGCCTGAGCATAGTCACTGGTGGATGGACTCCACCTTCCTATAATTATGTCGTGGCATGACGGTCTGGGAGATTGTGGTGTCATGCAGAACCAGATCACCATCTTGAACGAGATCATAGAATCTCTAGCCATAATATCTGGGTCATTTAGTCCATCGAATCAACTGCCTTTTCAGCCACTATATAGTTGTAGTTCCTGCTCAATGTGATGTCCCTTACTTAGGGGCTCCTTTTTCTAAGCAAAAGCTCTGATACCACTGTGATGTCCCTTACTTAGGGCCTCTTTTTTTCTCCTACAAAACTCTGAACAACTGTAATATCCCCTTCAATAGGGAATATATAAACACATAAAGCTCTGAACAAGATATAATTTGCAGAATAGATTCAAATATGCATAAACAAATCACAGATCTTATCATTCATCCAGATGATTACAATAGATGTCCTTCTGACTATTACAATTACAGTCCTCTCTTATGCATATAAAATATGAAATATAGTCTTGAAAACCCTGGCTTTGCAAATCTGGTAGTGAAACCTAAATTCTGGAAGGTCTTGGCTTTTCTGTGTCGACACACAGACACCGTCGTCGGTCGATATCTCACCGACATCGGTCACTGTCAGTCGGATTTCTGCCAACGTCGGTCTTCAGTCGACCGATGTCGATCACTGAAAGCTCTCTGTCTGCCGAGGTCGGTGCCTGAGTGGATCTGTACGGACCTGTACGGACTTAGTACGACCGCCAACCTATCTATTCTTAACCCCTGATTGTTGAACAACCTGATCTGAAGATATACTATTCTAATACATAATATCTCTATCTGTATAATTTATTGGATCAAAAACTAAATAAAGATAAATACCTAAAATATCTGTAATAAATTTTGTGTGAAGTTATCTCTCAACCCTGAAATTCTGTGATAACTTCTGGATGAAGCTATCTCTCAAATTTGTACCTCTGTGATAACTTCTGGATGAAGGTATCTCCCAATTTGGAAATAAATCAGCTGATATCTCACAGCCTCTAAATCACACACAATGAAGAGGGAATGTTCTCCACTGCAATGGAATCCTGGAACCCTTGGCTCAGTCTTCACAGAAGAATTTCTTCAAAATCAATATCAATTCATTTCATACATACATACATAATCAATAATGGCCTCCATGAGAAACTCTTATACCCTCAAAAAGATATGCTTGCCCTAATTAGGGTTTCTAATTAAAAATAGGCTAAATAATTAATATTTGATTAAATCAATCAAATATTAATATCTCACTCAATACATGTCGGATCCTCGAACCGATCGAAGCTAGTGAATTAGGGAGTGATTCCGCACATGACCATACCAAAATAAAGGCGCTCCGCTGCATATCAAATATCCCTAAAAGGTAGGAGCTCAGGCCCAATGTGTCTGAAATAACCTGAATGAAAACCAAATGTAGAAATTCTGTGAATCAAAGTCAAGCCAAGCTCCATTATGACCCTCTATCCATCCTATTAGCCTACGAAGGTCGCATAATAGGCTAATCATCAAGACTGTCAATGTCCATGAAAAAGGGGACATGACACTCAACATTAACATTATTTAAAATTATCTTCTATTCTATTCATGTAATGAATATAAATACATACCATGATAGTTGAATGGGGCCTCAGACATAATATTGTTTTCTAGGAGCGCAAGGAGCTTGCTGTGAGTTTCAGTAATCTTTAACCATCTAGCACTGTTGCCCACCCACCTACTTGTCTTAACAAGTAACACAAGTTTAACAAACCATAAAATTGTCAATCCACATTGTTGTAAATTAGGAAAGAATGGAATTCATTAATCCATTATCGAAGAATAATTTAGAAAGAAAGCAAACCCAAATGGCGAGAATCATGCTAATCTCTGCACCTAGAATCTCTCTGAACTAAAATAACAAGAAAGCATATTAATGGAATTGTTTTGAAGGATTGAGAGTGCAATAAAATTAGGAGATAATATATTTTAACAAGTTTCGTGATTTGTGGAGGGTCATAGTTGATTCCATTTCAAACTATGCACATGACATTAACAAATTTTCCTTTAATAACATCTTTAGAGTTTTGATCAATAGAGCATAGTTAAATAGGTATTTTCATATATTTTGTTTTAAAATATATATATTAACCATTAAAAAATTAAAAATAATTTAATATACAAAAAATAAAGAATTCTTATTGGTAAAAAAGAAACAATTTAATCAAATTTTAGAGGAAACTGATTCTATTAGTTATCCCTTCAAAACTAATAATAAAAAAACAACCAAATTTTTAAAATAAATTAGGGCAGATTTTTAGGTTTCTAACTTTTAGAAAGGGATATTAGGCACCACCACTTTTTCAAAGAAAGGAAGAGACCAATGCTGCCATTGGAGACACAAACTTGGAAGATAATACCAAAGCTGCCATGATAGGAAAACCCCTGTAAATAAGAGGGTTTGAACAAAAACTGAGGAAGAACACCATCACAAAGAGATGAAAAGTGTTGTATGGATACCACTCCCAAAAATTACAGTCTTGAATGATTTTAAACTGTAGAAGGGAGCACTAAACATCCAGGGAGGTCACCAAACTAGTAAATAGTCTATTTTTCGCTAAGTGGCATCCAAGTCTGAAGGTTTTGATGGAAAAAAAGGTGGTACCTAGGTTTGTATTTGTGCTGAATGCAGTTTCAATAGTCAAACATGATGCTCCAAGTAGAAATGATGAAATTTTAAGCACTACAAATGGCTCCTAGGCATGTTTATAACAAAGTAATAGATGTTGATGAAGTCCATAGGTCTCGATGGAGGTTAGTTACCTCCACAATGCCTTCTCCTCACTTAGATCGAGCTTGCTACAACATATGCATAGTTAATGGCTAGGAAAAAACTTTGAGTGCTACATAGAGACCAAGATGGCGAAGTGAATACATACGACATAGAGACTAGATGATTGAGTGAATGTATATGATGTAGTGACTAGATTAAAGGATTTGAATGAGAACAAGAGGTCGTACTAGCCTTGCAGACAAAGAGCACTGCCTAATGGTGGAAGTCGAGACTCTAATGGCATAGAGAAGATTTTAAAAGACCATGAACTATATGTAGGGTTTAGATGAACCAACAAAAAATAGGGCCTAAAACCTTTTAGTTTCCAGGAATGAATTGACTTCAACAAGATTTTCAAATCTATATTAAAAACTTTTCATGAAAATGCATATGAAAGAAATATGTAAATTCCTCTTAATAAATTCAAGAGAATACAAAATAACAATCAAACAAATGTTGATGCTTATTACCAGAACATAGAGCTCTGATACCATGTCAAATGATCTTCTGGTAGAGTGAGTACACAAGAATTCTACAATGATGACTATGTTTGTATTCAAAAATATGCCAGAGGATGTCCAATAATTGCCTTTGTATTAAACTACTTTGCTTACCAATTATTTTCTCTATTACAATAGCCTAGTGAAGAGAAAATATACAGGAGTAGGGGGACTTAACTCATAGCAGAACTCATCATGGGACTGAGTGTAACTCACTGTGGAACTCATAAGAGAACTCAGAGTGGTACTTAGCTGAACTCTTAGCAGAACACACTCTCTTACCCACTTAACCTCTTATCACACCTAGGTAAGCTAAAGCTACATGTGTAGGGATTATCCATTTAATAAGCAAATGGAATAATAAATACCCTACACCAACAAGAGATAACACTTCAACACAAACTTATAGACCAGTTAGAAAATTTATTTCTTGTATGCATTATGAAATTATCATCCTTTGGAATGAGGGATAAACACATACTTATAGCCTAGGATAGGGATGCCCCATACTCAAAACTAAGTCTAAATTCTCATTGTCTAAATTAAGATTTTTGTTGTCAAAAAGGCATGTAAGCTATGCATGATTTACAATATATTACATATAACCCTAATTCAATCCAAAATGCTCTTTCATAAAAATTAAGAATTAAATGATGATAAAAATATATAAAGAATTGTAGGAAGTCTCAATTAGAACTATTAACTTTAATTAAAAATATAACTTAACTTAAGAAACTACAGTACCAATGTGGTACCTTCTACATAGTTATGGTGACTGTAGCTTGAACTGAGGTAGAAACTATAGTCAAAGGTGGCAATAGATGTGTGAAGGCTGGCAAAGTGACAAGCATCAGCCCTATAAAAGTGTATACTATAGTATATCCTGATAACATAGACATAGTTGTCGAAGGTTGAGCTAATGATGATGCTTCTAATAAAGTGGCCAATTACTCTTGTGCCTTTTTTCTTCCCATGCTCAACCATGTTTGCTACAAAATATATCTCAATAGTATCAAATTCAATGATGGATGTTTTGAATAACATTAGAATTTTATCCATTAATTTCTTATGTATAGCCATAGAGGATATATAAGAAGCATTTAATTTTTCAACCTATGCAACCATATCCCTATAAAATGTGACTAATTGAACCACCTTCTCATTTCTCTTATAAGTTTTACTCTCTACCTCTACCTTAAAACTATCAACTACAATATGAACCATACTAACAAAGAATGGTTTAGAGAATATCTAGCCTAATAGTGTGTGTAGACCTATTATTCTCATGTCCCTAAGAACTAAAATAACCATCTACTCTTGGTTAGAAAATTTTTGGACCAACTCCTGCACCTCTTGGTGCCATTTTAATAAACAATACCTCTTGGTACTTACATGATTTTGGGCCAAAGTTGCATCAGGTGCTAGTAGAAAATTCAAATTTGAATATGATTTATTTCTGATTGATTTTCTTATGAATCTCAATTTGGAATCCTAGTATTTCAGGGACCCATAAAATTGACAACATTTCCCCATTAAGGTTGAGACTCATCTCTTGCTGACCTTATGGTGCATAAAATATTATATAATGTATTTGTAAAGCTTCACACATTATCAATTATGTCTCTTAGCGCATCTATCCCATTTTGTTCCTCTAGTCTGTTGTTAGATTATTCTATTACCCATGACACCACTCCAATTAAATCAATGGCAGAGTAAGGATCTTATTCAAACCCTAGTCAATGAGAATAGTTCCTCTTGCTTTTCAAGTTCAATAGGCTTACCTTCAAAAACCGCTATCTTCCTTCACACTCTTTTTAATGTGTTTGTGAATCTATCAAATTGCATGGCTATATTTGGATGTTCAGTAATAACCATGTCCTACCTTGTATATTATTCTCCTTCTAATTATCATATCCATGTAGGGATCACCATTAAGGTTTGCTCAGTAGCTTCGGTTGGAGATGAAGAAGTTGAAGGTGAAGCACTATCTAAGGGTTGAATTAACACTGAAAATGGAATGGTAGTCATAGAGAATAAAGTAGAGGATGTATGGGGCTTAGGAAATTATGGAAACCACTTTCTCCAATTAGAACTCTTTATTTTTGGGGGCATTTTGAGAACATTTTTGGTCAAATATGGAGTCTTATATACTAAAATTATGGGAGACTCTTCTTGGGGATATTGTGTAATAGGCATCCCTAACTGAGTATAAGGTCTCATTTTCACTTATTAGGTGGTAAAAATAGAGGGAGATACAAATTCCTCAAAATATACATTAGTTGTAGTCTCTTGGTTAGTGGTGGACATAAAAGGATGAATCAATGGGGTTTGGGTCAATGTTTGAAAAAAAATTCATACTGGACACAAAAGAATCATTTGTATTGTTACTATCATTAAGAATGGAAGAAATTAAAGGATGCACAACTTTAAATCTTCCCATTATTAGGACATTGACCATACGAATAGTTATTTGTGTTGTTCATGTAGGATTAGTAGCTGAAGTCTTTATTGTGGCTGATTCTATAGTTCTTGAGACATCTATAGCAAAACCATCATACAACTAGTGTCTATCACATTTGCAGTAGAAAGTGGTTCCTTGGGGATATTTTCCATGGTGGATTATATAGTAATGGTAGACCTTGTGATTTCAATATTTTCCACTTGTGATACATCAACCTATGGAAAAAGGAGTGGAAAGGTAGGATGATGATCATTAATAGGATTTTGAACTAAAGTCTCATGGGGACTACATATAATTTATTCTTCCATGTGGTCATATTTATAAACTTATCCACTATATTGTTCTCTTGTTTCTTATGATTGTTGCTCTACCTAATTCCCTTATTCATGTTCCTCCTCACTTTCAGTTTATAGGGGGAAAGTGGAATACTTCTATACCTAGTTGGCCTTTCCTTCACTCTTGTGACATTAAGAACTTACATTGTGACATAAATAGTATTTGTTTCCCTCTTATAAGTAAATATAAGAGGATGAGGAGGATGAGTAGGCCTTGGTGGAGGAGCTAGAAGTGTGCTTACATGAGGTACTTCTGTTGGCTAAGTTGTAGGAGCTAGTGAGGCTAGCTAAGTAGGTCTTTTAGGGATCAAAAGTGTCCCCATATCTATTGAAAGGGTAGGAGAAGTAGCCCTTTGTGGTATGGGGATACTTTGGAATATGTTGGTTCTAATTTTCTAATATGTCTTAGCTAGTATTCTTCCCTTCCTTGAAAAGGAGACACTCTTTCCTTATCTATATCCTTGGCATCCTCAGGGGTGATAGTAGGATGATATTGCACCCTATGAGTAACCCTCACGAACATGTCCACATAAGTCATACGTTTGATTACTTTTATGTCATCTTATACATTTTGAAATATGGAGACATGTTTATAAGATTGATGCCCTCATTAAATCCAATTTTTGTAACCATAATTCCTAAGGGTATTAATAATTACATCCCATGGGTACTAATTCTAAATTTAGACTTTTTTTTTAACTCAAATGGACTCTATGCTTACCATTATGGTGTAGATGTTCCTAGTATGTGTATTTTTATCTACTGACACTAACAGGTGTCATATGGATTACCCCTAGTCTAGCTAATTAAAATTTTTAATCCATGCTATTGGAGAATTGGAAAGCTATCTCCTATTTGGCCAACATATCTAGAAAATGCATGATCTCATTAATTTGCTTAGTTGGGTAATTGTGTAATATGTGCATATAGGTGTCATTTGTGATCAAGATGGATGATGAAATCTGGAGAACCTTCACTTTTTATGTGGTCATTGAGGGTCAATGTTTTGGTCCTTTATGTATAGTTCACAGATAAGATGGATGGTGACATGTGGATGGTCATCACTTATCCACTCAATCACAAGGATTTGTAACATGTATAGATACTTGTTAGTCGTAATAGATTGAGACATAGACACATGGCATGCATGGAAATTTTAGTGGCAAATCTTTGTTAATTCATGAATATTTTAGTTTTATAAATCTGCATTTGACAATTTTTGGGGGTATTAAAGAGCCTAGAATCACCTACATTTTCTAGATGCAAGTTACTTTTTAGGGTCAAATCACCATTTATTTAAAATAATTTCATTCATATAAATATTTTTTGTTGGTAATTCGAAAGGAAATCTAGCTACATTCACCTCACATCACACATGTAGACAATCATCTGCATATATCGGTGACTATCTACATATGTTGGTGGCCATTTACATATCTACATATGCCAATGTCTATTTGCATATTCTAATGACCATCTATATATTTTCATATGTTGATGGCTATCTACATATGATGATGGTTATTTATATAATATCATATCCTAGTGATCATTTGCATATTTTGAAAGTTGTATACATATGTTGGTGGTTGTCTACATATGTCAATGACCATGTACAGCATATGGGTGACCATATGCATCATGTGGATGGCCATCTACATCATGTGGATGGATCTTTACATCATGTGGATGGCCATATGCATCAAGTGAATAGCCATCTACATCATGTGGATGGTCATCTATAGGTGATAATGCCCATCGACATCACACAGATGATCATCAACATCATGTAGATGTCTATTCACATGATGTAAATGGTCATCCATATGATGCAGATGGATGTGCACGTGATGTAGATAGCCATCCACATGATGCATATGGCCATCCACATGATGCATATGACCATCCACATGATGCAGATGATCATCCACATGATGCAAATGGACATCCACATGAGGTAGATGATCATCCACATGATGCAAACTATCCAATTTTTTGAGGTTGTAACTTTTGCATACAAACTTAGTTGTGATTATTTTTTTTAAATTAAATATTTTTTTGAGATAAATCTAAATATTTAATAATATTTATGTTTACTAGAGTTTTTATTCATAAAATATGGATTGGCATGCTTAATCACTTAATTCACCTATATAATTAATCACCTTCCAAACTAATTCTCCACCATTGTGAATCTAATTCGCCTGTGAACCTCTAAGGATTTTTTAATATAGCCCATTAAAATTAACCTTGATGGAATGATCTCACTTTTTTGCTCATTTGGGAGGCCTTTATCTTAACCATTTTACTATGTAGTGGGTGAGTAAGCAAGATTGAGACACTTAGACAGTCCTCACTAATCCACATAGTAGCTAAGGATGAAGGATTTGGTCAAAATAAAAATAGACATGATGTAGATATGTAGATGACCTTCACTTAACCAAATTCTTGGGGAGGTTTGTAACTTGAAGGCTTGAGGCTCCATCTGTGAGGAAGCTGGATAAAAGCCTATGACATGTTCTTGCTTGCTCAACTCATTAGAACATTCATAATGCTTTGCCACTCTTTGGTTTGATAAATTTTATGTGAAAAAGAGATATGGCAAAAGGCATATCGACCTATAAAGTTAATATGACTTGAAAAAGACAAAATAACCTTGGACATATATTAGTTAGCTTCATTAGTCCTTAATATAATCAGAACCTGATTTTGATAAATACCTAGATTTGAAAGCCAAAAAATGTCCATAAAGTTAAATCAAAAACAATTCCTAGGTTTTAAATTAGACCTCAGGGTATGAAATAATAATAGAGTTTATAGAACAACCTATAGTCTAAATTTTATTTCTATTTTGTACCAAAATATGACATTAATATGAAGTTTTTAGGCCAAAGTGGGTCATCATTTGAAATTTTAAAAATCGGGTGTGTTGGTCACAACACTTATCATCCTTAATGTAACAATAAAGTTGAGGCCACTAAAAAACCCTTAATATTTTTTTTCAAAATATTATTTAGGATTCTCGTTCTTACTAGCATCTCAAGCTTTATCATGCACTTTGGGCTTATCATACTAGAATTTGTGCTACCACCCAGGTAACTATATTTTCTTTGGTACATGTTTATGAAGCTATCTTACCTTTAGAAGTCTAATTATATCCCTTGCACATATATGTTCATGACATTATTCGATATGAAGAGATACATGAATCCAATATTCATGCTTTAAATTTCCTCGATGAGTAACACATGGGTGATTTACAACATAAATGCCAATATAAATCTCACATTGCCAGATAACATAACAAAAAAATCAAAGTTTGTACCTTCAATGTTGGTGATTTAGTACTTAAGTTAGATTAAACCCATGACAAAGAAGGCAAGTACATCCAAAAGTGGTGAGGTCCTTATCTAGTTAAAGACATTTATGGTCATATTTATTATAGATTACAAACTAAAAAAGGACATATCATCAAAGAACCGACCAATGCTCAATTTTTGAATAAATATTTTGTGTAACTACATATATTGTTCTTAACATTACAAAAACTATTATTCATTTACATGATTATAGTATTTTTTGTTTGTGTGTGTGTGTGTGTGTGTGTGTGTGTGTGTGTGTGTGTGTGTGTGTGTGTGTGTGTGTGTGTGTGTGTTTGTGTTTGTGTGTATAGATTACAAAATAAAAAAGGACATATCATCAAAGAACCGACCAATGCTCAATTTTTGAATAAATATATTGTGTGACTACATATATTTTTCTTGACATTACAAAAACTATTATTCATTTACATGATTATAGTATTTTTTGTTTATGTGTGTGTGTGCACGCGCGTGCACGTGCGTGTGTTTGTGCGTGTGTGTGTGTGCATGCACATGTGCTTTGGATCTATCATTTCTTATAAGTTCTACATTCATACTTCTTATTGTGCATAATAACATCAATTTATTATACATTAGCTTTAATTTATATCATTGGTCTTTCGGTATATTTGTATTTTTATGATGTTTTACATTTTTTCAATTTCTAAATTTTCTTCATCCTTAAAACCTCTTTAGGGTTTTTTGGTTTCTAGATTTAAACACTCTATGACCTTTTATGGATCATTTTTTACACATCTTGGCTTTCCAATTTGTGAGTTTCATGGTAAGACCTTAGTACCTCCTTAAAAATACCCATTATCTCTTTATTTTACAAATTGATTACACTCCCAACCTCACCCAAGGTGTCTTCATTTAAATATAAGGCAATAGTCAAGACTTGTGTTTTTATACACTTAGAATTAGTCATATTATTTTTTGTTACAACTATAAGTAATCTATTCTCATGTCTCTATTCACATATACCATTTATTATGATGATGATTCATACTTACTTGTCAATGTACCATTTTTACATTTAACATTTTATGTGATTAAGGAAACTCAATCATTACATGTTTATTTCCATTATATCCCCTATTCCATATCACTATGGGTACACCAAGGTCAGTTTCAAGATCACACTTTTCTTTAACGTGCAAGTCTATGAGTCTTAGATACCCTGATCTCTAAGCTCTCTTCTCTGTGCACTAAATGTATGTTCTCTTGTAATAGTCATTTTTAGCATCCATGTTTAGTTATTATAAATACATATAGAAGAGGAGAAGATAAATGTTGAAGAGTTGTCATGATTATGTCATGGATATTCTCTAGTGAGTGGATGAAGTGCCTTGATAGTCTATGTGATAATGACAAAGTATGCAATGTGCTTATTCTAGTGTGCTTTATGTTTGGTTGGTTGATATTTAGTATTAACATAGCTTGATAGGATCAAAGATGAGTATGGAGGATTGAGCATGTGCAAGAGGTCCTATAAGATGTGATCAATTCTTTGAGATCTTGTGTTCATAAGTGGAATTCAACTAGTAATCATAGTTCTCATCTAGACACTTTGGTTCTAATGGTAGAAAATTTGAGTAGGCAGTTTGATGACTTCACCAGTACCACATGGGAAGGAGTCAAGGGGAGATGGTCATATGGTTGTGATCGCATTAGTCCCTAGTTTTTATGTGTTAGATCTAAAGTCATCATTGAAGCACAGTCAAATATATGAGGGTGAAAAGTTAGTTTCTTAGTCGTAATTAATTGTTTTTCCATACTTAACCAAATTTGTAGATTGGCTAGAAAGAGCTGAGTAAGCATTTTGATGAGGTCAAAGCTCACATATGTGAAGGTTTCAAGATAAAATGATCATATGTGTTTGTTTAGTTTTGAACCTAGTTTATTTGTGCTAATTTTTAGATCATGTGATGTAGCATATCAAAAGATATGCATATACAAAGTTGGGGTCCCAGGCAGATTGACTATGTTTTTCCATACTTAGCCAAATTTGCACATTGTAAGAAAGAACCGAGTGAGAATTTTAATGGTTTTATATCTTTCACGTGTGAAGGTGTCAATATAAAATGATCATATGAGTTTATTCAATTTTGAGCATATATCATTTTTGCTAAATTTGAGTTCATATACTAAAGCATGGAAAAAGTTATGAAAGCGCAAAGTTAGCCTCTCAAGTAGATTTGGACATGGTTGGCTCTACGATAGAAGATTTTGAGAAGGCACTTGAATGGTATTATCTTTCACATGTGTGAGGGTTCTAAGAGCAATGCATCATATGGTTAGATTCTCTTATGTGAGGAGATCATTTGGTCTAAGTTTGAGATCCTGCATCAAAGCATAGAAGAAGTTATTAACGTGAAAAAATGGATACTCATGCATATTAAAAGGGTCCCCATAGTCATTTTTGAAAGTGTTAAATATTGAACAAGATCGATGGTACACATTTACTCTAAGGATTCAGGATGTAACGAGATGAGGATAAGTGGATGATGTTTAACGACTGAGCAAAGGTATAGGCTAATGATCTAATGGTGAACAAACATTCATACATTTGATTAAATGGTAAGCATTAATCATTAAAGTCTTGGTTGATATGCAAAGATTGATTTAACATGTGGAGTCAACATTTCAAGGATGTGGTCAAATTGATAAAGGTTTAATAATTAAGCATTGACACTTATGTGTTAAAGATCGATCAAGTTCGATGGAGCATATTTGATTAGAAGATTAGAGTTCATGAGATTCAAGATTAGTGTTTGAAGGTTAACTGTGATTTTTGACATTTAAATATTTGAATTTTCTAAGGGAAATATGATTGTCTAGTTTTTGGATCATAGCTTTAGATAGAAGATGAATGTACTATTACAATAAAAATCAAAGTAGTAGAGGACTCCAAGGCACATTTGGCTATATGGATTTGAAGATCTGTAAGTACGTAATGATAAAGATTTTGAGCTCCAAAGTTGACTATGTTTTTGTATATATTTTATAAGTGACCTGATAAGGATATTCGAGCTTATATAGTTTTTATTTTGATGTTTCATGGTGAATTGAATATTAAGGAGTTTTGTAGACTCCATGAGGTTTCTCTATGTGGTTCTTGGAGGTGTGATCAATCTATTTTAAGTATGAACAATGCTTAAGAAGTTAATTGTATGTTTTTAAATGACATTCTTATGTATAAGGTTTCTATTTGAGTTGTTTGAGCATACACAGAGGTAAGCTAAGATGCCTATGATATTTTGAGGATATCCTAAGGGACATAAGGAGTGGATCTATATGTTTTTAAGTGGTCATATGTTCATATTATGCTCAAAAAAGTGTTAAAGATCTGAATGGGTCTCTATAGGACCTAAAATTGACTATTTGAAAGGGGACTGTGCTTAAGTATGACCCATATGATATGCCTTAAGGGTGAAGGCATGTAGTGTGGCTAAAAAGAATTATTATGGACTTGATAATTTATGATTGCTCTATGCATAGTAGAACCAAATTTGTTGGGTTTTATATTGTTGAATGTGATATTGTGAATATATTTGTGAGAAGCTTATGTGTGTGGTTTATGGAGTGAAGGATAGGTAGTGTGCCTGTTGGTTAAGTTAATAAACATAATAGCTGGTTGACTATGTGTATGACCTATAGGTCATGTATCTAATGTTAGGATAGTTCTCTTGTATTGTTTGGATATGTGAAGAGGTCTGAGTGTATAGATGATGATAGTTTGAGTGAAGGAGAGAGATTATGACATGCTTATGTGAGAGGATTATTTAAGAGAAAGAGTTTTTTGTAGTTTCTAGATAATGTAGAGATATATCACTAGTTATTGAAGACATTAGTCCTAAGGTGGAAGTGTTCTTATCAAAGGAGGGTATAAAGGAGTTGGTCTTCCTTAGGGAAAGTTTTTCTTTGTAAATAGTTGTTTTACTAAAGGCATGTGGTCTAAAAGAGTTGATCATATTAAGGGCAAGTGCTCTTTGTGGAATAGGTGTTTCACTAAATACCTTTGGTTAGGAGGACATGATCAAGGTTTACTAGTCTAAAGGAGTTGATCAGTCTCTTATTTGTAATCATATTATAGGATAGTAGTCCATGTGTTTGTAGGATTGAAAGTGGGTTTTATTCCCTAAGAGAGATTCCCATGTAGACCTTGTCTTGTGTATGTGATCTTGCATTATGTTTATTGTTCACTACTATGAATGATCTGTATGCTTCATAAATGCTTATGTTGAATGATTAAGTATTTGTAAGGGTTTTGAGATTAAATCAAATTATTTTCCATCATTGATTCACCTCCCCCTCTCAGTGTATTGGACCTCTAACAATTGGTATCAAATCAAGGTCCTTTAGTAAAATCTTAACAACTTGAAGGTGACCCAAGGTACAATGGCTAGCCAAAATGTGCAAGGTGGTTTCTATACCAAGTAAGCATCGAT
Source organism: Torreya grandis (assembly GCA_037957365.1). Classification (NCBI taxonomy): domain Eukaryota; kingdom Viridiplantae; phylum Streptophyta; class Pinopsida; order Cupressales; family Taxaceae; genus Torreya; species Torreya grandis. Next base: position 183,512 of record JARHVA010008594.1, read on the forward strand.
GTTCAATGGATCTAATTATGCTTTTTGGAGTGATAGGATGAAGTCATACATATGTCCCTATGGTTTGATGTGTGGTAATATGTTTTGGATGGTTATGTTGCTCCTGTTATTCCTCAATATAGTGTTGTTGACAAGAAATATTTTGAGAAAAATTCTAGGGCAATGAATGCCATCACTTGTAGTCTTATAGAAACTAAGTTTACTAAAGTAATTCATTGCACATTTTCCAAGGAAATATGGGTTATATTGAATACTATTTTTGAAGTATATTTAAAGGTTAATCTTGCTAAGTTATAGACTCATATAAGGCAATTTGAAAGTCTCAAAATAAACCAAGAAGATACTGTAGTATCCTTTCTACAGAAGTTTGATGAGGTTGTGAACATCATCAGAGGTCTTAGAGAGAATCTTGAAGAGACTTATATTGTTCAAAAGGTATTAATTTATCTATCCCCCAATTTTGGTCTAAAACTATTTACTATTGAATATATTCATGATCTTACTCAGTTTAAGATGGATAAATTACATGGCACCCTTACTACTTATGAGATGAGGAAGAATGATAATATATCTCCAAAGAAAGAAGCAAATTTTAAGACTAAATTACAGACAAAAAATAAGTTCTAAGGTAGGAAACTCAAGGAGGATGAAATTCCTAATATAGATGAGGATGAACTAATTGCTTTGACTTTAAAAAAATTGTGAACATGTTCAGGGAAAGATAAAGGTAAGCTACCCCTCAAATGATTCAATTATGGTGAGATAGGACATTTTGTTAATAAGTGTCTTCATAAGTATAAAAAGGATGATGATGAAGAGTATGATCAAGGTCATGATGATGGAGATAGATATTTTAGGTTTGACAAAATCAAAAATGGATTCAGAAGGTTTGATAACAAGAAGTACTTCAAGGATAAAAAGAGTCTCTACACCAGAGAAGATTGTAACTCATCAGATGAGAGTAAAAATAGTGACTCAAAATATGATCATCAAGATGATGCTTCTACTGAAGATGAAGTTATGTTCATGGATGAGGAAGGAAGTTAATCACAGCAAAAAATGTCTACTTAGATTGATCTATATGATGATGAAGATGAGGTGGACTGTGAGACTACATTGGTAAATGCTCATGAAGAACTAAAGATTGAGAAGAATATCAATAAAAATATTAAATCTAAACTCAAGGAATTTGAGGAAAAATTTAATGTTTTTGAGGCAAGAATTGATGAAGATGCAAAGGAGCATGAAGATATGGTAAAAAAATATTAGTTGTCAATTAGAAATCCTATCTACAAGCTTAAAATCCAAAGAAGATGAATGTGCAAAATATGTAGTTGAAAATGAGTAATTGAAATCTAAGTTAAATAAGGTATCTACTAAATTAATGTCATTTGTGAGATTTGAAAAGAGCTCAAGTGGTATAAATAACATTGTAAATGATCTAAAGCATGCAAGTGATAAGACTGGTCTTGGATATAAATAAGAACCAGAGACTACAAATCAAGACAAGTTGAAGACTAATGTGAATAAGGTGGATCAGAATTTAAAGACAAATCATTAGACAAGGAATGAAGGTGATGGTAGGATGAATACAAGATAGATTAGATAACCAAATGCCATGAATTATCCAAATTTTAATGGTTACTATTATACTTGTAATCAGTTTGGGCATAGAGATAGACAATGTAGAAGACCTGCTAAGAATGAATTTGCTTGGAGATATGATGGGGATCATCAATCAAAAGGTGTAAGTAAGGTTGAGTGCCTCAACTATCCTAATGTTGGTCACTTTTCCAATTTTTATCCACTTAAGGCAAAATAATCTGAGTTTCCTTCAAGAGATATTAAGTATTACAGTTGTTATGAACTAGGACACATAATAAGATATTTTCCAAATATGGAAAGGTATAAAGAGCTTTTTGAAATAAATATGGTGTGCTTAAATTATGAACATAGAGGTCATATTTATAGATTATGCAAGCAAAGGTCTATAAGATAAAATAGGTTTTATCAGGCTTCTAGAGTTCAAGAAAGAAGATAAGATAATACATGGAAACCAAAGGTGGTAATTAGGAATTATGATGAGGCTGCATGTCCAAGTAATCTATTTCCTATGGTGAAGAATTATTTTAAAGTTGAAGAGTCCCAAGAGGTCTCATTGTTTTCTCATGTTGAGAATGAAAAGACTAGGCCCAAGGAGAAGACCAAGGTACTAGTTGAGACTAGTTCTAAGGTATGTATGGATCCAAGTGAACATCTTGTTGTTGTTGAATAAGTGACTAGTGATGAGGATCCATGTTTCAAGGAAGATTATTCAGATGAAAAGGTATGTCATGAATCTATGTTGTCTTCATGTATTGATAATCCAATCATAGAAGAAAAGGAGAATGTTGTAGTAGTTGAGGAAGTTGTGTCTCTAGAGCCAAAGAAGAAGAAGAATAACTATAAGTATCATCTAAGCAAGGAGGAAGAGGAATATGAGGATTTGTATTTATTTTAAGATCATTTAAGTATAGATAATGTATCTATCTATGATTATTAAGAGAGTCCTTTCAAGTGGAGAAGAAAATATTTTGTGGTGTTTTTCAATTAGAATAGTTTGTAGGGTCAGACTAAAGTTTGCCAGATGGAAAGGTGGATTTGTGATTTGCCAAGGTAATATTTTTTCACATAAAGGTCTGTTGACCTTATTCTATCATGCTCCAGGTGATTTTGTGATATGAAGGTATGTTAAAGTCTACTTGGAGAAATTTATTTGCTCTCAAGTTTCCTAGTTTATGCTTAAGAACTTGTGGATCCTAAAATGGGTTATAAGAAGTCAAGGTTCTTAATGGTGTGAAAGGTCAAATCTTGGTCCATAAGTATGTAATGGTTATCTCTAGGTGTACAAGAAGTTTTAGAGGTGGAGAATGATTGGAAGGTTTTATGCTAAATTTGTTTGTTTTAAGATTTTAGGGTTTAGGGATTTTCTAGAAAAGTGGTCTGCCTTATGAGTTAAGATTTAAGGATTCTTAATTTGTTGAATGGGCCAAATGGGTGGTCAAGTAAATATTGACAATGTTTTTAAGGTTTGTGTTTCTCAAGTTATTCTTGTTTATGTCAAAATGGAAGGTCAATTGGCTAGTAGGTTTATAAAGGAATTATATTACAGAGGATGATATTGTTATTGAAAATTGTTGTGATTGAGGGGGCATTTGAGAGTTCTCTATATATGAAGTAATGGGTCTTGAAGTTTTCTCTATTAAAATTTGTGTACTTTACAAGTTCTAGGTAGGGTTACAAGAGGATTAGACTGGCCTAGTGAGAAAAGTGCTTTTATTCAGTTCATCCAAAAGAGAAAATCATGAATGTATTCAAGGTGAGTTATCAAATTGGTTTAAAACATGTTTCCTAATTTTTGAATCATATGATGCTCTATTGATGGTCATGGTAGTGTCTTGAGAAAGAAGGTTGTTAATCATGTGTGGTGGTTCTTCATAGTGTGTGGAAATATAAAGATGCTCAAGTAGTGTAATTGATCATAAATATTAGGGGGAGTCCCTCTTAGATGTCTCTTGGTAAGTTATATCAAATTACATTATTTTGTGTGTTCTATCTTCATTAGTTACTATGCTTATGAAGAAGAGTGTTGGCATAGAGCAAGATGAAGTTATCAAGACAAAAACAAGTTGGCTCAAGGTAAGGAGGAGTTTATAACATATTTATAAGATCATCCTTTCTTATTTGATAGTATTTTTAGGTCCTCAATATCATATTGTGCCCAATTGATCATTGTGTCAAAGGGGGAGAAAGGTCTTACTAGGGATAAAGTCCCTATTTGTAGGAGTGCTTTGAAGATAGAGAAGGTGAGCTATATATTTATATATTGATGGGTATTGACATTAGTGACAAAGAGGGAGACTATTAAAGAGTTGTCATAATGATGTCATGGTGGTATCATTTAGATGCTCTAATGAGTGTATAAATTTCCTTGATATTCTATGTGATAATGACAAAGTGTGCAATGTGCTTCTTCTAGTGTGATTTATATATGGTTGGTTGATATTCAGTATTGACATAGCTTGAAAGAATTAGGGATGAGTATGGAGGATTGATCATGTGAAATGGGTCCTATAAAATGTGATACATGCTTTGATAACTTGTGTTTATAAGTGGAATTCATTTGGTAATCATAGTTCTCATCTAGAGATTTTGGGTCTATTGGCAGAAAATCCGAGTAGGCAGTTTAATGATGTCACCATTACCAAGTGGGGAGTCAAGGGGAGTTAATCATATGGTTGTGATCAAATTCATCCCTAATTTTTATTTAATAGATCTCAAGTCATGCATAAAAACATGGTTAAATATATGAGGGTGCAAAGTTAGATTCTTAGTCAGAATTCATTATTTTCCCATACTTAGCAAAATTTGTAGATTGGCCAGAAAGAGCTGAGTAAACATGTTGATGAGGTCAACATTTGCATGCATGAAGGTTTTAGGATTAAATGATCATGTGGTTTTATTTATTTTTTGAACCTAGTTTATTTATTCTATTTTTTAGATCATGTGATGTAGTGTATCAAAAGATATGCATATGCAAAATTGGATTCCCAGGTACATTGACTATGTTTTTCCATACTTAGCCAAATTTGCATAAGGCTAAAAAGAGTTGAGTGAGCATTTTATGGTGTTATATATTGCAAAATTGAAGGTGTAAATAGAAACTGGCCATATGGGTTTATTTAGTTTTGAGCATATGTCATTTTCACTAAATTTTAGTTCATGTACTAAAGCATGACAAAAGTTATGGATGCTCAAAGTTGGCCTCTTACGTAGGTTTGGACATGGTTGCCTCTATGATAGAAGATTTTGAGAAGACACTTTAATGGTGTTATACCTCACATGCATGAGGGTTCCATAAGAAGTGTGTCATATGGTTGGAATATCCTATGTGAGGAGATCATCTAGTCCAAGTTTGAGATCTTATGTTGAAGCACAAAAGAAGTTATTGAGGTACAAAAATTTTTACTCATGCATATTAAAATGGTCCCCATAGTCATTTTTTGTAGTGTTAAAGATTGAGAAAGATCGATGGTGCACATTTTCTTAATGGAGTCAGGAAGTAATGACATGAGAATAGGTACATGATATTTAATGACTAAGCAAAGGTACAAGATAATGATCCAATGATGAGTAGGCATTCGTACAATTGATCTAATGGTGAGCGTTGATCACTAAAGCCTTGGTTGATCTATAGATATTGATGGCATGTATGGAGTCAAAATTTCAAGGATGCATGAGATGTGGTCAAATTGATAGAGGCTTAATAATCAAGTATTGGTGCATATGTGTTAAAGATCAATCAAGATTGATGAAGTGTATTTGATAAAAAAATTAAGATTTCACAAGATTAAAGTTTAGTGTTCAAAGGTTAACTGTGACCATTGCCATTTAAGTATTTGAAATTACTAAGGGAAATACCAGTGTCTAGTTTTTAGATCATAGCTTTTGATAGAATATGAATTTGATATTTTAGTGAAAATCAAAGTGGCAATCTAGCTATATGGTTTTGAATATCTAGAAGTTTGTATTGAAAAATATATTGAGCTCCAAATTTGATTGCGTTTTCATATATGTTATGCAAGTGATGAAAGAAAAATATTCAAGCTTATGTAGTTGTTGTTTCAATGTTTCATGGTAAATTAGATATTAAGGATTGTTATAGACTCCATGACATTGCTTTGTGTGGTTCTTAGAGGTGGGACTAATCTATCTTAAGTATGAACAATCCTTAAGAAATTGACTATATGTTCATTAATGGCATTCCTATGTATAAGTTCTCTATTTGAGTTGTTTGAACATATGTAAAAGTAAGCTAAGATGTCTGTGATCTTTTGATGATGTCCTAGGGGACATAAAGATTGGATCTATATGTTTTTAAGTAGTCCTGTGTTCTTATTATGCTCAAAGAAGTGTCAAAGAGTTAAATGGGTCTCCATAGGACCTAAATGTGACTTAGGACTATTTTGAAAGGGGATTGTACTTAAGTGTGACCCATATGAGATTCCTTAAGGGTGAAGGCATGTAGTGTGGCTGACAAGGATTATTAATTGATAATTCATGATTGCTCTATATATAGTGGAACCAAATGTATTGAGCTCTAAACTATTGAGTGTGAGACTGTGGATAGATTTGCGAGAGGCTTATATGTGTGGTTTATGGAGTGAAAGATAGGTAGTGTGCCTATTCATGAAATTAATGAAAAAAATAGTAGGGTAAATGTGTGTATGACCTATAAGTCATGTTTCTAGTGTCAAGATACTACTCTTGCAGTATGTGGATATGCAAAGAGGTTCATGTGTGCAGATGAGGACAATTTGAGTGAAGCAGGTGAGGATTGTGAGATGCCTATGTGAGAGGCTTATTTGATATATATATATATATATACATACATAACACACACACATGCACACACACACACACACTCTCTCTCTCTCTCTCTATATATATATATATATATATATATATATATATATATATAGAGAGAGAGAGAGAGAGAGAGAGAGAGTGTGTGTGTGTGTGTGTGTGTGTGTGTGTGTGTGTGTGCGTTATGTATGTTTTATATAATCTAGAGATCCATAATCAGGTGTTGAAGACATAAATCCTAAGGTGGAAGTGTTCTTATCAAAGGAGGGTCTAAAGGAGTTGGTCTTCCTTAGGGGTAGTTTCTCCTTGTAAATAGTTGTTTTACTAATGTCAGGTGGTCTAAAGGAGTTGATAATCTTAAGGGAAGGTGCTCCTTGTGGAATAGGTGTTTCAATAAATACCTATAGTCAAGAGGACATGATCAAGGCTTGTTGGTATAAATGTGTTGATCAGTCTCTTATTTATAATCATATTATAGGATAGTAGTCCATGTGTTTGCAGGATTGAAAGTGGGTTTTATTCCCCAAGAGGGTTTCCCACATAGACCTTATGTTATGTATGTGATCTTGCATTATGTTTATTGTTCATTACTATGAATGATATGTATGCTTCATAAATACTTGTGTTGAATGCTTAATTATTTGTAAGGGTTTGAAAATTAAATTGGATTATTTGCCATCACTAATTCACTTCCCCCCCCCTCTCAGTGGATTTTACCTTTAATAATAAAATCCATAAAAATTAAAATCTAAACCATCAAAGAAGCAAAAGGAAATGACCAAAAGGCAAAAACAAAATATTCAAAATTCAAATCACACCAAAAAGATGTGATATCTATTTGGCATATCTCCTACCCTAGTTGATTCTAAGGTCCATTGGGGTGTAGTCACCTAGTAGATTGGGGTAGGAGGTCTCAATATTTAACAATATATATCATTTAGTGCCACCTAATTTCTCACACAAGTACTCAATATTCACAATAGACTAACAACTTTATAAGAGCTATTGAAGAATGGGGAACATGTTGTGGGAAGGTAGGTCCATTTTAATTTTATTTCATATCCAACATTCATGGGATAATATTTTTACTTCACTCGTTAACCCAAATTTGTGCTGGTAGGAGTAGTTCTCTAGGGTCATTATTGTCGAAAGTCTATTCGTCTTACTAGATTTATTTGAATGTCTTGTCTTAGGTAAAGATTATGTTTTCACCTTGGTGTCACCCTATTTTACCCCACCACCCATTTCATTTTATTCTTTCATTATCACTTTTTTTTCTTATTCTATTCCAAATTCCTATCCTTTTTATTCTTCATATCTTTCAGATATGCTAAGAATATAACCATTTTAGTTCATCCAAAACTAGAATAGAGGCTACATATTTGTATTTATTTGAGATACTCTTTAGATTGTTTAATTATATTTATAATATCTCCCTTGGTTATGTTTTGAATTTGATATTATTTGTTTCACCTTTTTGTAGATTTGTTTTTCTTATTTAGTTTATTTTGTTCACATTTTTCCATCTTTGTTTGAGTATGGCTTTTTTACTTCTCTTAAATTTATGTTGCTTAAATTATCTATCTTATGATTCCTTGGTTTGATTTTTATTGTTACTTTTTTTTTACTTTGGATGAATTATTGGGTCTTTTGGTCACTAGTAACCTTGGCTTTTCAATTACCCGAGATTCTCTTTATTATTACTTTTCAAACTTGGTATTTGGCTCTAACCTAGCCTTTTTCATCATGGCTTGTTAATTTTCCAAGTAATTACATTTTTTATACAAATTTTACCATCCAATTTGTTTTTTATATGTTTTTTTGTCTTTTCTCTCTAGCCTTTTATCCCTCAAGTTTGTTTAAAAGCAATTACTGCACCCTCCATGATCAAGACTGTAAATACAATAGACAATCATTTAACAATAAAGGTAAGTTAAGGTATGTATATTTTACTTTCAAATATTTCAACAATTTACTTAATATCATTTATTTTTTTCATTTTATTGCAATTTTTTAGCTCAGTTATTATGTTATTATTTTATTTCTCAAAACACCATATCATGTTACACTATGGTGATATGTGATGAGCTTCAAGTGAGGTCTATGTATATATAATATTTTAAAACATTATAATTTATTGATGATTTATCTCTTACATCAATTTATCAATTTTTAATCTATCTAAGTGAATATGTTAAATGGTGCATCAAGAAAGGGGTGGACAGACCATTGGTTCTTCACAAGAGACATATTTTTAATCTATCATGCCAATATCCACTACAAAACATGCATAATTGATTCCCTAAGAAATATTCCTTGTAACATCCCCTAACATAACCAATACATATATTTTTTGACTATATTGCCCTAGGTTATTATAGTATTTTTTTATTCCCACCAAACTCATACTAGGTTATCCTAGGTCAATGCATTTAGAAAGTTGCAACATATGTTTCAAAAATAGGCCAACCCAAGTTGACCTAGTTCGAGGCCAAATAATAACTTTTTAAACTATGTCAAGGTGAGTCGATATTGTCAGATAGAGTTATAAGAGGGGTTAGGATCACTCAATCACTATAAATAGAATTCTAGGAAGGGTTAGGAACATTCATTTTCACACTATTATTTCTCACAATTCTACTTAAGTTTACATTTGGGAGAAGATAATTCTTAAATCTTGCCTTAGAGGGAAATAAATTTTTTTGTGGAGTCTTGGATGTAAATATGAGAAGTCTTATAGCCTAGAGATAATTTCAACCATTGTGATATTTACAGACCATAAGAATATCTTGAAAATCACCATTAGACAATGGAGAGATTGAGTCATGATAAGTTTTATTCAAGGTAAGTATTTATAACCCTATCTCTTTTAATTTGATAGATATATATTACATAATTAATAGCTTGAATGTATAACTCATTATTTTAATCTCCTCTACACTCAAAACTTAGTCTAGGTATAGGGATTTTAAAACTTTCCATTTCCCACCTTAGGTAACCTAGGTCCCTATTTTACTACAATGGTTCATTACACTTTTTAGTTTGTTTTAACCATCACCCTTTTTTTTCATTAATATTTGGTATACATAGATTATATTAATTTTATTATAGAGACATAGTTATGTTTATTGCATTATATTTATTTCCTATAGGTATTGGAACCCTCTCCATTTATGTTGTGTGATAAGTGATCCTCTATCTAAGTTTAGTGGATCTATTTATCAAAAAAAAAATAGTTGATTTACCTTATTCGAGTCCAAATATAATTAAGTGAGATTTATATCTTATTTTGTTGAATATATGGACTATTTATGCCTAATATGGAATTGGGTACAAAGGGATTCAACATCCTTATTTTTGAAGGACTTATCATTAACAAAAATATAACATAAAATTATGTGGCTAAGGATGAACTTTGAGATTTTTTTACTGTTATCTATGTGATAGGAATTTACTACACCCATTTTGTGAATTTTTTATTTGTATTAATGATATTTTTATACATAATAGCTAAATTAGGGTTTATTTTGCCAATAAGATTGAGCCCCCATGTAGAAAAGAGCCACACAATTGTAATTTATTACAGAACTTAAGATTGAGCATGAATAATATCCTCATATTTCTAACATATGTTGGAGAGTTTTTATTGATGTCATGGAGGTGTCCTAATGAGTGGATGAAGTTATTTGATAGCCCAAGTAACAATGATAAAGTGTGCAATGTGCTTGTTCTAATGTGGTTTATGTTGGATTGGTTGATCTTCGATTTTGGCATGGTTAGAGATGTTCATGGATATGTATGGTGATTGGATCATATGAAATAAGTCCATAAGATGTTATCTATACTTTGAGAGATTTTATGCATAATTGGAATTAGTCTAATAGTCCATAGTTTTCATCTAGATAGTTTGGTGTAATGGTAGAAAATCTTAGTAAACATGTTGATGAGGTCAACATTCACATGTGTGGGTGTTATAAGATAATGTGATCATATGGGTTTGTTAAATTTTAGACCTAATTTATTTATGATAATTTTTAGATCATGTGATGAAGTACATAAAAATATATGCTTATGCAAAGTTGGGCTCCTAAGCAGTTTGACTATGTTTTTCCATACTTAGCCAATATTAAAATGTGGTAAGAAGAGTTGAGTGAGAATTTTGATGGTGTTGTATCTTGTACATGTGAAGGTGTCAATAAAAATTGATCATATTATTTTATTAATTTTTTATCCTAATTAATTTATTCTAAATTTAAGATCATGTACTAAAGCATGACAAAACTTATGCTTGACATAGTTGGCTCTATGATAGAATTTTTTGAAAAGGCATTTTACTGGCATTATAACTTGCACATGTGAAAGTTTCAAGACCTATGTGTCACATGGTTGGATTATCCTATGTGAGGAGATAAGTTTGTCTAAATTTTGTATCTTGTGTCAAATAATAGAATTAGTTATTAAAGATATAAAATGGCTACTTAGACATATTGAAAGGGTCCCCATCCTTAGTCATTTTTGAAAGTGTTAAAGCTTGAGCAAGATCGATGGTGCACATTGATCCAACAAGTTAAGAAGTAGTGATATGAGGATAGGTGAATGATTTTTAATGACTAAGTAAAGGTATAAGATAAAGATCCAATAGTAAGCAGGCATTTATACAAATTGATCGAATGGTAAACATTGATCATTATAGACCAAGTTGATTGGTAGAGATCAATAGAGCATGTGGAGTCAACATTATGAGATTACATGAGATGAGGTCAAAGTGACTATTATTTAATGTTTGGATTTGGCATACTATAGATCAATGTTCAAATAATATTGATGGTGTGAGATTGATCTAATAAAGAGATGACGCGAGATGTGAGCAAAGTTTCATAGATTTAACTATGACCATTACTATTCAAATATTTGAATTTAACATGGGGAAAAGTAATATATGGACTCTAGGATATAAATTTTTATTTAGAAGGAATTTACTATTTCCATAAAAATACAAGTTGTAGAAGACTCCAAGGTGTATTTGGCTATATGGATTTGAAGATCTAGAAGTATGTATAGTCAAATATATTGAGCTTCAAAGTTTACTATGTTTCCATATATGTTATACAAATGACTCCAGAAGGATATTTGAGCTTATGTAGATGTTATTTTGATGTTTCATGGTGAATTGTCTATTACGTAATGTTTTAGAATCCATGAGGATGCTCTGTGAGTATTTTATAGGAGTGATCAATCTATCTTGAATATGAACAATGCTCAAGAAGTTGAGTGTATGTTCGACATTGGTATTCATATGTGTAAGGTCTCTACTTGATTTTATTGAGCATATGAAAACATGATAAAAGGTGAATATGATCATTTGAAGATGTCCTAGGGGACATAAATAGTGGACTTTTGTATTTGTAAATGGTCTTACATTTTTAAATTGCTCAGAGATATATCAAAAAAGGTGAATGGATATCCTTAAAACCTAAAAGTAACTTAGGCTTATTTGAAAGGGGATTGTGCTTAAGTGTGACCCATATGAGATGACTTAAGGGTGAAGACATGTTTTTTGGCTGACAAGGAATTAATATGGACTTGATAATTCATGATTTCTCTATATATAGTGGAACTAAATGTGTTGGGTTTTAGATTTGTAAGCGAGAGACTGGGGAGAGATTTGTGAGAGGATTATGGGTATGGTTTGTGGAAGTGAATGATAGGTAGTGTGCCTGTTGGTGGAATAAATGAGAATAATAGTTGGTTGGATATGTGTATGACTTTAGGTCATTTTTCTAACATTAGGATAGTGCTCTAGTAGTTTGTGGATATGTAAAGAGGTCTAAGTGTGCAGATTATGTGAATAAGGAAATATTTTTTGACATGCCTATGTGAGAGGCCAATTTTAGATAGAGAGTTTATGTAGTTGTCAAATAATCAATAGGTCCATCATTAGGTGTTGAAGACATAATTTCTAAGGTAAAATTTATATTTCCAAGGAGGCTCTAGAGGACTTGGTCTTCCTTAGGGGTAGTTGCTCCTTGTGAAATAGGGTTTCACTAAATACCTTTGATCAGAAGTACTTGATCAAGGTTGTAGGTCAAGACTTAATCGTCTCTTATTTAAGATCATTGTATAGGATAGAAGTCTATGTGTTTATAGGACTGAGAGTGGGTTGTATTCCCCAAGAGGGTTTCCCACATAAATCTTGTGTTGTGTATTTGATAATACATTATGTTTATTGTTCACTACTATGAATGATATATATGCTTCATAAATGCTTGTGTTAAATGCTTAAGTATTTATATGGGTTTAGAAATTTAACTAGATTTTTCACCATCATTGACCTCCCACTCAATAGATTTTACCTATAAGAATTAGTATTATACCAAGGTCCTTTGGTAAAATCTTGACAACTTGAAGGTGATCTAAGGTATAATGGCTAGTCAAAATGTGTAAGGTGGTTTCTCTAATAAATATGCACTACTATTCAATGGATATAATTATGATTTTTGGAGTGCTAAGATGTAGACATACATTATGTACCTAGGTTTTGATGTATGACAATTTGTTTTGAATGGTTATGTTTCTCTTACAATTCCTCCATCTAGTTTTGTAGATAAGAAGCTAATTGAGAACAACTCTAAGGAAATGAATGCCATCACTTATGGTCTTACAAAAACTGAGTTTATGAAAGCAATTCATTGCATATCTATCAAGAAAATATGGGATAAATTGGAGACTATTTTAAGGGGATTAAAAGGTTAAGTTAGAAAAGCTATAGACTCATAAAAGGCAATTTGAAAGTCTCAATATGAATGAATAAGATATTATGGAATCTTTTCTATAGAGAATTGATGAGATTTTGAACATCATTAGAGATCATGGAGAAAATCTTGAAGAGACTACTATTGTTTAAAAGGTATTAAGGTATATGTCCCCCAAGTTTGATCCAAAAGTATCTTCTATAGAGAAGAGTCATGACCTTACTTGGTTGAAGATGGATCAATTTCATGGCACCCTTACAAACTATGAGATGAGGAAGAATGATGATATACCTCCAAATAAGGAAGCATATTTCAATACTAAAATGTAGATAGAGAAGAAGTTCTCAAGTAAGAATCTCAAGAAGGATGGCATTCCTGATATATATGAAGATGAATTAATTTCTTTGATTTCAAGGAAATTGAGAATAGGTTCAGGGAAGTATAAAGGTAAGCTACCCCTTAAATGCTTTAATTATGGTGAGATAAGACAATTTTCTAATGAGTGCCCTCATAAGTATAATAAGGATGATGATGAAGAGTATGATCAAGGTAATGATGATGGAAAGAGATATTTTAGGTCTGATAAAAGCAAAAAGGGATTCAGAAGGATTGATAATAAGAAGAATTACTTCAAGGAAAAGAAGAGTCTCTACACCGAAGAAGATTATAGTTCATTAAATGAGACTGAAAATAGTGACTCAAAATATGATCATCAAGATGATGTTTCTACTAAAGATGAAGCTCTATTCATGGTTGAGTAAGGAAGCTAATCACATCAAAATGTGTCTACTTAGAGTGATTTAGATGATGATGAAGATGAAGTGGGCTATGAGACTGCATTCGCTAATGCTCATGAAGAACTAAAGATTGAGAAGAAGATCAATAATAATATGAAATCTAAACTTAGGTAATTTGAGGAAAAATTCAGTGTGTTTGAGGCAATAATGGATGAAGATGCCAAAGAACATGAAGATATGGTCAAACATTTCAATTGTCAGTTGGAAATTCTATCTACAATATTAAAAGCTAAAGAAGATGAATGTGAAAGGTATGTAATTGAAAATAAGTCATTGAAATATGAGTAAGTGAAGGTATTTAGTAAGGTTATGTCAATTGTGAGATTTTAAAAGAGCTCAAGTGATCTAGTCAAAATTTTGAATTATCAAAAGCATTCAAGTGATAAGATTGGTCTTGGATACAAAGAAGAACTATAGACTATAACTCAAGACAAGATGATGTTTAATGTGAATAAGGACAATTAGCCTTTGAAAACAAATCATTATACAAGGAATAAAGGTACTAGTATAATGAATACAAAATAGATCAAAAAACTAAATGCCTTAAGGTATGCAAATTTCAATGGTTTTTACTATACTTGTAATCAATTTGGGCATAGAAACAGAGAATGTAGAAAACATGCTAAGAATGAATTTACTTGGAACTATGATGGGGGTCATAAGTCAAAACGTGTAAGCATGGTTGAGTGTCTCAACTATCATGATGTGCGACACTTTGAAAAATGTTATCCATTCAAATTAATATAAGTTGAGTTTCCTTCAAGAGATATTGAGTGTTATAGATGTTATGAACTAGGACACATTGAGAGATATTGTCAAACTATGGAAAGATAGAAAAATATTTTTGCAAAAAGTATGGTATGATTTAATTGTAAATAGAGAGGTCATATTGCTATATTCTTCAAGCAAATGCCTACAAGATATAATAGGTTTTATCAATATCCTAGAGTAAAAGAAAGAAGACAAGTTAATACATGGAAATCAAAGATGGTAAGAATGAGTCATGATGAGACTATAGATCCAAGTAATCTATTTTCTATGATGGAGAATGCTTCTAAAGTTAAAGATTTTCAAGAGGTCTCATTATCTACTAATGTTTATAATGAAAAAACTAATATTAAGGAGAAGACCAAGTTAATAGTTGAAGCTAGTTCTGAGGTATGTATGGATTCAAGTGAACATCTTATTGTTATTGATCAAGTGCCTAGTGATGAGGATCCAAGTTGCAAGGAAGATTATTTAGATGAAAATGTATGCCATGAATCTATGTTGTCTCCATGTATTGGTAATAAAAGCATAGAAAAAAAGGAGAACATTTTAGTAGTTGACGAAGTTGTTTTTCTAAAGCCAAATAAGAAGAAGAAGAACTATAAGTATCATCTGAGCAAGGAGGAAGAGGAATATGAGGAGTTCTATTTATTTTAGAACATTGAGGTATAGAAGGTGTCTTTATCTATGTTTCATAAGAGACTCCTTTCAAGTGAAGAATCAAGTGTTATCATGGTGTTTTTTTAATTTAATTAGTCTACAAGGTAGATTTAAGGTTTATAGATGGAAAAGGTGAATTTGTGATCTGAAGGTATGGTAAAGTCTATTTGGAGTTTTATGTTTACTCTTAGGTTTCCTTGTTTGTGCTTAAGAACTTGTAGGTCCTAAAATGGGTTATAAGAAGTTAAGATGAACTTGTAGGTCCTAAAATGGGTAATAAGAAGTCAATATTCCCAATGGTTTGAAATCTCAAATCTTGGTCTAGAAGTATGTCATGGTTGTCTCCAGGGGTACAAGAAGTTTCAAAGGTGTACATTGACCAGAAAGAAGTTTGTTGACCTTGTTGTTTTTGAGATTCTAGGGTTTTAGGATTTGATATAAAAATGGTTTTCCTTATGAGTTGAGGTCTAAGGATTATTAATATGTTTAATGGGCCAAATTGGTGGTCAAATCAAGCTTCATGTAGAATTAAAGGTTTTTGCTTCTCGAGATATTCATGTTTTTGTCATGTTGGAGGCTTAAATAGCTAATATGTTTGTAAAGGAAGTATATTGCCAAAGATGAGCTTGGTGATGAAAACTACTGTCCTTGATGGGCATATGAAAGTGATCTAGATGTGAAGTTGTAGGTACTGAATATATGTCTATTGAAAGTTATGGGCTCTACAAGTTCTAGGTAGGACTACAAGAGGACTAGATTGGCCTAGTGAGAAGAAGAATGTTTTTTATTCAATTTGTCCAAAAGATAAAATCATGATTGTTTCATGGTGGGTTATCAAGTTGGTTTAGAACATGATTATTGATTGATGAGTTGTATGTTACTTTGATGGTGGTTATGGAAGTGTCTTGAGAAAGAAGGTAGGTAAGCATGCATGATGGTTCCTAATGGTGTGTGGAGATCTGAAGATAATAAAAAAGTGTAATCACTCAGAAATCTTAGGGGGAGTCCCTCTTAGATGCCTCTTATTAATTTCCATCAAATTTTAATTTTTTTGTGTGTTTTGTCTTCATTCGCTATTGTGTTTGGTTGAAGAGAGTGTTGTCATGGAGCAAGAGGAAGTTTTCAAGGCAAGAAAATGTAGGCTCAAGGTAAGGGGGAGTTTATATAATATGTCTAAGATGGTCCTTTCCTTTTTTGATAGTATTTTTAGGTCCTTAGGATTATTTGGTTCTAACTTTGTCATTTTGTCAAAGGGGGAGAAAGTTATTATTGTGGGAGTGATTTAAGGAGAAAAGGTGAACTGTATATTGCTATATATGATGTTTGTTGACATCAATGACAAAGGGGGATATTTTTGGAGATTTTTTAGTGATGTCATGATGATTTCATGGAGGTTTCATGGTGAGTGGATGGAGTACTTTGATAGCCCAAGTAATAATGAAAAATCATGTAATGTACTTATTTTAGTGTGTTTTATGTTGGCTTGGTTGATATTCAGTTTTAGCATGGTTATATATGTTCAGGGATGATTATGGTGATTTTTTCATATAAAAGAGGTACCTATTATGTTATCTATGATTTGATAGCTTCTATTCATAAGTGGAATTGATTTTATAGTCCATATTTTTCATCTAGATAGTTTGGGTTTAGTGGCTGAAAATCTCATTAAGCATGTTGATGAGGTCAGCATTCGCACATGTGGTTGTTATAGGAGAAGGTGATCATATGGGTTTATTTAGATTTGGACCTAGGTTATTTTCACTAGTTTTTAGATTATGTGATGTAGTGCATCAAAATATATGCTTATGCAAAGTTGGGCTCCCAGGTAGTTTGACTATGTTTTTCCATAGCCAATTTTACAATGTGGCAAGAAGAGCCAAGTGATATCTTTGATGGTGTTGTATCTTACACATGTGAAGGTGTCAATAGAAACTAATCATATAGGTTTGTTTAATTTTAATCCTAGTTCATTTATGCTAAATTTAAGATCATGAACTGAAGTGAAACAAAAGCTATGTTTGTTAAAATTTGGCCTCTCAGGTAGGTTTTGACATAGTTGTCTCTATGATAGAAGTTTTTGAGAAGGAATTTTAATGGAATTATATCTTTCACATATGAAGGATTTAAGAGCTATGTGTCACAGGGTTTTATTATCTTGTGTGAGGAGATCATCTATTCCAAATTTGAGGTCATGTGTTGAAGTGCAAAATAAGTTATTAATGATAAAAAATGGCTACTTAGGCATATTGAAAGGGTCCCCATACTTAGTCATTTTTGAAACTATTAAAGCTCAATCAAGATCAATAGTGTGCACTGCTTCAATAAATCAAGAAGAAACAAGATGATAATAGGTGCATGATGTTTAATGACTGAGTAAAAATATATGATAAGGATCTAATGATGAGTGGGAATTCATACAAATTGATCAAATGGTAAGCATTGATTGTTATAGACTAGGTTGATCCACAAACATCAGTAGAGCCTGTGGAGTCAACATTATGAGGTTGCATGAGATGAGGTCAAAGTTATTGTTGTTTAACATTTGAATTTGGTAGACTATGTATTAATGTTCAAAAAAAAATGATAGTGCAAGATTGATCCAAAGCTAAGATGACACAAGATACAAGAAAAGTTTCCCAAGTTTAATTGTGACCATTGTTATTCAAATATTTGAATTTAACATAGGGAAAAACCAATGTTTGGTTTTTGGGCTATAAATTTTGATCGAGGATGAATTTTCTATTGACATAAAAAGTAAAGTGGTAGAGGACTCCAAAATGCATTTGGATATATGGATTTGAAGATCTAAAAGTGTGTAAAGAAAATGTATTGAGCTTTAAAGTTGATTGTTTTTCTGTATATGTTCTGCAAGTGACCCAAGAAGGATATTCAAGCTTATGTAGATGTTGTTTTGATGTTTCATGGTAAATTGGATATTATGGAGTATTTTAGACTCTATGAGGATGGTCTATGAGTATTTTTGAGGTGTGATCAATCTATCTTGAGAATGAACAATGCTTAAGAAGTTGATCATATGTTTTACATTGGTGTTCCCATGTATAAGGTCTCTATTTGAGTTGATTGAGCATATGCATAGGTGAGTAAAGGTGAATGTGATCATTTGAATAAGTCCTAAAAGACATAAGGAGTAGACCTATGTATTTTTAAATGGTTTTGTGTTCTTAAATTTTTTGGAGATATATCAAAAATGGTGAATGGATATCCATAGGACCTAAAAGTGACTTAGACCTATTTAAAATGGGATTATGCTTAAGTGTGACCCATATGAGATTCCTTAAGGGTGAAGACATGTTCTATGGATTACAAGGAATTATTATGGACTTGATAATTTATGATTTCTCTATATATAATGGAACCAAATGTGTTGGGTTCTAGATTTGTAAGTGAGAGACTAGGGAGAGATTTATGAGAGGCTTATGGTTGTGGTTTGTGCAAGTGAAGGATAGGTAGTGTGTTTGTTGTTGGATTTAATGAGTAAAATAGTTGGTTTACTTTGTGTATGACCTATAGGTCATGTTTCTAATGTCAGGATAGTGCTCTTGTATTTTATGGAAATGTGAAGAGGTCTGAGTGTGTAGATTGTGTGAAGAAGGAAACATTTTATGACATGCCTATGTGAGAGGCCTATTTGAGATGGAGAGTTTGTAAAATTATCATATAATCAAGAGGTCCATCATCAAGTGTTGAAGACATTATTTCTAAGGTGAAAGTGTTATTTCCAAGGAGGGCATAAAAGACTTGGTCTTCTTTAGGGGTAATTACTCCTTGTGAAATAGGGTTTCACTAAAGACCTTTGATCAGAAGGACTTGATCAAGGTTTTAGGTTAGAAGGACATAGCCGAAGGTTCTTAATTAGGACTTGATCAATATCTTATTTATGATAATATTATAGGATAGCATTCCATGTGTTTTCATAATTGAGAATGGATTTTATTCCACAAGAGGGTTTCCCATGTAGATCTTGTGTTGTGTATGTGATCTTGCATTATGTTTATTATTCACTGCTATGAATGATCTGTATGCTTCATAAATGCTTGTGTTGAATGCTTAAGTATTTAAAAGGGTTTGGAAATTGAATTATATTTTTTTACATCATTGATTCACCCCCCTCTTAGTTGATTGTACCTCTAAAAACATAGTACATGCACTATTTAACATACTGGAAAACATTTATTTCCTTATTAGGTGAATAGTAATCTCAACAGTTTCTTAGTAAGGACTATAAAACTAGTACATGAACCACATATTACATCATGGAACTCCATGATACATAACTTATCCTCTTATAAATTTAAAAATCATAAAAAAGTTACATCATAACCCCTATGGTATATGGTATCACCAAAGAGTTTGAAATGTGAAACACGTTGGATAAATGATTTCTTATTACTATGTGAAATTTTTCATGGAATAATGTTATCATGGAGGTAGATTTAGATATAAAGTTACCATGAGGAATTGGGACCAATAATTTCAAAAACCATGTTGGATTTGGGGACTTAATTATTTGGATAATGTCTTTCTACATTTGTAGAAGAGAACCAATGGTTACCATGGTATATATAACTTTGTTCTTGGAATAAGAAACTTGTTTAAAGAGGATGTAAGTGAAATAATATTTGAAACTACCAATCATTCTCTTTTATGGGATAATATTTTCATCTTATCTTTGAAATTCATCATTCACTTTATTTATTATGATTTGGGAATTTCTATACACTAATGGATGTTGTATATTCCATTTGATTGTTATTTTTAGACTAAAAATGATGACTTCAAATTCAAAAATGTTATTAGTACAAGGAAACTTTCTTTTGAATTCCATTGGAATAATATCACTCTATGGTGTAAGGAATATGACACCTACCCCTAAGATAGGAGTAATGAATGAGCCATTAATGTACAATTTTAATTTTGATGACTTGTCAATAAATAATATAAACTCATCTAGATAACTAATGGTCAATGACTAACTATTTAACAAGGATGCTTCTGTAAATTGATCCAAAATAACTTATTCCTTGATAGATTTTTGGTTCACATATTCAAAGTCAAGTTCAGTAAGTAATATTACCCATTTAGCCATTCTACAAGTAAGAGCTGTTTCAGAGAGAAGATACTTAAGTGGATCTAATTTTGTTATGATTTTTGTTTGATTGTTAAGTATATAATGTCTCATCAAGTGTGCCAAAATGTAAACAATGAAATTTAGAGATTAATTAGAAACTAAGAAAAAAACTTGAATTCTTACTCCAAATTTCACATAAATCCTAGATATATCAATGAAAGAAAACAAAATAAGAATCTTGCCTCACTTACCAAGTAGAATCTTATCTTTCATGGGATCAATGTGCTTTTGGTTTTTGAAATGTGGTTGCTTAATGAAAATTATATGCAATGTAGTCCAATTATTTTTTGATAATATGATGATGGATTGATTAACAATAGATGCTTAATTAAATGATTTTAATTATTGTGATAATGATTTATAAGTGACATCCTCAAATGGAAGAGGACAGGTTTATTTATAGCCTTTTTGGTGAAGAAATGGATGGTCATATTTAATCCAATTTTATTTAATTTATTGATTTTGGATGGTTGACATTTTATATAAATTCACTATGTGGAGTCTCACTATATGAAATGCATCATGTTTATAAATCGATCCTAGCTCAGAGAAGATAGATCATACCTACACTTTTTATTGGGAATACATTTGTTAAGCAAGTCATGACCACTATGGGGATCTGTTAGACCTAATTATGGGATCACTTGTCACAATACACCATGTGAGGTAGGGATCCAAAGCCTATAGTCTAACACAATCATGAAACAACCCTAAAAAAGTCATAGATTTAATATTTCACCTATGTTTAATAAATAAGAAAGTAAATCTAATAAAGTGCACACCAAAGCTTGTAGCACAATAAAGGGGTTATAATCAATAAAAAAAAAATATAAGAGAATCTAAATAAAGCTAAGTATGAGTAATAACCAAATACATGGAATATGAAGATTAATATTATTTGAGACAACACTTATGCTACTTCTATCTACTAAAGAGAGGATAACAAAGTTAGAATATACTTATCTGAATGTGAATTCATGGAGACTCAAACTCTCCCTTAGCCAAAGGAGATTTGAAAGAGGTTATTGTGGTTTGTAAGGATCACTTAGAAATGCTAAAGCATCCAAAAATTATCCACAAGACTATATTATCCAAGTAGAAACCCTAATCTAAGACTCCTCAAGTATAATGATGAAAGAGCAAATTGTGAAGAAGCACGAGTGAATAATAACTCTTGATTGTATATTATAATAATGATAGAAATGATCTTATATATATAGGTCGATCTTGTACTAAATATTTTTGAAAACTTTGGTTGTATAGGGTTAGCCATGGTCGACCTAGTGTGTTTTCAAGGATAACTCACTAGGTTTGAGCTAGGTTGGCCAAAAGGCTAACAAACACAAAAAGTGAAAAAAACCCTTAACTATATAGGGTCGACCATGGTCAACCTAGTATAATAGATAGTCTAAAAGATAATTAAGGCAAAAAAAGGAGGATGGAAAGAGGAAAAATATTGGAAGAGTGTACAAGGGAGGAGTAATAGCTTAGGGAATGGTTTTAAGAGTTGGTTGGATTTTTAATAATGTGGCAATAAGGGACAAAAATCTTGATAAGTACCAAAGGTCTACCCACCCCTTTCCCAGTGCACCCATTAGGGTATGCACTCATATAGATTGAGTCTCGATGGGTTTATAAAAGATTTAAAGCATTAGTATTTGATAAAATTTGAAAATATTATGTGTATATATATGCCCCACTTGAATCACATCACGTGTCACTAATTTGTAATAGGGGATGGTGATTTAATAAAGAACATAGTAACACATAATGTTGATGATAAAAAAAAGTTGTAGTGTTTTAAAGCATAAAATAATTGAAAGTAAATGAATAAAAATTAAATAACTAAAAAGTATATGTGATGTGCTCCTTAACTTAGCTTTATCATGGGATGGTTGCCTATTGTATTTTTAGTTTCAATTATGTAGGGTACAGAGACTGCTTTTGACAAACCTAAGAATACAAAACTAAAGAGAAAAAACAAACAAATAAACACAATAAAAGTGAAGATAGCTAGTGCTATGAGGATAGGACATACTTGGGAATTTTGGTAAACTAGGATGACAAGTGCTATGTTATACCAAATGACCAAGTCAAAAACAAATAAGAGTAAATTGGGTAACCCAAAAGTCAAGGCTACTAAAGACCAAAAAACTCAAAAAAGTTATCCTCCAATAAGAAAGCCAAACTAACCAAGTAAAACCAAGGACATATGTCAAACAATATTATAATTAAACAAATCAATGGTAAAATAAGAAACAAAAAATGGTAAAACAACATTGATGAGTGAAAAGTAACAATCTTTATCTCACTAAACAATGGAAAAAGGTACATAAAAAGGGAAAACAACATTTTCAAGTAAGAAATAACAAGCCAACCTCACTCAAAAATGGAAAAAGGGTATGAACTCAGGTGTCTGTAATAGCATGATAGTAAAATAATGACAAATGGTAAAAGGAAAGTAAGTTAAGTATGTAAAATTAAGTCATGATATAAAGAAAGAAGTAATCCATAGTTTCTCAAACATGTCATTTCGATCTAAGGATAGATAAAACTTAAACAAAGTAGTACTAGCATGTTTTTAAGAGATGAATAAGAGGGAAATAAATAATAAGGGAAAAGTATTTGGAATCACAATTTGTCTGTCAAGGGGGGAAATGAAATGGGTGGAGGGGAGAATGAAGGAAAAACCAAGTTAGAGGAACTCTTTATCAAAGTCAAGACACTCAAATCAAGTTTGTCAAAACAAGAGGACTTTTGACCTTAAGGACTGTGAATAACTTCTCTTAGACACACAAGTATTAGGTCAAAAAATGCAGTATATATAGTATCCCATGAATGCTATATGCATGAAAAGTAAAATGGAGCTACCGCTCCACAACATGTTCCCCATTCCTCAAGACCCATTACAGAGCCATCAGTCTACTATGATGATTGGGTACTTATGTGAGAAAGTAGGTAACAACATTAAGTTTTTTAAAATCCCCTATTCTAATGTAATAGTATACCACACCCCAAATGACCTCAGCTCTATGTGAGGCCAATTATGGAGTTTGAGCTTCGATTAGAGATAGGAGATGTGTTTATAATCATGTCTTTTGGTGTGATTTTAAATTTTGAGATTTGTATGTTGAATTTTAGTTATCATTACATTTTGTTTCAAATGATTTGGCTTTTAAATTTCTTGATATATTTTTCTATTCCTACATATGGATTTGGAAAACCAAACATGGGTGCTAAAGATGACTTTCATTTGAATACTTGGGACAAGGTTGCTAAGAGAGAAAACTTCCAAGAGCATGGGTTCTAAGAGTCTCATAAATCTAGGTGAAATAAAATTACTATCTTGACTTTGATCTTGTTTTATCTAATGAGGAGTGAAATAAATGAGGAAAACAAGAGGAATGACACATGAAATAATTTGAATTACTTCAAATTGAAAAAAAAATGTGATAAAGGGCAAAAATAGATACAATACTAGTAAAGGGTGATTCCTTATCATAATAATGAAGGGAATAGAGAAAAACATGCTAACATAAATTGTTGTGAAAATTCTATCTAACAAAAGAAGAAAAATCTAAAGTTTGAGAACAAGGATCATAAAAAGAAACATGAAAAGATGGTAATTTTATGAGGGTATAGTCCTATTCACAATCTTACACTACAAATTCATAAAAGATAAATGCATGAGGATTCCAACAAGCAGGTGAAAGATAAAGTGAGGTAAGCAAAAAGATGGTAATTTTATGAGGAATGTCAAGTCCTATCCATGGTCTTACAAAGAAACTCACAAAAAAAACCCAAGGGATGCTATAACATTTTTGGTAAGCAAAAAGTGTGAGAAAAATAAGTAAAAGATGATGTTTTTATGAGGAATGTCGAGTCCTATCCATGGTATTACGAAACAACTCACAAAATAAAAACCCAAGGGGTGAAAAAAAAAAGGAGAAAATATAAGAAGATATAGAAGACTATGGTACATCAAGAAACCAAAAGACCAAAAGGGAGGACTAAAGGTTTATGAAAGGAAGGAACTTATTGTAGAGGAAGAGACCTGTGCTTAAGTAACTTGAAAAAAGTGTTAGATAGATGTAGATAAAAAGCATGGAAATAAGAAAGAAATGTTTAGGCAATGTACTTTTTGAGGAATTGTGTATTGGAGGGATGTTTAAAAACATGGCCTTCATTGGTTTGAAGGTGGTAGGTGCTTAGACCAAGAATATGTTTAATTAAATATGGGCCTAACCATTTTTGGGTGTATTTATCTTCTTTATCTTGAGTGTAGTCTAGTTTAACGACAAGATCACCAACATAAAAGTGTGAATTTTAACATGTTTGTTATGTTGTCAGGTAATGTGAGCCTTGTATTAGCAGTTATGTTGTAAGGAAAAAATATGACATGCATCTGAAAGATCAAGGGAATGAAGGAAAGGTTCATGTAATTCTTCATCAAGAATAATACCATAAAAATATACATGAAGAGAGGGAAGCTAAACTTTTAAAGGAATAATTGATTCATAACCATAGACTAGCAAGAATGGAGTTGCCCCAGTGGTAGTACGTATGCTAGTCCAATAGGCCCAAAGTATAGGATAAAGATGAAGATGCTAATCCTTACAGGTTTCATGAATTGTCTTTTAGAATATTTCGTTGAGAATTTTTCTGGTGGCCTCAGCTTGACCATTGCATTATAGATGAAAAGGCATGGAAAATTTATGATTAATCTTGAATTTATTGCAAAGTTATTTAACATGTTCATTTTTGAATTTACCAACATTGTCTAAAATGATGGTATGGGGAACACTAAAGCAACAAATGATTTGATTAAGAATAAATTTTAGAATGGTAGGACTGGTGACATTAATAAGGGGCATGACTTATACCCACTTGGTAAAATATTTAGTAGGGGTGATGATAAAAACATGCCCATCATGAGCACAAGTAAGTTTACCAATGAGATCAAATTCCCATATGGAAAATGGCTAAGGAGATTTGATGGTTTGAAATACATTAGGAGGTGAATGAATTAGATCATCTTGAACTTGACAAATATTACACTTTTTAGCATATTCAATTTCATATTTTTCAAGAATAGGCCAAAAGTAACCCATACCTAGGCATTTTCATGTTGTATCATCTCCAATACAGTGGCCACTGTAAATACCCCCATGTGATTTTACAATAAGATGAGGGACCTCATATTTCATAACAAACAGAGTAGGGTACCTCAACATTGCAATAATAAAGGATGTTGTGTCAAAATGCATATTTCAAATCTTGTTTATGAATGCATGTCTTTTCATGATAATATAAATTAAGAGGATAAGTTTGATGTTCCAGGAATTGAATGATTCTTTATACCATGATCTTTGTCAAATGGTAACAACATCGATATGATAGATAAGCAAATCTAGTAGTTGAATTAAATATGGGGATTTTCTTATTTATTTAAAAAAAGAAGGATCAGAAAGGACTTGGTGTGGATGGAATAGATATGTTGAAGAGGCAAGAAAATTAGTAATGGAATTTTGATCTCTAAGAATAGTCTCAATAGTGAAAGAGATGAAATCCTTAGCAAGAGTGGTTACAATTTGATGATATGTAATGAGTTTCTCAGTTTTACATTGATAATCACCACAACTTGATGAAAAATATGTTGAGAATCACCTAAATAATGAAGGTATTGAATGTCTAAATAGAGAACAACTCTCATGCCTAAGATAAGAGCTTCATACTTAGCCATACTGTTGGTGACATCAAGGTGAAGTGAAAAGATAAAGGAATGATCTTACCAAGAGGAATCATGAGAATGCAACATGCCCTAGCTCCTTGAAGGCATTTATCACTATCTATGTGATGTATCCAAGTATCATCATGTAAGTTGACATTGATTTTAGGGATCTCCTCAATAACTACTTTTAGTTTAGTAGTACTAGAGGGAGTGGAAGATTCATCAAGATGATTGGATTCAAGATCAATAGTAAAGCTATGAAAGTAATCTTTGAGAGAAATCACTTGATTAAGACTTCCAATGTAAAGGATATTACATCTATAAGATCATCTTGAAGAGAAAAAGTGGTTGGTATAAGATCTATGACAAGTTAATCATCTATGACTTGCCCTTTAATAGATTTTTGAATGATAATGTGGAGATCCAATTCCATAAGTAGAACCATCCATTTTCCAATTCTATCTTTGGAAAGAAATTATTTGGAGAAGAAATGATGGAGGTCAAAATGAATGATGACATAAGTAGTTTGGTAAAGCATGTAGTGGTGAAGATTTTTAGATATAAAATATATGGTGAGGCAATCAATCTCAATTTTGGTATAACATGTCTCATAGTCAATGAGGCCTCAGCTAATATAATAAATAGCATACCTCTCTTGATATCATATTTTTGGGCAAGTATTTCCCAACCTGAAATAGGTGTGGAAGAAGTATATAGAATCAAAGGTTTATTATTGGAAGGAGGAAGAAGTGTAGGTGGGTGAAGAAATGAGTCTATCATGTTATCAAAAACTTTTTGACATGGATCTATCCATTCTAAATTAGTACCTTTCTTAAGAAGGGAATTGACGGAGTGAATTTGGTAAGCCAATTTTGAGTAAAAATCATTGAATTACCCCAAGTTTGCCTAAATAAGTAAGAATATTGGGAATAGAATGAGGCATGGGCATGTTGATGATAGCACTAATCTTGGCAATGCCAATATCAATGTCATGGAAAGAGACTAAGAATCTTAATAATTTTTTAGATGTGACTCCAAAGACATGTTTTTAAGGATTAAGTCTAACTTTATATTTAAGGAGATAGTCAAAGATGATTTTTACGATGTTTGGATTTAGAAATAAGATCATCCACATATGTTTCAATAATTTTATGGATGAGATCATGAAATATGTGAGTTATTGCTCATTGGTAAGTGGATTTGACATTTTTAAGGTCGAAGGGAATTTTGACAGCAATAGGTGCCCTATTTTATGGTGAAAGTAGTCTTATGTTGGTCTTCAAGAGTGATATGAATTTGATTGTATCCCAAAAAGTTGTACATAAGAGATAATACTTCATAACTAGTCATGGAATCGATGATGGCATCTATTGAAGGTAAAGGGAATTTGTCCTTGGGACAAGCAAGATTAATAATATGAAATAAATACAATTGTGGATGACCATAGTGACTTTCTTATGAATGAGGACAATATTGGAAACCCATTAAAAATAATCCATTACTATAATAAATTTAGCATCAATTAATTTGATGATTTCCTTATGACATAAAGTTAAAACTTTAAGTGGAAATTTTATTTGTTTTTTGATGCACAGGATTGGCATCATGATAAGTAATGATGTTATGCACTACAATACTAGGGTCAATACCAAGCATGTCCTCATTAGATCAAGTGAAAGCCTCATGATATTTATCAAAGAAAAAGCTAAAGTTGTCATGTTTAGTAGGTGAAATCTCTCTAAAAATTTTAATTTATCGATTACAAGATGGAGTACCATATTTGATGCACGTATTTTCTTCAATAAGCATGGCATTGTCATCTTGAAAGTGGTATGGTACATTAGGTAAAGAATTGGATTTGTTTTAGGATCAACACTAGCAATGAATTTGTTGAAGCAAGGATTTTTAGTCTTAAAATTTCCAATTTTATGATGATACCAAGCAAGTTGAGGTTCTTAGGTGTAATGTAACTCAAGGTTAGCTTCATCACTAGGAAAGGTAGGAAGAGGACCATAATACTCAACATCTACTTCAAGATCTAAAATTTGATTTCCATGGAGATCATACTCAAAGTGTATCTAACGACCATTGGTTGCCTTGGCATCAAGTGTAATTTAAGGAGTAGAAGAAGTAGATGGAGTAGAAGAGATTGGTGTATCAGTGGATTTGATGATGGTAGAAGGATCAGATACAATGATTGGATCCAAAAGTGGTAAAGGAGGTGTAGGAACTTTTGGAGATTTAGAAGACATAATTTTCTCTACCATCCAAGGAGTATCAATAAGAGGAAGATTGGTATGAGGCACATGACCCTCAAGATCTAAAGTGTGATCCATAGAAATGGTATGAACATCTAAATTAAAATCATGAATTTGGGCTAAGGTCTTTCAATAATGCTAGCCATCTAAGTCTCTATATTGAGCTTGGGTCATGATATAGTTGTCATCATATGTTTTAGAAATCATATATGTTGGAGAATTTGGAGGGGTTTCAAAGGATGAAATCCCAATATTACTAAATTTACAAGGAGAAATGACGAGAAGATCTTGAGAATAATTGCAAGTGAAGGTATCTTCAAGTAGAGAAGGCTCTTGAGAATTGCATAGAGGGGGAAATTTGGTAATCTCATCCATGAAGGGAATTGTATGATCTTTGGGTAAGAGAGAAGGAGGAATCCATTGTGAAATTTAGGGAGGTAACTTGGTGGTATTGAAAGTATGTTAAAACTCATTGGGCTCATCATCATTGGAATCCATAAGAGTAACTTGTAAAATCATGTTAATGAACTTGAGTAAAGGGGGACTATTGATTTTAGGAATGGTAGGACCACAATTTTGTGATTTAGGATTAGGAAGTTGGATGTTCCATGGGTTATGGTTGGCTTTATGCTTATAACATTTTCCATTATGTAAGAATTTAATACATTGACTACCAGAAGAAGAAATGGCCCTCATTCGATGAGTCCGTGGACGACCAAGGAGTATGCCATAAGATAAAGGAAGATCAAGAACCATAAGCTTGGTTTGAATAGTCTTACATCTAATGGTTAATAGAAGTTAGATATAACCAAAAGGTTTTTGATTAGTCTTATCAAAACCATGACAAGTAAGATGGGTTTTCTTAAGATGATCTTTGTTATAACCAAGTTGTTGTATAAGCCATAAAGATGTGACATTAATACTAGAACCTTCATCAACATGAATTTTGTGAATAAGAGTGGTATTAATGGCTAATTTGATAAAGAGTGATGGATCATTAGCATGAAAAATAATTTCATCATTGATCATGTCCTCCTCAAGGAATTCAATAGAGGAATTGGAAGGACACGTAGTTTCAATGGTATGAACATTGGTAGCTTGAGAATCGATAGAAGAAGGTTCTTCATCTATGGAATATGGATCATAAATCTCTTGAAGTTATATAAGGAATTTATGATGATAGGGTGAAGTACAAACCAACTCCATAAGTGGAATCTTACAAGGTATAGAGTTTAGCTATTCAATAAAATTCCAATTAGATTTAGAAGAACTAACATGAGGTTTAGGAGGTAGATTAGATTTTGGAGGAACAAATGTGGTTAGAGTATCATAAGGAGGAATTTGTTTCTCAAGTGATTTTGAATTGAGATTAGTGGTAGTGTTTCTCTATATTTTCACTAATTACATTCAAATGAGAAAGAAACTAAGGTTAAGAGGTTATGGGTTTGATGTTACCCAAATTTAGTGCACACCGTATCCAAGCCTTGTGGGAGCTCCTCTTTGGCTATGGAGGAAACACCTGCAGTAAGAATGAAACTTAAACAAGAAAGATGTTAGAAGAGGCTATGGTGGACTATCAAGCTACGCGCTCGGTCCTAAAAGCATGAAGCTCCTTAAGGGATGATAGTCTACTATTTAAAGATAAAAGTATTGTAAAGGAAGAAATGATAAATGACTAAAGAAATAGAAAATTAGATGGTGTGTACCTATTCCCTATAGTCTGTGTATCTTAGAATGCTACAGAAGGCTAGCTAAAGGTTTTGTCTGATCTAAATGGCCTATTTAGATGGCTTTCTAGTTTACTGGTTTAGATCATAGTCACTAATGTCAGTGGGTCTATCGAGGTCAATCTGGTAAATGGTGCTGACGTTGGTTGGGTTGCCAATGTCGATTAGGGTTATTAGCCTTAGATGGCTTTTAGAGTATTTATAGGATAGACAGAAGAGTTTTTGGAAGTTCAGAGGTTGGTGCAGGGTTGTGGGAAGGTGAATGAGCTCTGAGGAAGGGTATAGGTGGAGGATTGGTGTGAAAAAGGGGTGAGAACAAGGGGAAGGCCTTTCATCCCTTCCACAAAAGAAGTCAGGCCTCTTAATAGTATCTAGAAATATCAACGAAAACTAATTGATAATAGATTCTAAAATATTGAAATGAAAACTAGAGTACTTAGCTTTATAAGGTGAAGAACCAGAGGTGTCAAAATAGTGATTCCTATTGTGGCTGATGTGACCGGTGTTG
This sequence comes from Torreya grandis, assembly GCA_037957365.1. Taxonomy (NCBI): domain Eukaryota; kingdom Viridiplantae; phylum Streptophyta; class Pinopsida; order Cupressales; family Taxaceae; genus Torreya; species Torreya grandis. Next base: position 214,267 of record JARHVA010008594.1, read on the forward strand.
TGAGCCAATGAAGCAAACATGAATTGCTTCAATTTAGTAGCTCGAGTCCCCCATACAATCTTTCAATCCAGTCTCTAGAATGATTTATGCTGAGCTTCGGTAGCCAAGAAAACAATAGTCAAGTTTTGGTGCTTGAAATCTTAGAGTGTGGGCATCAAGTGTGAAAAGGCAGCCCTAGCTCAATGTTAGAGCTTAGCTTATGTAACCAATGTCGGTGACCTCACCGGCGTCAACGTAGGACAATTGACGTCAGTCGAGGGTTGATCGATGTCAGTGGAGAGAGAATAGGTAAAAGGGCTATTTTTAGCTCTTTGCCCATTTCTCCACCTACCAAGTGCCTTTTTCGTTAGAGAATGATCAAAATAAGGGCTTATGAGGCACGAGAGTTGGTTAGGGAGTTAAGATGGGGTGAGAATAGGTCATGGGTAGTTAGGATTTGGAGGACCTAGTCTCAGGCTGACTCATAGGCTAAGAAATAGTCTTAGGGTAAGGTGTCTAGGTGAGGTGTCCAAGGCGAGGTAATTAATTTAAAATAAGTAGTTTTTAAATTAATAAGGTGTGTAAGTGTGGGTTAGGAGTGTTAACATTTAGAAGGGGACCAAGGGGGGTTGACATGATATTGGTGTCTACATTTGCCCCTTTTTGTCTTATGGTTTGTTCTGATGAACTACAAGACAAAAATAGATGTAGGTTGCCCCAAGTATGGGATGAGGTATTCCCCCTAAAAGTGGGAATCGAGAGAAGGTAATCCAAAATCAGGTGCCAATTTGATAGGCAGTGGATGGGTAGGGTGAAGTTAGAGTGTGAATGCTACAATAGTTGAGATTGTGCATATACCACTTCACTTGATAGGCAGGTCAAATTATTGTACGTAAGGTCAAAGAGGACTAAAATTGAAGTAACCGGTCCCCAGCTTATTAGTGGTAGCTGATTAGTTACATCGATCAAAGTTATAGCTCCAATGGGCATCGTGTTTCAAATATCTGGGCTAGGAAGTGCTTCTAGAAAACATGAAAATGTCACAAATATTGGGGATCAACTTGGTCACGATCTAGAAATAGGTGTGAGGGGTGCATATAATTTGCTAACTATTTGTGAGATAGCATAGCAATCAAAACAACCAAGGCAAAGTTGTCTCGAAAGTGGTCGTGGTCTGAGGAGATAGTCATGATCTCTGAGGTCATTTGTCGAGTCGAGCTGAGATATAAGTGATCTCAAGTGTTGTTTGTTGTGGTTAGGGAGATGTATGTGATCTCCACTATGCCCCATGAGAAGTCTAAGGTGACTTCTACAATGTCACGGCTAGTTGTTTGGTCATGAAAATTATGAGATGACAATATGTGAGCATATAATTTTAAGACACTACATCTTAAAAGATAAACTGGCATGTGACGAAGGTGTGTAAGAAGTGAAAAGCGTGTTCCTCTTTCATTGACAAGGGCCATAATGATATCATAAATAGGGTTTTGCAAACAAAATCCCCATTCATGCATTACATCATTGACCATTGGTTTTTGTTAGAGAAGTACCCTAATCACTTGACATTAAGTGAGCTCAAAATCCCTTCAGTATTTTGGGGTAATAGGTGTGATTATGTGATATGTGAGGATAGCGCAACCCTTTTTAGCAAGGATAACTTTTCCCCTTTTATAGGTGACCCTAAGAATGACTATAGGCAAGTCCATGACTTAATAGTTTGTCAGTCAGTTTTTTTTTGTAGACTGATCAATGTGAGAATTCTACTTAGGGATGATGTTTTTGTTTTGTGGTCATGTGAAGCTGATCGATGCGGGAAGCTTCTGAGATGGTGCTATTTTGTAGAAAAATTTGGGTATAGCCATCCTTTGAGGGAGTGGTTTATATTTTGCTTTGTATGTTTTGATTTCTTTGAATAGCTGTCCTTTTTAGGGAATAGTCTATTAATTACAACAATAATGCCGCTGTCCTTCAAGGGAGTAGTCTACATTTATAGTTTATGACCTTTTAATATTTTGTTAGGCATCCCATTTTTATTTTTATTTATTTTTTACTGAACTTTTAGTCATGGACTAGACTATAGAGGTTTAGGGGTTTCCCTTTTAATAGGACAAAGCATTAATTCTTAAAAAAAAGGGTTAACTAATTTTTGTAGGGAAAAAGGGTTGAAAGGAATAGGAATGAGAATGATGGGGGTTGCTTAAGGGATGAGCTCAAGTTAAACATTAAGTGAATGATTACTTGGTTAACAATAGAATGGTCACATATGCAAGGCATTAAGGGGCTCAGGTTCTAGCCGACCTTCGAGAGAAGATAGATGATAAGTGCCTGATCCATACTTGTGCATTATTATATAAGATCTGAGCCAATTAGGAGCAAACTTGCCTCATTTTATTCTTTTCATATTGGTCACGTGTTGGTTTTATTTAAGGATGAGATCTCCAATTTTGAAATCTTGCTCTTTCAAATCTTTGTTGTAGGCACGCTTGATGTGATCTTGGTAGATATGAAGATGATTAAGAGTGGCAAGACGATGTTTGTCAAGTAACTCAAGTTGTGTTAATCGATCTTGATGAAAGTCATCGTTAGAGAGCATGTCATGTAAGGAGATGCGAAGAGAAGGTATTTGTACTTCAAGAGGTAAGACAACCTCAGTTTCATACACTAAGGAGAAAGGTGTAACACCCATAGGGGTTTGAATGCTAGTGCGGTAGGCCCACAAAATGAAGGGAATGTGAGTGTGCTAATCCCTTCTAGTGTCGTTGACCACCATCATTAGGATTTTAGTTAGGATTTGTTAGAAGCTTCTGCCTATCCATTGGCTTGTGGCTAGTAAGGTGAGGAGAAGCTGAGTTTGATGCCAAAAGCATCACAAAGCTTTTGGATGGTTTTGTTTTTGAAAGATTTGCCATTATCAGTGATTATCTTATGAGGTACACCGAAATGATAGATGATGTGGTGGTTAATGAAGTCAATGATTTTGTCAGATTTAGTGGAGATGAGGGGAATAGCTTCCACCCATTTAGTGAAATATTTAGTCGATATGATAATAGACTAATGTCAGAGAGATGAATAAAGGTTAATCTCACCAATTAGATCTACGCCCCATTGTAAAAAGGGCCAAAAATCCTTAACAACTTGTAAAGCATGGCTAGGGATGTGAAGTAGGTTAGCATGTTGTTGGCATTTGATACAATGCCGAACATAGTCACTACAGTCTTGGTTAAGAGTGGGCCAATAATAGCCCAGGTAGGGGATGTGCTTTGCAACCGAGTTACCACTAAAATGTCCTCCACAAATCCCATCATGGACTTGTTTGATGGCATGAGATGTCTCAGTGGTGGTTAGGCATCAGAGAAGGAGGCCGTTGAAACCTCATTTTTAGAGAAGACCCCCTATCATGGTGTATCAAGCAGTACTCTAGATAAAAGCCCATCATCCATTGTTAGAGAGGTCAGGAGGAATGATAGAATAAGTCAAGTAGTCAACAAGTTGTTTATACCAAACATCATGTGGATTAGAGTTGATATTGCCAACAAAGTTGATGTCAGTTGAGATATATGAGAACAAGATCCTGATCTTCTAGGTTGTAGGTAGGAATCTCAGAATCACTAAAGGTGATGAAGGCAATGGTGGGTAACATTTTGACTAAAGTAGCCAATGGTTGGTGGTCTTTAGGGTGGACCTCCACTGCCTGAAGCTTTGATCAAGGCTTGGTGATGTTGTGGAGAGCTTTGTATTAGGTCATACAAAGACATCTTCATAGGGGTTTGGTGAAGTTGTTTCACCATGGAGTCGCGAATTGCCCCCAAAGATGTTGGTTGAGATGTGCCCAAGATAGAAATATTGGGCTTTGATGGTGGAGAGGTCTTGGCAAATGGATATGTCCAAGGGGTAAAAACTTGCTCTTTTCCTTTATCCATTAGGGTTTGGGACTTGGTGGCCACATTAATAGTGTTGATTTCAAATAAAGGGGGAAAAGGTGGTAGAGGGACCATAACCTCATGTTGGGATCCCGATTCAAGTGAGGAGGTTTGGGAGGCATGGGATGGTGTTGGTAGTTTGTCAAAAAAGTGGTCAAGAGAATCCTCAATGAGAAGGGTGTCATTTTATAGGTGTTGGTGAATGATACCCTTAAGAGCATAGCAACTCTCAGTATCATGCCCAGGTGTGCGATGATACAAGTAGATTTGAGTGTCATCGAACCAAGATGGTTGTGATTCGAGAGGTTGGTATGGCTTAATGGGTGGGAGAACGATGCTAGAAGATTGTAACAATCGGTGTAATAGCGAAGCATAAGAACCCACTAATGGGTCTGCACTCATTGTTGTAGTAGGGGTTGACAACTTCTATTTAGAATTTGTAGGGGGAGTTTTTTGTACCACCTTTTTGGTTGGTGGTGTGGCCACACGCATAGATGGCACTTTCTTGATGAGAGGTGTCAAATTTATTGGAGGAAATATGTTTTTGACAGTTAAAGGGAGTAATGGAGGTAGTTTGTCTTTGTGAGGTGTTGGAATAGGGAGCACTCTTGTTAAAGTGGAAGGATGTGGACCCAAGATAAAGGGTAATGGTGAAGGTGGAGGAGGAGTAAACCGATGTGGTTTAGCATCCTTATTTAGCATGGTGTGAGGACCACTACTATGCGGGGCTAGGTTCAAATATAACTTCAATTGTGGGTGAGTTAGGTTTGATATAGGGTGAACACTGAAAGATCTAATCTGTTTCAGCATGGTGGACACCTGTGAGGGTTTGGATTCAGATGTGGAAGGTTGAAATTTTGATGATTTAGAAGTGGAAATATGATCCTCATTAGAGACTTTGGGGTAAATCATCGCAAAAGGGTTGGCAGTATAAGGCAAAGTGGGAAGTGTAGGATAAGGATCCCTAAGTCGCTCCCATAATGCCTCATACTCTAGGTTCCTAGAATGGAGGAATCCTAATTTTTCTCCAATCAAGAGAAGGGTTTAGATGAAATCACATGAGGCCTTACAGTCATTCCTTCAAAGGATTTGGGTGATTGTGAGAGCATAAATGAGTTGGATGTAGTAATCATGGGCCAAAGGTGATAGAGAACCATCACTGGATCTTCCTCAGCCGAAGTGGGTGAGGTGGTGAGTTCTTCTCTTAGCGGAGAAGGGATTGGAGAATTTGGCTCTTCAAGCGAATACAGTGCATGGATGATCATGCCTTCCATGTGTGGTCTAGGAGCATGGAAAGTATGATCGTCTATTGGTAATAAGAAAGATAAGGGCAGGGCCACCGGCGTTGGTACCATCAAAGCATCCTCCAATATGGGAGAGGTCAAAGTAGACTCTCTTACATGTGAAAGGGGGGTTGGATGGAGGAATATCCTCCATCAGTGGAGGAAAAATAGGAGAGGAAGGCTCCTCTAAAGGGTGAAGCAGAGGGATGATGGCCCCTTCTTTATGAGGGTGTGGGGTATGAATGGTAAATTTGTCCAATGATAGAAGAAGAGGGAAGGTGGGGGCAAGAGGAATAGGTAATACGGGTTCCTCACGAGGTAAAAGAATGGGTAGAGGAGGTGCTTGATGTCATGGGGGTGATATAGGTGAAACAAGTTCATCCACGCGAGGAAGAGGGTGAGGCAAAGGGAGATCTTCGTTACGTGGGGGTGGTATGGGTAAAATAGGCTCTTTTACTGGTGGTGGAGAAATTGGTTGACCAACCTCTTTAGATTGTGGGAGAGGTTGGATAGGAATGAAAGGAAAGACTATGCTGACTGTGCGTATGTTACATTCTTGAGGGTCATCGACCATGGTCTAAATATTGTTCTGACTTGGGGGATGGTTAGGAAATGGTTGCCTAAATACATCCATGTTTTGGTTGGTCGGTGCATTAGGGTTATCCAAAACAAGGTCACCTTTGTCTAACATGTCTTGAACAATGTTTTTTAGGGTTTTGCAATTATCTATGTCATGACCCTTAACATGATGATAGTTACAAAAGTCATTTTGGAAGGGGCATATGACATACTTGGTTGCATTTGTGTAGGTACAACATACTGATAGTTCATCATAGGGGCCGATATTGAAGCCAAGGGGGCTTGTGTCATGAAGTTGGAGGGCACAACTTGATTAGATGCTGCCAAGGGTAGTTGAATGGTGGCAACACTAGTTAAAGGATAAGTGGTCACTCTTGTGTTTATATGTGCAAGAGTGGATGGGATAGAGATAATCAAGTTTTGGAAAGGTGTCTAACTTGGTTGAATTGTTTGCGGTTAAGGGGGTATGGAAACCTCGATAGAGGTAGGGCAAGAAAAGATAGAAGGGGAGGCCAAATCTTGAACATTGGCCATGGTTGGGTTACTGGTCGAGGCAATGGCCTGAGTGATCATAGGTTGGGTAGCAGATGATGTTGATATCATTTCCGCTTCAACCAAAGAAGTTGACATCCCATAAATAGGGTTACCTGAAGGATCTCACATTTGGCTTCTAGCGAGATAATGTTGGAGAGCCTTGATGTTGTGGTTAAGGAATCTCTTAAAATTTTGATCTCCTTCGGGAATAATAGGAGGTTACTCGTGGGTAGGTTGGATAGGATTATGCTTGGTGTCTGAAGTATACTCCATTAGATGACTTGGCATGAAGGGCAAAGGTGGGAGTGGTTGTTGACTCACGTGGTCAACAAGGAATTTGGCTTGACTACTTGTAAGGACCATCCAAGGAGAAAGGGGTTCAAGTTCCAAAAACTATGTGTTTTAGTTTTAGAAAACTAAAATTTGTGTTAAACATCAAGAAATTTGAGTTTTAAGCTTGTTGTTTGGAAAAAATTTAATTATTTATTGACAGTGACCGATGTCGGATGTTTAACCGATATCAGACAGAAAATGTTTCCGACGTTGGTCAGCTAACTGATGTTAGTGAAGGTTTGGTTACTGACGTCAGTGGAGAAACCGATGTCAGTTTCTGTGTAATTCTAAAAACATAGAAGATTGATAGCTTTTGGAAGAAGAAGATATTCTGAGTCATTTTGGACTTCAGAATGGTACGACCTTATCAGCTCAAACACTCAGATAAAACTAACAAAATAGATGATTAGGCAAGTAACCTCTAAAATGTTAGATTCCTAGGAATGAGTTTTAAAGTCATGGTGGCTTATGCCTAAAGAGAATGTGTTGGGAGTTGGGTTTGTAGAACAGTTCCTAGAGAGGAAGTCTATGACTAGTTTCAAGTTGTGTTATGGTGCTCAAAGATATCTATGTTAGGGTCAGTATGTGGCCTGGTGTTGGGGCTTACTCCCTTCACTTCATGAACCTAGAGCTGAGTTGGGCTGCTTAGCCAGAATATACCTTCCCTATAGTTTATACTCTGCCAGAGAATAGAGTGGGTCCTCCTCTTGGTGGTGAAATCCAAGTAGGATCGCTGAGTGGGGTAAGGTATCTGCTAGGTGATGAAATCCTAGATGGGCATTGTCTCAAGTAAGTTTATGTGTTTGTTTTGAAGTGATTGTGGTTTGGTTGTGTCACATTCATGCACTACGATTCATTCATAATGCTTTAATTACTAAGTGGGCTAAGTGTGCATCCAAGCAAGAATGAAATGTAGTAGTTTTTAATCCAAATCAAAATATGTTATTCAAATGCAAAAAAATGGAGAAAAGGTAAAGAGTATGAGTTTTTCAATACTCTATTATGCATGCAAGAAGTAACAAGAATAAAAAGAGATGTTCTTTTTAACCTCTGCTAATGATTTCCTTTTGAAACAAAAATATAGAAGAGGTAAAAAAAGGAGAAAGAATTAGCTAACTTTATGTAAAAAAATAGAAAGTAAGAAAAGCTAAGTTTTTTATTTCTCAAGAAATAAAGGCAAAGAAGAGGGGATGCAAGAAGTGAATATTTTTATAATGCATCTACATGAAAATTTGATTTTTAAAAGAAGAATGAAACCAAGGAAAACTCCAAGGGTCCCACTAGGCATGCCAGAATGTTTCTCTAGATTTTCACTAATTACATTCAAATGAGAAAGAAACTAAGGTTAAGAGGTTATGGGTTTGATGTTACCTGGATTTAGTGCACATCGTATCCAAGCCTTGTGGGAGCTCCTCTTTGGCTGTGGAGGAAACACCTGCAGTAAGAATGAAACTTAAACAAGAAAGATGTTAGAAGAGGCTATGGTGGACTGCCAAGCTACGTGATCGGTCCCGAAAGCGTGAAGCTCCTTAAGGGATGATAGTCCACTATTTAAAGATAAAAGTATTATAAAGGAAGAAATGATAAATGACTAAAGAAATGAAAAAGTAGATGGTGTGTACATGTTCCCTGTAGTTGGTGTATCTCAGAATGCTACAGAAGGCTGGCTGAAGGTTCTGTTTGGTCTAAATGGGTTATTTGGATGGCTTTTTGGTTTGCTAGTTCAAAACACAATCGTTGACATCGGTGGGTCTATCGAGGTCAGTCCATTAAATATTGTCGACGTCGGTTGGGTTACTGATGTCAGTCAGGGTTGTCAACCTTAGACAAATTTTTGAGTATTTTTGGGATAGACAGAGGAGTTTTTGGAAGTTCAGAGGTTGGTGTAGGGTTGTAGGAAGGTGAATGAGGTCTGAGGAAGGGTGTAGGTGGAGGATTGGTGTGAAAAATGGGTGAGAACAAGGGGAAGGCCTTTCAGCCCCTCCACATAAGAAGTCGAGCCTCTCAACAATATTTAGAAATATCAATGAAAACTAATTGACAATATATTCTAAAATATTGAAATGAAAATCAGAGTACTTAGCTTTATAAGGTGAAGAACCACAGGTGTTAGAATAGTGATTCTTGTTGTGGCTGATGTGACCAGTGTTGTCAGCCAATGAAGTGAACATGGATTGCTTTAATTCAGTAGTTCAAGGTCCCTGTACAATCTTTCAATCCAGTCTCTGGAATGATTTGTGTAGAGCTTCGATAGCAAGGAGAACAATAGTCAAATTTTGGTGCTTGAAATCTCAGAGTGTGGGTGTCAATGTGTGAAAAGGTGGCCCTAGCTTAATGTTAGATCTTGGCTTATGTAACTGACATTGGTGATCCCGCTGGCATCGGCATAGGACTGTCGACGTCGATTGAGGGTTGACCGACGTTGGTAGAGAGAGAATAGGTAAAAGGGCTATTTTTAGCTCTTTGCCCATTTCTCCACCTACCAAGTGCCTTTTCCATTAGAGGATGGTCAAAACAAGGGCTTATGAAGCACGGGAGTTTGTTAGGGAGTTAAGATGGGGTGAGAATAGGTAATGGGTAGTTAGGATTTAGAGGACCTAGTCTCAGGCTGAATCATAGGCTAAGAAACGGTCTTAGGGTGAGGTGTCTAGGTGAGGTGTCCAAGGTGAGGTAATTAATTTAAAATGAGTAGTTTTTAAATTAATAAGGTGTGCAAGTGTGGGTTAGGAGTGTTAACATTTAGAAGGGGACCAAGGGGGGTTGACACGATATTGGTGTCTATAGGTAGTATCTTTAAGAGGTCATTCCTCCAAAGATGGATTTTTAGGCTTGGTAACGGGATCTTTATGAGATAGTTTATGATGATAGTTGACCTTAGAAATGTTGACATATTGAGAATTATTAAAGTATTGGTCATAATCAGCATCATTGGTACAAACATTCTTAGAACTTGATTGATTATTTGAAGAGGATTTTTGGTTATTAGAGGTAAAAGATTTGAATGTTTGTCATTTTTGAAAAGCAACAATGTATTCTTGATGATGAATATTGATCATAGTTTCGTGCTTGATTGAATCACCAAGATTATAAGAGATAAAAAATTTAGTTAGCCCTCTACAAGGTTCATGAGAATTCTCAATGTCAACATGAAACCAACAAAGTATATTGGGGTCATACCACTTAGGAGGAGCATTGGGATAGATGAAAGGTTTTGAGGGTGGTAAAAATTATTTCATTTGATGAACCAAAAGTGTTATATGAGGAGGTGAAGGAACATCTATTTTGGCAACTCCTTGTTTAGTTTGAAGAGTATTACTAGTGATAACATTGTATGTTTGGAAAGATCCTTTAAGAAGTTTAAGATTAGGTTAGAATTGCTTCATGAGAAAGTCTTGACATTTATCTTGATCAAGAGCTTCATTAAGTGTTTGAGGAGCAAAGGTTTGAACCTTATATTGAAGAGTGGGAGTCAAAGCTATGATAAAGAGTTTGAATAAGTTATCATAATTCATGTTGTGGTCATCTTTATGAGATAAATATTTACATATTTTGATAAAGTCATGAGATGATTTAGTTGGAGATTGCTTAGCATTAATAAAGTGTCTAAGAAAATTTTTAGGAAGATCATTATGTTGAAACTATTTAACCAAAGGATTAACCAAATCTTCAAGTTGCCAAATAGAATGTTGGGGAAGTTGATTATACTATCTAATACATCACCAACAAAATTTTTGACTAATATTTAAGCTAAGAAAAAAGTATTAGTTTGGATCCACTCCTTGTAAGGTTGCCAAAGGCTTTGAGAAACGAAGCAAGGTCTTTAGTCCCATAATATTTTATAGTTAAAGATATATTATCAATATCCATGGATACAATGAAGGGAGCTAAAGGTTCATTTTGAATAGTTTGAAGCTTCTTGTTATTCATTATGGGTTGAGGAATAACATTGCCTAAGCTATCTCGAGGAGTTGGAGGAATGAAATTAGGATTATCTTGAGGATGCATAGCTGGAGGTTGATTAGCCACATTAATTAATTGTTTTTGAAGTTTCATCATTTGTTTGGTATTATAATTTTGCATTATATTCATTTATTGGATAACTTGAGCTAAAATCTGAGTTGTATCAGGAGGTGGGTTGGTGTTGGTAGGATCACTCCCCAAATTGGTGTGAGGGGGAGGGTTTCTAAAAGAAGAATTACTAGTAGGATTGTTAAGTAAACTTGTATCAATCACTCCCACATTAGTTTGAATATTTTGAAGATGAGAAGTATCTTGGTAAGTAAATAAAGGATCATATTCCTCAACTTCAGTTTGAGGTGTTATTTTCAACATATTTTAGGTCATAGATGAAGAAGGAGAAGAGGTGCCCCAAGAGTGATGGTGTTCTTGAGAGGAAAATAAAGGTAAAAATGATCCCATATAGTATCTAAATGGATTCAATATATCCAAGAATATTTTGATAGGAGACTTCAGTTTGACTAAAGAGAGATGAAAAAAATGCAAAATTGAAGAAATAGGAAACTAGATTGATGAATAAGAAAAGCATAATATGGTACAAGGTTAACTGGGTTGACCAAACATAGAAAACAAGGCCTGTAAATAGTACAAGTTTGATCTAGTATAGTGAATAGAGGTAGGAAAATAAGTTAAAAGGGATTGTAGATAGTACATGGTTGACTGAGTCGATCCTGTATAGTATACAAAGGCTAAAAAAGGTAGATGATCGATTGGGTTGACCTAGTATAGTAGACAGGGAAAATGAGAAGTTTGATATCAAGTTATGAACTGAAACAAGATAATTTTTATAGCTAATCTAGGAAAGAAAGAGCTAAAGGGAAATAAATAGTCAATTGAACCAACACTGGCCAATCCAATTGAAGCACATAATAAAAAAAACTTCAACTAATGCTGGTTGATGTAAGTTTTTGCACACACAATTGAGCAAACAGAAAACAATCAACTTGAAAAGTAAAGAGATAACTAATTGGTCAACCTAAGAAGTTTATTATATTATTAAGAGTATGACTTTAAATGTGATGGAAAATTGGTTGTAAAGAAAAGAACTATATAGCAATCTAAGGATGATTCTAGGTAGTTTGGGATGAAATGGACTATAGTGGCAATGATACAAGCTTGGTATGGGGAATTACCCCTCACTTCACACATCACAATGATAAGGGTGTCAGTGTTTATCTAGAATATACCATTAACCATGCTTTATACTTGACCATAGTATTAAGTCATATTCCCCCTTGGTGATGAAATCTAAGTAGGTTAGCCTTGGGTAGATAGATATTAAAATGCTTGCCGAGATTATGTGCTTTAGATGTGTGTGCATAAAATAGAAATAGTGAAACTAAATATTTGATTAAAAAAACCCCTATTTATACTACATGAACTATTATAAGCATGCAAGCAATAATAAAATAAAGGTGTGAACTAATTACTAGCATACAGAGATTAATTCTAACTTGAAACAAGTTATAATGTTGACACTATATGCACAAAATAAAAATAGAATTGAACCTATATTGCAAAAATAAGGTTTAAAAATAAATATGGTCAACCAGGGTTAGCCTAGTTATTTAGACAATACATAGAACATAGAACTGGGTCGATGGGGTCGATCTAGTGGGTTGACGGGGTCGATCCAGTTTAATCGATCCAATTGAATATGTAGGGGAAATTTTGAAGACTATGAACTATGAAAGGAAAAATAGTAAAATAAAGAGACAGAGAGATAGAAATGAATCTTGGTGGTTTAGATATGCAAAAGAGGAATATTATTGATCAAGAATCTTGAATAATGTTGGCAAAACTTGTTAATTAGGTTGATTGGGTCGATCAAGCTATGTAGGAACTTATTGCAGAATCCTAAAATGTATAGGGTAGACCAGGGTTGACCTATTATGTTTTATATATGCCTAAAAGTGTACAGGGTCGAATGGGTTGACCTAGTAGTCTAATTAAAATTTTGGAAGTCTCAAAACTGATACTAGGTTATCTGAGTCGACCCAGTTGCTTGATCATAAAAATATGCACACAAAGATTAGCACTGGGTCGATAGTGTCAATCCAATATAATAGATATAAGATAAAAATAATGATAAAAATAATGAAATAAAGTGAAATAAATCTTTAAAAGGTTAGTTTCACATCAAGTTCACTAGAATGTATGCAATCCAAAATGCATCATGTCTATAAATCAATCTTAGCTCAGAGAAGATAGAGCATACCTACACTTTTGATTGGAAATACATTTGTTAATTGAGATCATGACCAATATTCAGATCTTCTAGACCTTATTAGGGGATCACTTTTCAAAATACACCATGTGAGGCAGGGTTCCAAATCCTTAAATCTAACATAATCATGAAACAACCATAAAAGAGTACTATATTTAATATTTCACCTATGTCTGATAAACAAGAAAGTAAATCTAATCTAGTGCACACCAAAATTTGTGGCACAACAAAGGGGTTATAAGCAATCAAAACATGTATAACAGAATCTCAATTAAGCTAATTATGAGTAAGACCCTAATACATGGAATATGAAAAGTAATATTATTCAAACTAACACTTAAGCTATTTATATCTACTAAAGAGATGAGAAAAAAGTTAGAATATACTTACCTGAATGTGAATTCATCGAGACTCAATCTCTCCCTTAGCTAAAGAGCTTTATAAGATGTTTTTGTTTGTAAGGATCACTAAGAAAGGTTGAAACATCCAAGACTTATCCACAAGAATAGATTCTCTAATTAGAAACCCTAAGCTAAGACTACTCAAGTAAAATGGTAAAAGAGTAGATTATGAAGAGGCATAAAATGATAACTCTTGATTGCATATTATAATAATGATGGAAATGATCTTGTATATTGTTGACCAATTTTTTCCCAATAGGTGCTTGGTACGAGCTTCAAGTTCTTCAGCTTTGGTTCAATCAGCTAAGTTTAATGCAATTTTCAATCGGCATAATTCAAATGTTTAGCGACCTTTAGTTCAACAAAATTTCATCGCTCAGTTCAAACATCTTGATTCAATAGCATTGAACCATTGAACCAATTTTGATTCAATGGCTTGATTCAATGAGCTTGGTTCAAAGGGAGTGGTTCAATGTTTGATTCAAGTGGATGGTTCAATCATTTGGTTCAACTAGGTGGTCCAACAGCTTCAAGATCATCGACTTTGGTTCACTTAGCATTGGCGCGCAATGATTGAACAACTTGAACCATTAAACCATTTTGGTTCAATGGCTTGGTTCAAGGGTATGCCTAGATGGTTGAAGGGTAGCTCAAAGTTCAAATTCCCTTACAGAGGGTAGGCACTTAAAAGAAAAGGTAGCTGAGGGGTAAGTTCAGATTTTGTTTAAGTCCCAAATTCCTTCAAACTTTTTGTCCGAAGGAATTCCTTTAGACAAAAAGTCTGAAGGAATTCAGGATGCATTTAAACGCAAAGGTTAGGGAAAAATGTTTGCGAACAAAAGTTCATGGGAAGATGTTCGTAGACAAAGGTCCACAGGAAAGTGTCTGCGGACAAAAGTCCACGGGAAAGTGTCTGTGGACAAAAGTTTGTGGAAACCTAGGAAACAATCCAAAGGAGCATAGCGACCTGTCGAAGGACCCCAAAGGGTAGGTGCCCTTGCAGGGGACTCTCAGCTAAATAAAGGGGCACTTTCAAAGGCTGAAGGGTCACCTTCCCTTTGGGAAGGTGCTAGGAAGGGACTTCAAGCAAAAAAGACCCACAGAGAGGGCCAAGGAAGACAAAGCCTGTAGAGAAGCCAGCGAAGGACCCGATGACATTTTGCTAGGGACGGTGACATCTTGAAAGCCGTCAACCTTAAGAAAGTGAATTAGCCGTTGGTTTTCAAAGTGATGATGGCTACATGAATGTCAAAATTAACACAATGAAATAGCTATTCGCTTTCAAACTAAAAGAATGCCAACCATGAAAGGAGGCCCAGAAATGTAGTGACCCACCAAAAGATCGCCCCCAAGGGCCAAAGGAACTATAAGAGACAAGATAGGGAAAAGACAAAGTGACAAGCATGGAGCAGGTAGATATTCCAAGTGGTGAAAGGAAGTGCTGATTTAAGAAGTTACTCCAACAGGTGAAATAGTAGCTATAAATTGACCATTAGAATATACGAATGGCCAACCATGCGACCCTTTTTCTTCATTTCATATTTATGATCAGACAATTTGCATATGTGCCTTTAAGAAGTAGCCTCGATTAATCAGGAAATAGCTTGGCCATGTCAAAAAAGGCCTGAAGTCAAAGCCAGGGTCAACAAAACATTTATTTTTTAGGCAGCATGCTCTTCCCAATGAGGGGACGTAAATAGGCCACTTGTAAAAAGGGGCATCAAAATGCCTCCTTTATTCTTCTATATATTAAGGACTTGTCATTTTGAGAAAGGATCTTCCACATTTGTAAGGCGTAGCCCTGGAAAAATTTCACCTGAATCAATAAACGCATTTTTTACCTCTATCTTGGATAGATATTTCTGTGTATGTCTTGAGTGTTAGTTTGTGTTTAGTCATTGTTTCTTGATGCTTTCACAAGTCCAAAACCAGCATATCTATTATCTACAAGGTGCCACTTCTGTAGCTGACAAGGAGAGCTACATTTGGAAGTACAAAAATACAAGAAATTACTTATAGTGTGCGTTTCATATCACCTTGGTGAATCTCTATTTTTTCTATTTTTTCCAATAAAGCCTTCCTGCCAAGTTTCTTGTAGCTTGGTTCTTCTACCAAGTCTGAAGTGTATGTGTGTGTATGCCTGATTTAAAGTGTGAATGTGAGAAGGCTGACTTATTTTTGTGCATCACTTCTTTAGAGTAGGTTGTTTTCCTGTAATCTCTCTCCCTTTTCATCCCCCCCATTATATATCTATATATATATATATGTATGTTAGCACTTTCTAGAATGAATATGATGCATCAAAGGGAGCTATCCCTTACCTAGAGACTCTCCCCTCTATCTTTTCCAATCTCACAGGTGAGAGGGGAGTTTCCATAGTTGCATGAAGAAGGTAGGAGCTTGGCCTCCTACCAAGGGTGCAATCTTCTATGTCAACAGTTTTGGCATGCCTGGTGGGACATAGTTTTACAACTCGATAAGGTTTTAAGATTGATGCTGGTCCTATTACAACAAATCAAATATTTCTAGCATCTGGTGACTCCACTGGTAAGAGCTTCAATTTCCCAATCAAGACTAGTTTCTTAACTTTCTATGCCTAAAGTCACCACAAGGTCTGCTTCTAAAGGGATTCCCTTCGATTTCATTGAGTTGCCTTTAAACTCAGCAAAAAGACTAAGGTTTGAGAAGACTCATCCTTATTCAACAAGCCACCCTCTTATACTTGTTATAAGGGATGCATACATAGTAGATCTGTAGTTACATCCCATCCCATCTATGGCATTGCCCTTCACAGCTTTTTATGGTCAGAGCCCCTTAAATCTCCCATGTTATGATCCAATCTTGGGAACAGCCCTAAAAAATGTGCCTTCTTTTGATGGAGAGGGACCCATTATAGTCATCAAGCACATTAGGAATATTGCTAACCTCTGCACTATTCACAATGTCATGGAGGAAAATATCGCCATTAGATTGTTGGCATTGTCTCTTAAGGGCAAAGCTCTTGATTGGTACGGGACCTTGCCTATAAATTCAATCCATTCTTGGAATGAATTGGGTACTCAGTTGATAGACCATTTTGGGGAAAAGAGTGAGATCCTCTCACTTGTTGAGTAGCTAATGACCATAAAAAGATCCCCACATGAGTATATGTAGGATTTCAACATGCAATTTTAGAAGACTTGGGATAGAATCCCCATTCTAGTAAGGCTGAATCCCTGCTATGCTTTTCTATATTATTTAAGAGCTTTAAATAGTGATATTGCTGTGATGATACAATCCATGGGAGGGCATATGCTGCCTGCTGCTTATGACATAGCCATAGCAACTAAAAATTTCTTAGTACAAGCTGGGAAAATAGCCCCTAGACCTCATGTGCCACTTTTCCTAGAAATGCTACCTCCAATTCAGACTATTTCCCCCACATTAGCTCCTCTACCTAGCATAGAAAAACCAACTATTGTTTTATCTAATGAGCTTCATGAAGTTAAGAGTATGTTGCAGAGCATGTCGAACAAACTTGTAGCTCTTAAAAGGCAACAACCTCAAAGCAACAGACTAAATCAAGGATACCAGCATTACGACCAAGCCCCTAGACCCCCTTTCTAGAACTATAATCAAGGACAGGGTCAACTTACTCAGACCAGGCCATTTCAAGGTTACAATCCAGGCCCCCCTTCATCATCTAAGGTCATGGTGCCCATTCAGAATAACTTGGTACAGGAACAAGCAACTTGTTCGACCATGGGATATGGTCAAGAGCAGGCTATTTATACAAATGAGATGATGGGTTATTTCCACAATGTAGACAATCAGGAAACTACTCAAACCCAAGTCTTTAAGCCTCTAATGCAACCCAGCACAAGCAGTAGTCAGAGCCAACCTGACTCTACTCTTATGAACCACCTGGAAGGTGAGTTTTGTGCAATTAATCATGTAGGTGCTGCAGACCATCAGGCTGACTATGTTGTAGCCAACACAAGATTCAAGAAGAGAGCAATGGGAGAATCCCAAGAAACTACCCAATTGATAGCTACACCTTCTCCATCACACTCAAATCAAAAAGCCCCAAACTTTAGACCATCGTTCATACCTTTAGCCCCTCAGCCTGTAGCTCAGGTTGGAATTAGCCCCAAAGAAATCTTGAAGGGAGGCAGTCCTCAAGTCAATATAGTGGACTAGATGAAGAATCTGCTTATGAACATCTCTTTATGGGATTCATTGTCTCTACCAGTACAGAAGGACATGCTATAAAGGGAATTGCATGAGCTGGATCGACAAGCTGTCCCAGTGAGCACCGATAATGTCTTGATGATGAATGGACAACCTTCCACTTTAGGTCAGGTAAAGAAGGAAGAGAAAACTCCCCCTTTCTATGTGTCCTTGGTTATAGGGGATTTCTTGGTGTACAACTACATCATTGATAGTGGGGCTAGTACCTCAGTGATGCCCAAGTGCATAGCTGACAAGATGGGACTGAAATATGAAGAGATGAATAAGGAAATCCTGTAGATAGATGGGACACCTACAAAAATAGTTGGGATTTTGAAAGGTTTAAGCTTAACATTTCATGCTTGCCCAACCTTCTCAATTCCCCATGATATAGTGGTAGTAGATGTTCCTCCTTATTTCATAATTTGCTTGTCCAGGGACTTCATGTCAAAGATAGGTGGCTATCTAGCAGTGAATTTGTCCTATTTGGTTTTTAGAACCAAGTATGGGACCAAGGTAAAGATAGAATTTGAGCCACTCTACAAGGACCATCTAGAACCATATTCACCCAAGGCAGCAAATGTCATTTATGCCATTATCGACCCAAAAGAGTCCCAGACAGACCAATCTCCATCCTCTGCTCTTGAAGGAGTTACAAACCTACTCTTGGATGAGTGGGGAAATGATAAATTCAAGCATGATACTTACAAGTTCATAGAGGAGGTAGGCCTTGGAGTCTACTGCATACACAAAGAGGGCACCTTCATACCAAATATAATGAAGGCAAGCCAAGAGGACCTAGGTCTATGGCAGCTATATTTTGACGGTTCCAGAAGTAGGCTGGGAACTGGTGGTGGAGTGATGTTAGTCTCCCCTTCAAAGGAGAGATAATTTTCAGCCTTTCATTTCCAATTTTCTTGCACAAGTAATGCTATAGAATACGATTCCCTTATCCATGGTCTGGAATGGGTAAGAAAAAGAGGGATCAAGGAGTTACAAGTTTTGGGAGACAGTGAGCTGATTGTAAACCAAGTGAAAGGATAGAATCTGACCAAGAATTCCTTGTTGAAGTCCAACAAGCATAGGGTCTGGGACTTGGTGGAAGATTTCCTTGCTTTCAGTATCACCTCCATTCCCAGAGAGTAGAACAAACAAGCTGATAGGCTAGCAGCAATTGGTGCTTAGTTTGAAGTTTCTAGGGAGATAAGTTGAGACTGTGGTTCGCGCTGCTTAAAGGTGGTAGTTCGGCCCTCCATCCCTGACAATATTACAAACTAGGAGGTTTTTGAAAATGACCAGAAAATAGCTTTCTTCTTGTAGGAGGAAGCTAAGTTTGCAACATAGAACCAGGCAAAGTTACATCAGTAATATGGCAACCATATTGTTAAATTGAAGAACAATAAGCTCCCTAAAGGTTTGGTCACTCTTGAGAGCATTTTTAATGGAGATGACCAACTAAGAAATGACAAGGCATGCATCACAACTAAGGAGGAGAATTATGAAAGGGTTGAGATCTTTAAGGACAAGCTGCTTGTGCTTGGAAAAGTCTACACGGTTCAAGAAAGGCAGGCTTTCATTTTGTTGTGTCAGGAGTTTGCCAATGTTTTTGCAGGGATTATAGTGATTTGAAGGGATGCGACCCAAGACTCACCCAGCACACCATCAAATTATAATAAGGTGCTAGGTCAATCATGTAGAAGTAGAGACCTGTCAACCTGACGATTGAGCCCTTCATGCAGAGGGAACTGGCCAAATTGATTGAGTCCAGGATTATATTTCCAATCAAACATTTCTCCTGGCTAGCCAACCTTGTTCTTGTTAGAAAGAAGAATGGGGAGATCAATCTATGTGTCAATTTCAGAGACTTTAATAAAGTATCTTTAAAAGATCATTATCCCCTCCTGAGCATGGAGTGGATCCTTTAGAAGGTAACAGGTAGCGAGTGTTTCTCCCTCCTGGATGGTTATTCAGGGTATAATCAGATTTTGGTGCAAGGCTATGACTAGCACAAAATGGTCTTCACTACTAAATGGGGAATGTTCACCTACAAGAAGATGCCATTTGGGTTGGCTAATGCTGGTGCTACCTTTTAGTGATCCAACACATGAAACACCTCAGGCAGATTTTTAAAAGGTGTAGGGAGTTCAGCATCTCTCTTAACCCAAAGAAATGTGTGTTTTCTATTCATGAGGGGAAACTCCTTGGCCACATCGTGTCTAGGGAAGGATTATCCATTGACCCTGAGAGAGTTCATTCTATCCTAGAGATGTCCCTACCTAAGCACAAGAAAGGCTTGAGAGTTTCTTTGGTAGGATAAATTTTATTTAGAGATTCATTCTGAATTTTGCAGAGATAGTCAAGCCACTAACCTCTATGTTGAGGAAGGGTGAGGAGTTCAAGTGGACAACACAAAGGAAGGATAGTTTTGAATCCATCAAGCAGGCCATAACCCAAGCTCCTACTTTGATCAACCCTGACTTCAGCAAAGACTTCAACCTCTACACTTTTAGCAATGAAGAGGTGATCTCTGCCATGATTACCCAAGAAAATGGTGATGACCTTGAGTAACCACTTGTTTTTTTTAGCCAAGGGCTAGAGGATTTTGAAGTTAGATACACGTATGTAGAGAAGCAAGTCCTAGCAGTAGTACGGAGCCTAAAGAAGTTCATGCATATGTTGTCTAACAGTAGGATTCACCTCATGGTTCCACATCCTGGTGTTAAGGATTTCTTGACCAATCGAGACCTAAATGAGAAGAGAGTAGGGTGGATCACCAAGGTGATGGAGTATGACGTAGACATCAAGATCACCAAGCTGGTGAGGGGAAGAGGCCTGTGCAAACACCTTGTTGTAGACTTCAAGCAGAAAAGGGAAGATAGCTTACTAATTCATGATGCAGCTACAATAGAAGAACCATCTATCATAAAGGACTGGACATCAGACTTGAGTCATTTCCTTCTCACTGGTGAGTGCCTGCAGAGTCTTGATAAGACTAGAAGAAGGTACTTCAGACTCCAGTCTCTCCCTTATGTTCTAGTTAATGGATTATTGTTTAGGAAGGATCTCTCTGGGGTCCTTTTAAGATGCATTGACTTAAACTAGGCTGATAAGGTACTGTCTGAGTTTCACGATAGGCCAGTAAGTAGTCATTTCACTCCTAAAGCTACTGTAGCAAAGATAATGAGAGATGGCTATTTTTTGCCTACTCTTTTCAGGGACATCCATGCCTAGGTAAGAAAGTGCCATAAGTGTGCATTTTTTGATGGGAAATAATGATTAGCTGCCATGCCTCTATAGCCTATTCAGGTTGAATAGCCATTCATGCAGTGGGGCCTGAACTTCATAGGGATGATTAATCCTCCCTCCAGTGTTGGACACAAGTGGGTTATATCTACCATGGACTATTTCACAAGGTGGGTGGAGGCTATTGCTCTGAAGGAGGCAAATGAAAGTGTAGTCTTGGAGTTTTATGAGGACCTGGTGACAAGATTCAGGGTCCCAGCTACCATAATCTCAAATAATGCCTTGGCTTTTTTGGGAACCAAAACAAGTGAATGGGTGCTGAGGTATGGTATATATCTCACCACTTCATCCAATTATTACCCATAGGGGAATGGGTTGGCTGAGTCCACCAACAAAAATTTGATCAGGATCATAAAGAGGACCATGGAAGAAAATCAGAGGACTTGGCATGCCAAGCTGAAAATAGCTCTGTGGGCTGATCGAATCACTCCAAAGAGAGCAATCAGAAATTCTCCATATATGCTCAAAAATAGAAGAGAAGCTAGGCTTCCCATCTCACTTTAATTTCCAGCATTAGACCTCACTCGCCAGTTGAAATTAGAAGAAGGAAGTAGCATGGAGGTCAGGCTGTGCAAGCTAATGGAGCTCCAAGAGACAAGGGACCTGGCTATGGCTTCTATGACTAGTTGCTAACAGTAAACAAAGAGACACTTTGACAAGAAATCTTCATCAAAAGATTTCTTTGAAGGAGACATTGTCTTGAAATGGGATGAAGACCGAGCTAAGCCTGGAAAGCATGCAAAATTTGATGCCCTATGGAGTGGCCCATACATAATCACTCAATGCAAGCAACATAATGCATTCCAACTCTCCAAGTTGGATGGTGAAGAACTACATAGCCTAGTTAATGGGATACATCTGAAGCATTACCACTAAGTCTCCTTTCATCTGTATATATTTTCCCTTGTTTTCTTTCCCTATTTTCCTTAAGTGTTGTTACACAAGTAGTAGTTTTCTTAGTCTTGTGTGTGTTTTCATTTCCTTGGAGGTAAATCTGCATGACTGGCTCTAGATTTATTAGAGCTATTTCTAGTTTTTTAATTTACCATCTGACTCCGGGCCCAATGGACTACAAGGCAATTGGTCTCTAAGCATAGCAGGCATGCTTCCCCTGGGAGTCACCAATTTGTTGACCAATTTTTTCCCAAGAGGTGCTTGGTTCAAGCTTCAAGTTCTTCAGGTTTGGTTCAATCAACTAAGTTCAATGTAGTTTTCAATCGGCATAGTTCAAATGTTCAGCGACCTTTAGTTCAACAAAAGTTCATCGCTCAGTTCAAACATCTCGACTCAACAGCATTGAACCATTGAACCAATTTTGGTTCAATGGCTTGGTTCAACGAGCTTGGTTCAAAGGGAGTGGTTCAATGTTTGGTTCAAGAAAATGGTTCAATTGTTTGGTTTAACTAGGTGGTCTAGTGGCTTCAAGTTCATTGACTTTGGTTCACTTGGCATTGGCTCGCAATGATTGAACTACTTGAACCATTAAACCATTTTGGTTCAACGGCTTGGTTCAAGGGTATGCCAAGATGGCTGAAGGGTAGCTCAAAGTTCAAATGCCCTTGCAGAGGGTAGGCACTTAAAAGAAAAGGTAGCTGAGGGGTAAGTTCAAATTTTGTTTAAGTCCTGAATTCCTTCAAACTTTATGTCCAAAGGAATTCAAGCCGTAGTTCAAAGCAAAGGCTAGGGAAAAATGTCTGCGGATTAAAGTCCGTGGGAAAGTGTCTACAGATAAAAGTCCATGGGAAAGTGTCTGCAGACAAAAGTCTGTGGAAACCCTAAAAACAATCCAGAGGAGCATAGCGACCCGCCGAAGGACCCCGAAGGGCAGGTGCCCTTGCGGGGGACTCTCAGTCAAATAAAGGGGCACTTTTAAATCCTAAAGGGTCACCTTCCCTTTGGGAAGGTGCTAGGAAGGGACTTCAAGCAAAAAATACCTGTAGAGAAGGCCAAGGAAAATAAAGCCCATAGAGAAGCCAGCGAAGGATTGGATGACATTTTTCCAGGGATGGTGACATCCTGGAAAGCTGTCAACCTTAAGAAAGTGAATTAGCCATTGGTTTTCAAAGTGATGATGGCCGCGTGAACGTTAAACTTAACATAATGAGATAGCCTTTTGCTTTCAAACTAAAGGAATGCCAACCATGAAAGGAGGCCCAAAAATGTAGTGACCTGCTAGAAGATCACCCCCGAGGGCCAAAGGAACCAAAAGAGACAAGATAGGGAAAAGACAAAGTGACAAGCATGGAGTAGGCAGAGAGTCCAAGTGGTGAAAGGAAGTGTCAATTCAAGAAGTTACTCTAGTAGGTGAAATATTAGCTACAAATTGACCATTAGAAGATATGAACAGCCAACCGTGTGACCCTTTTTCTTCATTTCATATTTATGAGCAGACAAGCTATGTAAGTGCTTTCAAGAAGTAGCCTTGGTTAATGGGGAAACAGCATGACCGTGTCAAAAAAGGCCTAAAGTCAAAGCCAGGGTCGACACAACATTTATTTTTTAGGCAGCTTGTTCTTCCCAATTAGGGGACGCAAATAGGCCACTTGTAAAAAGGGGTGCCAAAAGGCCTCCTTTCTTCTCCTATATATTGAGGACTTGTCATTTTGAGAAAGGATCTTCCACATTTGTAAGGCATAGCCCTAGAAAAATTTCACCTGAATCAATAAACGCATTTTTTACCTCTATCTTGGATAGATATTTCTGTGTATGTCTTGAGTGTTAGTTTGTGTTTAGTCATTATTTCTTGATGCTTTCACAAGTCCAACACCAGCATATCTATTGTCTACAAGGTGCCATTTATGTAGCTAACAAGGAGAGCTAAATTTGGAAGTAGAAAAATAGAAGAAATTACTTACAGTGTGCATTTCATAGCACCTTGGTGAATCTCTATTTTTCTATTTTTTCCAATAAAGCCTCCCTACCAAGTTTCTTGTAGCCTGTTTCTTCTACCAAGTCTAAAGTGTATGTATGTGTATGCCTGATTTAAAGTGTGAATGTGAGAAGGTCGACTTATTTTGGTGCATCGCCTCTTTAGAGTAGTTTGTTTTCCTGTAATCTCTCTCCCTTTTCATCCCCCCCATTATATATATATATATATATATATATATATACTTATGTTAGCACTTGCTAGAATAAATATGATGCATTAAAGGGAGCTAGCCCTTACCTAGAGACTCCCCTCCAGCTTCACCAGTCCCACAGGAGAGAGGGGAGTTTCCATAGTTGCGTGAAGAAGGCAGGAGCTCGGCCTCCTACCAAGGGTGCAATCTTCTGTGTCAACATATATATAGGTTCATCTTTTCCTAAATCCTTTTATAAATTTTAGCTATATAGGGTCAACCATGGTCAACCTAGTTTATTTTCAAGGGTAATTCACTAGGTTTAAGCTAGGTCATTTGAAAGGCTAACAAACCCAAAAAGTGAAAAATACCTCTAAACTATACAGGGTCAACCATGGTTAAACTAGTACAACCGATAATCCAAAAGATAATAAAGGCATGAAAAGGAGGATGGATAGAGGAAAAAGACTGGAGGAGTATGCAAGGGAGGATTAATAGCTTAGGTAATAGTTTTAAGAGATGGTTGGATTAGTAATAATGTGACAATAAGGGACAATAATTCTAAGAAGCACCAAAGGTCTACCCACCCCTTTCCTATTGTACCCCTTAGGGCATGCACTTAGAGAGATTGATTCTCGATGGGTTCTTGAAAGATGCAAAGTGTCAGTATTTGATAAAATTTTAAAATATTATGTGTATACACTCACCACTTATTATAGAAACATGTAAAAGATACACAATGACCATTATTAACCACAAAAATAATAATTGCACACTGATGAAGAAAACCTTAAGTAATTATTGTTGGACTGAATGAATTAAATCAAGAAGATTTAGATAAAAGCATACATTATTTATGAATCTCTCTATATTTTTTTTGAGACTATCAAAAGTTTACTCAAATAGAGCATCACTTTCACCTTGAAATCATAAAAGTGCCCTTAGAGCAATATGACCTCTATTTTTGCATCTAAGACTTATTTTTTCTGTGTTTCATATTATTTTAAAAAAGGTTCCTTTATCCCATTATTTTATGTAAATGCCACCAATGGCACATGAAACCAAACCCATATAGTATATCCCTCCATAATCTTTGCACTACTTCAACACTATGTTTGTAAAAGCCATGCTTATACCTACTCCACACACTCTTGTTAAACCATATATAATTGTCTCATCCCTTAAGGATATGTTGTGTCCTAACAAACCCCATATTCAAATTTCATATGGGAATCCTCTTTTCTTAATTATATCTCTAGCTTAGATGTGAAGTTATGCCTTTTAAATTCTTCATTGATAATAACCAAGGTTGTTAATCAAATTTCAATATTGCACTTTGCCAAAATTTCTCATCTAAGGTTGTATTGATCTAAATGTCTAAGTTTTATTAGATCTATTAAGTATTATTCTAAATATTGTTTTGGGAATGCATCAAATTTTCATCCTTTAGGTGAGTTCACCTTAGATCTAGTCAAGTTGTTTAAATGTTTCTAAGTTTTATGGCTTCTTTTTCTAAGCAATTGAATCAATATCTGCTTCATTGTAGAATTAATGGCTAAGTTTTCATATGGCTTCACTTTTTTAGACTTTGTCAATTTCATATAAATGGACAAATTTTAGGTTTAAGTTTATTAAAAATGGCTTCCTTTCTACTAATTTTTTGTGTTTTCATTCTTTCACTCAAATTTCATGCTTAGTCATTTTTTGATTTCTTAGTCATTCATTTTCAAAAAACTTATCCATTAGCTTTAAAAATTTCAAAAGTGTTGACTATATTATTTTTTATGCTACCTGTAAATTCCCACTTTGTTTATGATGCCACATGGAAATATTTTTTAGCTCTTGGTGGTCCCAACCCATTCTCAAAATATTTTTGATACCAAGTCAATTATTCAAAAAGTTCTTGTATCCATGTGTCATCTTTCCACCACTCCACAGGGCTTAAGTAGTTTAAATTTCCTACGAAGAAATCAACCCCCTAGGCAAGCAACATGTTTACAAGTGGCATGATCCCAGTGACCCACTACTACAAAGTTGTCGATACATAGCCAAGTTCCCTAGGTAATTAGGATGCTACCAATTGGAATGATCATGGTAAATTATTGTCTCAGGTGACTCTAATCAAATCAAACCTTCCAGGAAATAGGGTAAGTGAAATTTTGCCTAGTCAAACAATCCTGGTGACCCACTTCCTTAGGTTAGTATATGCAATCTCAAAATACATTAGAACATCAAGTCAGTGATATACCTACATCATGACCATAGAATATTTATCACATATAAATCCCCAACTGAGCAATGACTAAGCAAGGATAATACACGTGCAATGATTGTGATAATACAAGACATGTTGGTGATGATATCAGTAAGACACTAATTAAAATTTTATGGTCATCTAGGCTATAAAAATGTTCAAAATCTAAAATAAGGGACACTAGCATTGATCATAATCTTGGCATGCATGTTGTGAGAGGGAAAAAGGGACAAAAGAGTGACAATGAAAAATATTTGCCTTAAATAGGTGTGGATTCTGATTGTAAAGGCATGGCTCATTTGGTGAATCTATTAGAATCCCAACTACATTTCGCCATCATTGAATGTTGTAACCGCCCTAGTAGTGGGCTGAGCTATAAGTCAAGGCAATGAGCTCTTCGAATTGCCTACATAAATAGGCTAAATAGTTATTATGAAGGGTCAATTATTTTGGTACTAAAACTCTATTGGGATTGGGCCAAGATTGCACCTACCTTTCCCCTTTATTTCAGCCTTGATTTTTAGTTAATTGTCAAATATTTTGGGGTCAAAAACTCTGGAGGAATTACACTAGGATTTCCCCTACCATTCCTTCGCTATTTATGTTACCCAAGATGTCTATCTATAGATATTTATTATAATGAAATGATTTGATAATGTTTGATATATAGATTTAATGGTATTTTGTTTAATTAATGCTTCATGTCTTTGATTTATCTTGTTATTTGATGCCAAGAATTGATAATATAATGTGGTCATAAATGACTGTCTTAGTTAGGACGTGCAGTAGATGTCTTCACTAGTCTTTTGGATGTATTCATGTTTTTTTTTAATTCTTTTATAGCCATTGTGTGTAATATTTATTGAATATAATATAGGTTATCTTTAACATAAGTTCAGTAGATTAATGGTTCTTTATATCTCCTAGTAAGCTCACCCATTGAGTGCATGATATTTGAGAAATAGCTAAACTAGACAAACAATGGTATAACTATGGCCACGTAATGTTTTCAATTTGAAGTGTCAATTATGATCATTTGGTCAAATATATATTTATATTTTCTATATTACCCTTTATCTCTTTTGTGTTTATTTTGGTGTTTGTCCTACCTTAGTTTAGGTTGTGAAAGGAGTGGTAGTAAACTAGGTTTTAGTTATTCTATCAGTTAAATCAAATAGACAACAAGAATTAGACATTATATAACTAAGAGAGTAGGTGAACCTCTAGTTGTAGTAGTTAGCTCTCTCAGAGTAATAAACTTGGTTGAACTACTCAATTCTTGGAATGAACTAGCATCAATCCTAAAATAAAAAATGGGACAATTTTTTCCCATGTACATGATGTTTCCCTTTGTCCTTATAAACTAACTAGTCCAATATCTATTTTTGGGGTGAGTAAGTTAAAGCGACCAACAAGATCAAATTATTAATCTCCTTAAAAGTAAAATTAAACACAAATAATTAATTAGATACCATCAATTGGTATGATATAACATTATATAAACATTTAGTATATAATTATATTTATAATGTCAATGGGTATGTGTGTCTTATTTATTTGAACTAAATCTAATAATTTGGGCTTAACTATATCAATATCTTTATGAAAATGGTCTCTAAATTCCACCCAATTTTGATCTAAGGATAATCTAAGAATTGAAGGAGGTGGTTGGTATTGGTGAGGGACAAACTAATCTAATTTATCACCAACAACACCTTATCTTCCTAAGATATTTATTTCAATTAAGATTATTAACACAAAATAATAATTATTGTTACCCATTGAAAAGTGACTTTTGTACCTTCTTATAATGTTGGAAACAATGGTTATAAATTGAGATATTTTGGTATGAGATTCATTTTCATTCTTATGATTTGAGTTGGGAGAGTTGGAAACCCTTATAGCATAATCATAAAACCCTTTGTAAGTGGAGTTGTGGTGGATAGATCTTGGACCTCTTACTTTTCCCCTTGTATCTAGAGAACCCACTAAGAAAGGGTGAGTATTAGACACTATCATCACCACAAGATAATACTTACATTTCCTATTCGCCCCCCCCCCCCCCCCCCCCCCCCCGCTGCCTCTCTCTCTCTATCTAGAGGTGGTTAGGAATATACTACCATAAAAACTTCATATTTTTATTGATTATATAATTGACATTACGTTCTTGTTGACTATAAAATATGTTGTACCCTTTATATAAAAATATATATTTTAGTTATTAATGTTATATTTTTCAGGAATATTCAATAAATTAATCTCCTTTGGATGGAGTTCACATCTTAAAGAGTGCATTAGAAACGGGGTGGGGTTATTTCATTGTGATTTGTGATAGATAATCATATCATGTTGTTATACATACATATATTCCATCATGATTTTATATCTATATATACTCATTTGTGTTTCATTTCCCTTCATTCCTCTTATTCTTCTTTTCATCATTATTTTTCCCAACTAAATCAATTGTGATTGATCTACTTTTGTATATCATTCCATGTAATTCCTACTAAATAGACATGGTTGATCTAGTATGTTGTCTATTTATGTCCTTTTCCTAATAAATTGATAAGGTTTATATATTTGTTTTCATTATTTTTAATAAATCAGTATTGTTTGATTTAATTAATTTACCTTTTTATTAGATCAGAATGGTCGACCCAAATACTATGTATACACTAAATCAATCCAGATTGATTTCATCAACATTAGCTGGGTCACTTTCAGGACTATGGATAATATATAGAGGGTTCATAAATGTCATTTTTATGGCTAAAAATATGCATATACTCTTCTTACACATGAAAAGTCTACTATAAATATATTGAGGGAATTGGGAGATATAGGCTTATTCTTGTGGATGTCTAGTCTTATTCAAGGTATTTTAATCTAAATAGAGGGAATTTAACCAAAGGATTTATCCTTAGTAATTGGATTACCTAATTAAGAATAATTGGGTCTTAATCCTTGCCATTTCAGTCCTTCACCTATAACATCTCTTGTCAAATGTCACTAGATCCAAGGGGAAGATCGATGCACTGACAAGCCTACTTAATATAACTATCCCTATCACTAATCTCTTTATTATATTTACTTTTTTAGATAGATATATTCTTTGTATTTTTAACATAGTATGCTTTTTTTTACTTCTCTCCTCACCTAGATTATCCTTGTTCTTAAACTAGTATAGGTAATTTATGCCTATGTATAAAACATAGTTAAATTTATTTCATCCATAATTAGGTTAGTTTTCACCAACTTGTTAGGCAATTACAACCCTTGTATCCATTTTGAATTTATCTATTGTTAGTCTAAGTTCTTAAAAAATTAAATATAGGGTTCCATTATTCATTGATTCCTTACATGTGATTTTATTATCTTATCATTGATATCTCCCTTTAAAAACATCTCTTACTTATATTCCCGATACCACTTTGTAACATGTCCCCTTGTGTGTATAGTGGTCTTAGTATGATCTTATCTATTTCATTTATTAAAGTATATAAATGTATTTTTGATCACCTTTTCCATCATGCATCCTTTACAAGAAGTGATCCTTTGTGTAATTTTGTACATAATCAATCATTAGATCTTTGATATTTAAAGAGGGTAACATTTTATTAAATCTATGGAAATAATTATGTTATATCCTCTTTTCCTCACTTTAAAGAACTGTAATCACTCTAATGCCAAAAATTTTGATTGTATTTATAGATAAATAATTCTATGAAACCATGAAAATTTCTCATTAGCTAACTTAATAAGTTAGTCAAGAACTAAATATTATAAATTCCTTACCAATTACCAAATTGGTAAATGAAACCCTAAGGAATGTGATTCATTTCATTAAAGTGACTATCAGAAACTACATGGATAGAAACACAATGATGAAAGACAGTATGAATAAGATAAAATAAGCTCACTCAAAGACCATAACTAGCAAGATCAACAAAATACGAGATAAAATGAAGTCAAGGTAAAATAATGACTCAAACTTTGAAATAGTATAGGAACACATTAAGTTCCTACAATAATAATGGGAGGCTACTAAGAATCTTAGTTATATAATCTTTCCCTCATATTATATGATTTTTGTTGTCTTTCCACTAATTTTTCTATTGTGAGCATGTTTTCTATCAGTGAGAAACATTTTCTGAATTGGGCTTGAATTTTTCTCTATTTTTATATTATACCAACTAATGTGATTTTACTATATTATCATTTTTCCTAATATTTTTCAATGGTTTGGACCCTTTCAAAAACCCTCCTTTACTTGTAATAAAAAAAATCCCTACCAAAAAAATTATTGAAAAATCAACTCACAATTAATTAAAAAAAGGACAAGTACTTTTCATCTGTAGCTAATTACTCTTCAGATAATATATTACAAACAATTATACATATAGTGACTATATGCTATTTTAAATGAGAAAACTGAACACCAAGTTTTTTTCCTTGTAAAAATATCAATGTTTGGATTGTAGTATGCTTATTCAAAGTCTCAATAATATCACCATATTTCAAACTTATTAAAACTAGCTCTAACACTAGATTTACCAAATACTTTTTGTATGGATACTAGTAAAAAAAATTGTTAATTTTCACAACATTGTAACTCAAAAGTCCCACTGAAATTGTATCTTTTTATTTTGAAGCTTTTCTCTTTAACAAATATTCATGTAGATCATTAAATAGTAAATATTTTTGCACCTTAGTTTAAATTTTTTATTTGTCTTTATATAGTTTCAATTTAACCACATATTATTATTATTTGACTACTACACCCATTGGATAACTTCTTTTTAGTAAAGTATGTCTAATAAAATTCTATTTTTTTAAATCCCATTGCAATCTCGTCTAGTTTTCCTTGCAATTTTAGATGACCTTACACATTTCCAACCCATATCAATGGCCTTCTATAAGAAATATCTAAACCAATTTTTTAATTTAATTTTAACCTACTTTGATAGTTTTATTTTATGACACAAATAATTGTTTATCTTCAACTTAGGTGCATCAACAACCTATATTTATGATGGTATAAGGGATTCACAATTTAAATTTTAATTTAAAATTTTTACAATGCATTTGAATCCAAATTCATATTGGTATATCTTTTTGGCATTGGGTTATCACTATTATTTTCACCTCCTATGGATGCCATCATGGATACCATTTTTTGGAGAAGTGAACAAAAACTTACCTAAATTTATTGTATCGTAAAGATAAAAAATCGAAACCCTAAAGAACAAGCTACCCTTTAATATGTTATTAGCATCTTAGATAGTTTTTTGAGATGAATTTTATGTCTTCTCAATGGTGATTCTTCCACAATATAAGGTCATGTTTTAAATCAAGAATAATAAGGCACATTTTGAGATCATTTGATAAGGATGTTTCAATACATATAATTATGAATCCAAACTTCTTGAATTACTCAATGACATTATTTTCATTAATATATGATTCCCCACTTTTCTAAAGAGGTAAATGTTTATACCATGCATTCATATAGAAAAAAAAAACTAAGATAATTATTGGTACAAATATATAAAAATTTCTACAAAGTTCCTAGGATCTTTAAATGTTGAGGAATATAGTTTAACAAGCATCTTACATTGGATTCAGAAATATTTTCATGAATCTCTACACAAATATTTTTTATTAATTGATTAAGAAGTGTATAAATCATTACAACCTAGAAATATTTTTGGACTGAGAGACAACTCATGAAAAATAAAATAACTCTGGATTAAAAAAATAACTTTTTCTTAGAAAGATTATATATAATTTATTGAATACAATTTATACTACATATCCTCTTGGTACATACTCCCACACCCCAACTCATTATTAAATGTAGTTTTTAAAATTATATGTAAATTTTTAATATCATTTTTATATTTTCCACATATCCCAAAATCTATGTATAATCTAAAACTTGGGACCCGTGCCATAGTCAAACATCCAACTTGGTCTCTTGATCCAAACTCTAATTGTGTTTCCCATTTATAAATAAATAAACAAGATATTTACCTATTTATAATGTGGGTAATTATAGTTATAATCCAACTATTTTTGGTAGGGGTTCATTTGTATACCTAAGATTTGAGTTGGAATAATTTATGGTCTTTCTAGTAGCAGGAAACATAATCCTAGAATTTGGGGTGGGTAAAGATATTGTGGTTCGATCCTAGACCTTTTATATTGTTACAATCCTTTAACCATTCATTGTATGACTTTCACATCCTCACAAATTTGAAACAACATATGAAGAGATCATTTATTTAAGAGATGAAAGTTTTCAATAAAATTCACTTATAAAGGCCTATTGTCCAAATATTATAGACATGCAATAATGAAGTGTAAAGAAAACATTGAAGATTTTGGGTGAAATAAAGTGAGTTACATGTTTTTTTTAAAAAAAATTGTGTTAAACATGAAAATGGGGGGAAGGGGAGAGCAAGGACGGGGAGGAAGGGAGGCACGAGGTTTTGCTTTGGAAATTTCATATGGAAACCAAAGCCTATCCTTTAGAGGACTTTTTATTAAGTATTTAGGTGAACATAAAATTAACCACATGGTTTGTACAAATGTTTGAATAACTAAACTCAATTAGGATTTTTAATTCTAAAGTATGTTCGTGCAAACCTAACCTTGTGACAACCATGTTTGAGGTATGCTAAAAAAAATGATAAAATTTGAAAATTTAAAACTTTTATTTTGTCATATCATTATATAACATGGCATACCATGACTTGAATGTTATAATTTTATTTCTATCCATCACTTGTGGGTACCTCATTTTCCATCACTTTCTTGGTTTGGCTCGTATCTCTAAAATGTGAAAGAAACAATTAAGAATTCAAAATTCCATCTTTCTCCAGAAGAAATGTGATAACTTGAAATATTTATATTGTGATAATTTCAATGACCTGATTCATTAAAGGCATCCTATTCTTGTCAAGTTTTTAATTCTATTTCCACCTTTGATTTTCACCATACATTTTCATTTTTGATAGCCTGAAATTTTGGATCAACCATGTTCTCCATCCATTTTTGTCCGTTCACTTTATCTACTACCCATTGCATTAAATTATGACCTCAGACATTAAATTAAATGGAATAATGGGTCCCACCATTTCTAGTTGAAGAATCCAAAAATGTAAGCATTTACGTTTGTAGTGATGAAAAGGGTATAAATGATATGATCAAACTTAATATCGTATAAAAAATTTGGTTCACATCAATATGCACTCTATTCACCAACATTACTTGTAATCAATAATGAACATATTTATTCTATTAAAATCAAATAAAAAAATTAATTACACTCTATTCACCAACATTACTTGCAATCAATAATGAACATATTTATTCTTCAACAACTTCCATAGAACTTATTTACTATGCTTTTGTATAAAAGATAAAGATAAAAAGCTTCTTCTTATTACTTCGAGTAATAGTCTTATACCAAACTTAAACACATATCCAAAAATAGATTTGTGATCTATAGTATCACTAGTATGGTCAACATCATAATAAATATATAATTTAACAATATCAATGGAAGAATAAAATAAAATAAAATCAATTGTTTTTTTGATAAAACAAAGAATATGTTTAGCTTATTTCTAATGATCTAAATATAGATTATGCATAAATATAAAAGCAATACCAACAACATATGAAATATCTGACCTAATAATAGTTAGATAAATTAAACTACCAACAAGTTGTCTATATAAAGTAGAGTTAGCTTTTTCACATGCAAATTTTGGATCAAGTTTAATACCAAAGTTTCAATATGAGTAGAGTAAGATTTACTATCAAAAATATTAAATTTAATAAGAATATTATATACATACTGAAATTGTGATACAATAGTTAAATTTTTATCTTGAAACATAGTCATTTTTAAAAAATAATACATATTACGTAAATCAATCATTTGAAAAATGTGACTTAGTTTATCTTTATATTTACGAATTAAAATAGTTATATCATCAATAATCAAAATATCATCAACATATAAAATAATTAAAATTAAATGACTATTTTCAACTTTAACAAAGAGATCATTATCAAAGTAGTAATTAGAAAAACTTAATTTTTTTTAAAAATAAGTAATTTTAGAATACCAAGCTTAGGGAGCTTGTTTTAAATCATAAAAATATTTATTTAACTTGCATACATAGTATTTTATATTAAGGTCAATGAAACCTTTATGTTGAGTCATGTATATTTCTTTTTTTAAATCATCATTTATAAAAATATTTTTTGACATCCATTTGGTAGATAACCCAACTATTTTGGACTGTAAGAACAATAAGTAATCTAATATTACTTATTTTTTTATAGGAGTAAATGTTTTAATGTAATCAATCCCAAGTTTTTTTGAGTAAACCCATGAGTAACTACTCTACCTTTAAAGTTGTCAATTTTATCAATTGCATTATATTTAATTTTATAAAGCCACCTACAATTGATACTGTTATTTTTTAATGAAGGAGGGATGAGATATCAAGTCTAATTTTTTATTAAGGAATTATATTTAGCTTTTACAACAACATTCTATCTATCATCTTTAGTGGATTCTTCAAAACATAATAATAATGTTGACTTTTAGTTAATGTATTAAGATTATCAATATTAAAAGATTGGAATATGGATTATTCCCATTTAGTTCTTTTGGATCAAACATCAAATTGAAGGGGTTTCTTAGACTCTAAGTTATCTAAAACTAGATCAACTTCCTCAAAGTCATTCATTTCATCGCAAGGAAAAACATGAGAGGCATGTTCATCAAAAGAAGAACATTGAGGAGGATCAAAATAAGTCTCATAGAAATATTTTTAAAGAATGAAAACATTTATGTTCTCAATGATATGACATTTATAAGGATCATAAATTCTCAAAACTTTTGTTTTACCTCCATAGCCTATAAAAATGATAGAATAAGAAGTAGAACCAAGCTTCTTTCTTTTAACTTTAGGAGCAAATATAAAAGCAAGGTTACCAAAATCCTAAGAAGAGTCACTCTAGGTTTCCTTTTAGACCACATTTCTAAAGGAGTAGAAAGATGCAAATATTTGGTAGGGACTCTATTCAGATTATGTACAGTAGTATTCATGGATTTAGCCCATAAAAACTTAAGAATATCTAAAGATTATAAAATTATTTTAGCTATTTTTACGATGGTGTAATTTTTCCTTTTAGCAATACCATTTTACTGAGGAGAATAAAGATTTGTTAGTTTCTTATGAATACCACAACTAATTTAAAAAAAAAAAAAAAAAAAAACTCTTTACTAACATATTCATCACCATTATCAGTTTTTAATATCTTAATAAGACAATTAGATGTATTTTTAACTAGTTTTAAATTCGTTGAATTTAGACAATACATCAAATTTTTTTTAATAAAATATGACCAAATCATTCTAATATAATCATCAATAAAAGTAATAATATAAAAATAAATTTTAAGAAATATAACTTCAATAGGTCCTTTAACATCATTGTGAATTAATTTTAAAGAATGAGAGGATTTCACATCATGATTATTCTGAAAAGGGTTAGTATATTGCTTACCACGTAACTAACCCTCTCAAGTTTTATGATGAGAAGGTATAAAAAGAAGTCCAACAAAAATATTTTAAAAATAAATATCATGTAAAATTTTAAAATTAACATGTCATAATCATTCATGCCATATTTAAGATTCATTATTACTATATAATGAAACAAAATATACAGAAAGAGAGAAGATGTATAATCCATTCTTTTGAACACCTTCAATAATTAAAGATATATATATTAATTTCTAAAATACTAGTTATCTTTAAGAAATATTACAATGAAATTATCATTAGTAAGTTGTTAACAAGATAAAAAGTTCTTATTAAGCTTGGGAACATATAAAACATCATTTATAACAACATTTGAAAATTTTGTTTTCCTTGTTTAGTTGCTTCTAAGAAAGAATTATCTTCTAAGTAAATATTTTTAGAGATATCTCTAAAATCACATAAAATATTAGATAATCAAGTCTTGGTGAGATACACCGCTATCATAAATCCACTTATTTTTATTTGAAGTAAATAAAATAGTATATAAAGTAATAAATTTTAAATCTTGATTGTTATTATGATTAGGGTTTTGATTCTTCTACCTTTTTTATTAGATTTATTCTCTTTGTTATTTTTAGAACTTTTGTCATTAACTTTATTTTTGTTTTTACAATAGGTTTCTTTTATATGACCAAACATACCATATAACTTACAAATTCAAAATGCACTCTATTCACCAACATTACTTGCAATCAATAATGAACATATTTATTCTTTAGCAGTTTCCATAGAACTTCTATACTATGATTTTGTATAAGAGATAAAGACAAAAGGTTTCTTCTTATTACTCTAAGTGATAGAACTGCACCAAACTTAAACACATATCCAAAAATAGATTTTTGATCTAGAGTATCACTAGCATGGTCAACATCACAATAACTATATTTTTGAGCTTTTTCTTACTTTGAATTTTCCTTTGATATCTTTATTTGTTGTCTTTGTTCTTTTTGTACCAATTCTAATTTTTCCACTTGTTCTACTTTCATTTGTTCCACTATGGATTATATTATTGAGATATTAATGTTAGGATCACCACTATCAATTATATTATGTATTTTGTCATTCAAAGCCAAATAATGATATGTATCATAATATTTTTATCTCCTTAGAAGATGTATATGAGAAATTTTGATCAACTTATTTACAATCATTTCCAATAGAATATTACTTGAACTCTTATTATTAATTTGCTTAATTTTTGAATCACATGTTCTAGATGTATTTTTTTGTATATTCTCATTTTGAAATAAAGTCTTGTTAGGCATAACGTGTCTAGATGAATTGAATACATGATTAACATTAACATATTCTAGATTATTTATATATGTGATATCATTTTATAAAGATGTGATATTTGAATTGAATTATTGATTTTTAATTTTCAACTCTTTTATTATCTTTTTCATAATGATGATTTGATAGTTGAGAGATTCATAAGCCCAAACCCGAGGTACTTCAAATTGAATATGAATATATACAACATCAAGAGGATATGTTGGAGGTGGAAGGGGTTTAGCAAGGATATGTTGGTAACCTTCATTTAACATTATAGGATGGGCTACCTTACCCTTTGGAATAGTACTAACATGGATCTAGTTAGAGGGAAAGTAGATATCACCCTCTTGGGGATTAGGAGGAAGATATTGATTTTTTTTACATTTTAAATTTTCTAAAGACTAAGATGAGAATAACTAGAGAGAGACGTGAATTCTATAAAATAATTTAACATGCTAAGGAAATTAAAATTTAATTTGAAACCCTAGGAGGACAAAATTTTAGAAGGAAAAACCCTATGGAAATTTAGGGCTTGAAATAGTCAATCCATAAAAATAGAAATAAAAATATAAAATGAAACCCTAGGAACATGACTAAATAGGATTAAACTGAGGAATAACATATTTTGAAAATTTAAAAAAAAAAATCTAAAATTAAAACCCTCAATAAAAAATGCTAAAAATGAAAGGAAAATCCTATTGACAATCTAGGTTTTTGGAAATGTTTAAAAATTGTTAAGTTCATCAATATGTTTTATCAAATTTAGAAAATTATGTGAATATAGTTACCCTAATTAGACAAAATAGTATGCAAAATTAAAGAGTATAATATTGAAAAATATATTACTAAATATGAATTTTTTTTAAAAAACATTAACTTATCTAGAAATATAAGATGTGGGATGCTTCTAGGTCTAGGAATGACAATGATTCTATGTTATTTAAGTGCGGCCCTAAAACATGAGTTTTTTGGGATTTTAGATAATAGCACCATAACATGGCAATAGAGTGATGCATTATTGTCTGAATGGGGCAATATTGTATATGATATAAAAATGCTTTGAAACTTCTAGGTTTTGTTCACCTTTGCGTATGTGTTTCATAAACTATGTGAGATATTCTGATCTGATGTGAAAACCAATGTCTATCTCATTTTCTCTTCAAAACCCTATTTCAATGACATAAGAATATAAATGTAATTATGAAAAAAGGAGCTAGCAATTAAAGTTATGCGTGACCTCAATACCCCTTGTGTTGAGTTCTTACTACATGCTGATACTCTAAAGAGGGATCAAACACTATGTAGTTCTCCAATGCTATGGTAGTGTGGGTGAAATACTCATATAAAATACCAAATGTTGGTGTAATCTTAGTGTGAATAAGTAATTCAAATGTGAGTTTTGATCTTGGAGGTATATTAAAACTTTATCTCAAGGCTGCTAGGGATGTATGTAATCATGATTAGGAGAAATAGGGTTTCTCTTAATGTGAAATTATAATTCTATATCTTTTTAGTGTGGAACCCTCTTGTGTGCAAAATTATTTTAAATGTGGATTTAGAGTGATATTTTTGGAATTATTTCATGTGGGGCTTATAAAACTCATAGGATGAACTTTTTATACGTTTAAATTTTTAAAAATGGCTATTATTTTGTGGGAGGAAAACAATAGTGGGTTCAAACCATAAAATAGGGTGCTCTTGTGTAGCAATGCATTATTATCCAATGAGCACAAACAACTAATCTAAGTATAAATAATAAATCGAGCATGAGCTTGGCATGATTTTACAAGGAATAGGGAAATTTAGGGTTCATTGGTCTACTTAGAAGAGTGAGTCCTCTTTGTGGAAAATGAAGGAAAGTGGTCAAAAACCCTATAATAGGTCATGATCTAAGTGTGTAAAAAGAGTGATCATAAGTGAGATATTTTAAATTAAATATTAATTTATGTGTCTAAAAGGTTCTCCCTTTTAGCATCCAAGTGTAAGATCTTTTATTTTAGTTACTTGTTTTCATCCATGTTTGGTTTTCCAAATCCATATGGAAGAGGAATAGAAAATCCAATAGAATTAAAAATCCTTATCATAAGAAAAAAATGTTAAATAACATATTTCAATATTAAAAATTAAGTCACAACAAAATTCATGATATTTTTTTGGAATATCTCCTATTCTAATGGAAGTTCAAAATATATAGTTGACCTCATGATAGAGTTGAGGTCCATTAGGATGTGGTAGGCTAGTAAACTAGGGTAAGTGGTCTTATATAATTATTTTATAATATCTTTTTATATGTTTAGTGCCACCTATTTTCTCATATAAGTAACCAATATTCATAGTAGTCCGATGGATTTGTAATGGGTCCTAAGGATTGAATAACATGATTTGGGAAGGTAGGACCATTTTATCTTTCATGCATATAGCTTTCATGCAATGATCTATGTAATTCATTTTTTAGCCCAAGATTTGTGTTTACCAGTTGGACTGTCCTAGGTCCTTGATGTCAATAGTTATTATCCTTGCCCACTTGTCTATAGTGTCTCATTCCTGATAAGGATATATGTATCACATGTGTGGCACCTCAAATTTTATAAATTTACATTATATTCTATCCTGATATCCCCTTGATAGATACTACTTATATTTGATCATGTTAAGACATTTAACTCTAAGCAGGCTTAATTGACCCCTAGCCTTGGTTATTAATTAAATAAATGGTAATATATTATTTATTAGCATGGGGTAGAAACCTTATAGAAATAATTAATAAATTTTTAATTATTTAATTATTACCAGATTTAAATTAATTTTTTTTATCAAGATGAATGGGTCCATTATTTTTACAACAATTACCTCCTTTGATTTTTCATTATAAATAGGGTTTTACACCTATTGTGAAACCAACCCGTGAATATGAAATTATTTATCATATTTAATTTGAATATTTTATAAAGTATTTCCTGGGAATAAATGAGAGGTTGAAGAATTGTATTGGGTATAGAGTTAAGTTTCTCTATTATTTAATTAATAATCATTGATAGAATTTTTTATCTCTTTGAAGTATTGTGTACATTGATATGTGTTCATTATTTCAATTATGATTTGCTATCAATTACTCTTCTAGATCTTTTTCATTGGATTTTATATTTTATCATGCTATCAAAGCCAGTGGAGAGGATTTGATTGAAAAGCATATTGTTTATTTCCAAGGTTCTTGAGGCTAGTTATTTACCATTAATGTTTTGATATCCAATTACATTGCTAGACAAAACCTATGTAGAACTTGAGAAGCTTTCATTTAGCACCTAGAAATTTTTCTGAGCAGTTCCAACACACTTGTATGACTTAGGTGCCTGGGGATATATTAAAAAATCAATTTTTTGGCATGAAAATTCCATTTTGAAGGCTCTAACTTCTTAATTTTGAGAATTGAAGGCTCTTTGCAAAGTTTTAGGGCCTGAAAAGGAAATCCTCTATTATTTTTATTGAGCCTTTAGGAGTGCACCTGTATATCTTGAAGGAATGAAAAAGTGAAATTCTTCATCAAAAATTTAATTTTAAATGTGAAATCTACATTGTTTCAATATTCTAAGAAGTTTGTTAAATTTTTTAGGATTTTAGTGGCTTATCCAAATTATTGTGGCTCTCCAAACTTATTTATGAGCACCATATTTCCACCTAAGCATGTTACATGTATGTTTTAAATTCATATATTTTTGGAAAAGAATTTACAATTTTTTTATTAATTTTTTTTTCAAAACCCTAGGTCCCACTTTGAAAAACAAAGACATACCAAGAAGTTAAAAATTTATTTTTTCACTCTTGAAATATCCATGCATGTATATATTTGTGCATGCATGTTTGTGTGTGTATATAATATAATTCATATATCAATTAATGAATGTTAAATCCTAAATAATATTCTAGATGAGTTGGAAGTTATTATTTTGCTAAAAACTTGTGATTTGGGATTTTGTGTGTTCAAAACCTCCCAAATAATATTTTATATTTGAATTTTTTTTAATTTATTTTAATTTGAAATCCAATTTGATTTGTGTGTCAATTTTTCACACATTCAAAACCCTAGCTGACTTGTCAACCTTATTTCGATATTTAATGTAGTGAATGTTTTGTCAAACATAGTTATATAACCAATCGATCCCTAAGTTTTGATATCTTCCAAAAACATCTTTGTGGTATATTTTATGTTTTAAAACCTCATGTTATTAATTTTATATATTTTAAATAATAGATTTTAGATGGTTATTATGATTATGACTCTTTCAACACCTAATTTAGTGCAATTTCATTTCATTTTTTTGCATTATTGTATATCTAATTAGATCTCTAATTCATTGTGCACTTGTTATTTAATTTATTTTATAAAAATAGTTAAAAACTAATTAAAAATATATTTTTTTTAATAATTATTCTTACATTAATGTATTTTTGTGACATTTATGACACCTTATTTTATCGTAATCTTTCATAATTTTTTTTATTGTTTAACATTAATTTGAAAAATTATTGTGTGTTTGCACTTTAAATTTGTTTTACTATCAAATAAAGTTAAATTGACATTAAAAATGGTTCTTTTAAAAATATTTGTTTACTGGCATTCTTAAAGGGAACCTATGGCTTCACCTAATTTTGTTTTATATAAATCATAAATGCTTAATATAAATAAGTATAATATTTGTAAAATATGTATTAAAGCATAATGTATGACTTAAAATTTATAGAATATTGTCATTGAGATTAAGAAAAACTATTAGAATTACATGTTACCCCTAAACTTTTAAATGTGTTTCAACATAAATTGTAAGAAACTATGTTGATTATCTTGCAGAGTGTTAAAGATGAATTCATACTCCAAATTGGTAATCAGGTGTCTCATAACAATGTTTGAAAACTCTTTTAGTTCATGTGTAAAAGAATTCATCTCTAAAAAATTATTAAATTAATCCTTGCAATGCTAACTATACCTATAAAAGGTGATGAACATTAAAACTAAATTAAATGGTTGTAACTATAATTTGATTTAAGATCAACTACTTTATTTTATTATTCAATTAAATATCATTAAATAGTTTATAAAATTTAATTCAATTTTAAATTTTAAATATCAAACTACTGGTGTGAACAGTGTTATTACCTGTCTAGTTCTACTGTCAGATGTAAACTGGGTTATCTCCTTAACCAGTTTCATTGGTTGATTACATTCATGCCTTAGTTGAGTTTATTTAGTTGTTTTATATATTTATCTTACCTCACAAGATCATGACACTTGTCACAATCTTATGCAAAATTGGTGGGAGGTTTGTCACACCGCACAAGATCATGATATTTGTCACAATCATGTGCAAGGGTTGGTGAGAGGTATTTATTATAAATACCCTCTATGTAAGATTATTTTATTACATCAATTAAATGAATGATTCATGCATTACCTTGAGTCCAGTATTCATTCTCATTCTCTAGTCTATGTGCTTCCTTAAGCATATTAGATTCTTGTCTAATCTTACATGGTAATAGAGTGGGTTAAAGTACTTAGGGTAGCATAGTAGGAATTATAATCTATGAATTTCTCTCAGTCTGTATGCTCTTCTCATGCATCTATAAATATGATCCTAAGAATCATAAAGACACGAGAAAAATAATTAGACTCTAGGGGGGAGCTTTCTTTTGAGTGTTTCAATTTTGGATTCTTTTTTGGCATTTAGAAGTATGTTGGAGCTCATCGTTACGTCTAGAACATCGTATAACACTCCCAATTGTTGCAGTTAAAAAGTTGAGGCTACATCATCATGTGATTTATGCAACAATTTTGCATACATCTGACAGATTAAAAGAGTGGAATTTGAAGGCTTTATCTCAAACACATTTTTTTCCCTTTCAAATTGTATTTTTTTTAAATTTCTTCCAAATCTATTTCTTAAATTTTGGGTTTTTTCATTTTTTTGAGATTATTATAATTTTTTATTTTTTAGTTATTTTTTTGGAAACAAAAGGAAATTATATTATTGCCAAAAATAATAATAATAAATATATATCTTTTTTGATATTTCTAAATAAATTTAAAAAGAAACTTGAAAAAAAATTGTTATAAAAAAAACTTTTTTGATATATCATTTTGATATATAAAAAATAGGAAAAGTTTTTTAATATTTAAAAACTATATATATCAAATTTTTTGATATTAAAAATATTAGCATATCAAAAAATTAATTTCACAAAAAAAGAAAAACAATCAAAATGGTGGGGGGGGGGGGGGGGGGGGGGGGTGTGGTCATGGGGGTAGGCAGGGCGGGGAGCGAGTTACCTGACCTGCCGAGGCCAAGCCCCTAAGGGGATCATGGCTTATGGAAAGGTCGAGGCCTACTCTTCCATAACCTTGGCTAGGGCTACACCCCCACACCAAGGCTCATGACCTTGGTGAGAGGTTGTGCCTCCACTAGGCATTCTTTTTTTTTTAAGTTTTTATAAATTAAAGAAAACTACAAAATATTTCTCAATCATTTTTAAATATTTTTTTAACCAAAATAAACTAATAGCAAAAAAATTCCACACAAACAAACACTCAAAACTATCATTTTCTACTCAGATGGGTTTGTTGGTTCTCACAAACAATCTGAGTGTACTAATTTTCAAGCCAAAAATCTCCAAATTGCCAGTTCTCTACCAAAAATGGGATTTGTTTTTTTGGTGGTGCTAAAAAATTCATGTTTGGAAGGCAAAATCAAAAACAACAAGAATCATATTTTCCATGATCTTGATTTGGTCAAATTTAGTTGATTGAGAAATATGAATGAGATTCTAGTTTTTTTTGGCATGTGAAAAATGATTTTTTTGAAAAAAACAATTGGGTCAAATTTGGTGGTTTTTC
Organism: Torreya grandis; assembly: GCA_037957365.1. Classification (NCBI taxonomy): domain Eukaryota; kingdom Viridiplantae; phylum Streptophyta; class Pinopsida; order Cupressales; family Taxaceae; genus Torreya; species Torreya grandis. Next base: position 258,154 of record JARHVA010008594.1, read on the forward strand.
TAAATTTGGCAGACCTCTAAATCTATTAAATCACCAATTCTGATAGTAATTATACTAAATTTGGTAGGTTTCTAAACTAAGCAACAATTATGTTAAATTTAGTGACATTGTGGATGGACCCCCTTGCCATTGGCATTCTTGAATTTGCAATTCAATTTCAAATGACCATATTTTGATTACAAGACCTCCATTTTCCATGCAATTTTTTTCTTATTTGGGTTATCGTTTCATGCTTTCTAGATCAATGTAGATGGTTTTCAATTTTAGTATCTGGTTTTTTCATAAATGTTGTTTTATGAAAAGTGTCCATGCTCAGTCCCAGTTTTGGGATTTTCAAAGTTACATAAATTTTGCATATGACCTCAGATTGAGGCACTTATTTTTTTAAAATTGCATATTGTTTTGTATAATTTTCAATGGTGCAAATAATTAAACTTGGCTTTATGCCAAAATTGTAACTCAATTTATGCTCATTGCATGAGAATTTATAAAATATTAAAATTAAGTCCACTTTGTAGTTCTTGTTAGTGGAAACTGTAAATGTAATAAATATAAAGTGCCAAATCATTTTTTATTAGATGGATTATTCATTTAATGGAGTTTAGGGGGGTTATGTTGGTGTCTTGGTCTCCAAATTGTGTGTGTGTGTGTGTGTGTGTGTGTGTGTGTGTGTGTGTGTGTGTGTGTGTGTGTGTGTGTGTGTGTGTGCATTGTTTTACCATGGGTAATCTCACTTTTCCTTTGCTAAATCCATATAACTATAATACATGGAAATTTCATGCATGGAGTGCACTACTGGGGAAAGGATATACCCACTACATTGAGGATACATTTCTAAAACCCTCTAATCCAAAAGAAAAGACTGCATGGTTAATTGAACACACTAAAACTCTTGACTATCTATGCACATTTATTTTATTAGATATATTATTTCACATTGTTCTATGTAAAATGATTAAGCAGGTATGGGACATCTTTAATAAATTGTGTGGTAGAATGGATGAGGTTTGAGGGTATCAAATTGACAATAAAGTCTCCAATCTTGAGCTATCTTCTTTTAACAACATTCAGGACTATGTCACTCAGGTAAATGAAATACACATACAACTCAAAGAATGTGGACCTGATAAAAATGATTTTCAAGTAATTTTTAATATGCTTGGTAAGCTTCCTATAGAATATGCTACATTTGTATCTAGCTTTCATACTCATTGACTGAGAATACGCCAAGCTTATATTATGCCCACATTTAAGTCATTTATTTAAATGTTAATGCTTGAGCAAACCAAGTTTCTCGATATGTGTCTTCTCAAGCCTTCTAAGTCACACACATTAATGGAAAGACCTCCTCAACATTCAAAATGTCTGAAGAAATAAAAACAATAAATGCTAAAGCAACAAAAATCACCTCTATAGTCTTCACATCTAGCATCAACATCCTGCATGAATCAAAAGAATTTTCAGAAGAAGGGATGACCAACTTGCTCATACTGAAAGAGAAAAGGTCATGATGAGCATCAGTGTCATGCTAAATTAGTTGATGAATTTAAGCATTTTCTCAATAACAACATCAATTTTCCATATTATTATACAAAGGAGTCCTCTCCTACTTCTTCACAATCCAAGAAAGGGAAAGGTCAAGCACTTGTCATAGCTGGAAAATCATCTCAATAATGGATACTTGACTCTAGGGCCACACATAATATGGGTTCTAATCAAGAATAGTTGTCTTCATTGAAACCTTGTTCATTACCTCACATTCTCATAGGAGATGATACACTAGTGGAAGTTATTGGGAAAAGATCAGTTGCAATGCATGAAGGCACTTTTTTTAATGTACTTTGTGTTTTAGATTTATGTGACAACTTTCTCTCATTCTACCAGATCACACATCTTAGAAATGAAAATAAAGTTGAGTTCTTCCCTAATCTGATCATGAGTCTCAGCTATATGCAATCTCCCATTTTGTTTCTCATTCCCCTTCTACTAATTTCTTCACTTATACAAATTCAATGAGTAGACTATGGAATGAGTGGTTTGGCCATCTTAACTACCACTATCTTCAATAGCTCAGATCAAAAGATATGGTATAAGGACTCCCTCCTATTTAGTTTTTTAATGGCATATGTTAAGACTGTATAATCGATAAGCATTTTGAGAAGAAATTCGATAAAGGGTTATCTTGGAGGGCTTCACAAGTCCTTGAATTGGTTCATAGTGATCTTATGGATCCATTTTCTACATTATCTTTTATCAAAACTCATTATGTCCTCACCTTCATTGATGACTATTCATGGTTTAATTGGTTCTACTTCATTAATCAAAAGAGTGAAGTCTTCAACTGGTTTCTAAAGTTCAAGGCTCATGCTGAAAAACAATCTAAAAAAATTTTCAAAATTCTCCACACAGATAATGGTTAAGAATATGTGAATCATCACCTTGAGAAACTTTGCACACTTGAAGGGATCAACCTTCAACATTCCATTATATACACACCCCATTAAAATGGTGTTGTTGAGCAGAAGAATCATACCTTGAAGTAAATGGTAACTTTCATGATACATTCTCACTCTCTTAGTCCATAATTTTGGGCCAAAGCTATTAATTGTGTTACTCACAATCAAAATCACATTCCTCATGAATCCTTAAAAGGTTTGACTCCTTTTGAAGCTTGGTGAGGTCAAAAACTTATTTTAGGACATTTTCGAGTCTTTGGCTCCCTTGTATTAGCACACATTCATTCAACAAAATGTAAGGCTATTCAAAAATAGAGGAAACATTGCCTTTTTTTTTGCTATCTCAATAGTGTCAAAGGATATCAACTCTTGGATCTAGAGACAAAATAGATTTTCATTGCTAGGAGCATTAAGTTTGAGGAGATGGTTTCTCCCTTGACCTCTAATACTCCTCCTCCATCCATAGTGGAATTAGATGACAGTGATTTAGATAAAGCATCTTCACCTCCACCAGGTTCATCTTTAGCAACTATTGCAACCCCATCTTTGTCATCACCTCGATGGGTTTGATAGACTCTTCAGTCAGTAGGCACATTTGTTGGGGATCCTTCAGACAATCATAAGACTCGATCATAACATTTCCATCTTACACATGTATACATTTCCATTTCTTCTAATTTATAATATTTTCATGAAGCATCTGGTCATGTTGAGTGGGACTCAACAATAGAGGGAAAATATAGTTCCTTAACAAGGATTAACACTTAGGATTTAGTCCCCCTTCCAAAGGTACGGAAGATGGCTCATTGTAAGTAGATCTACCAAACCAAATATGTAGCGGATGGACCAATTGATAAGTTTAAATCATGCCTTGTTGCCAAAAGTTTCTCACAAGTTCTTGGTGTTGACTACACTGATACCTTTACACCTATTGCTAAAATAAAATCCATTCATTTGACTCTTGATATTGATGCATCTTATGGTTGGGTTGTACATTAGATAAATATGAAAAGTGTATTTCTTCATGGGGATCTTCAAGAAGAAATTTATATGGAGTATCCACAAGGGTTAATTGAAGACCCTTCTTTAGTCTGTCACTTATGAAAATATCTGTATGGCCTCAAATAGGACCCTCAATCTTGGTATGCCAATATAGACTCATTTATTTTATCAATTAATTTCTTACATTATCACTCAGATCCCATTGTCTACATTCTAAGATAGAATGACTCCCATTTACTATTGGTCCTCTATGTTGATGACTTAATTCTTACTGGGAGTTCTTCCATCATTGACAGAGTCAAATCTACTTTGTATGAGTGTTTTGCTATGACTGACTTGGACCTTTAGGACTACTTTCTAGGGATTGAGATCACTCAATCTTCTTTTGAGATCACTCTTACATAGACTAAACATGCTCTTAATCTACTTGTGTGATTTAATATGTCTTATTATAAGCCTACATCGACTCTCTTCCTATTTGGAGTTAAGCTTAAGGTGAAGTGTTCCTCTTCACTAGTTGATGTCACTTTATATTATCAACTTGTTAGAAGTCTCATATATTTGACATACACTCATCTTGACATTTGTTTTTTAGTTGGCATGGTCTCTTGCTTTATACAAGAGCCACATGAACTTCACTGAAAAGTAGCTAAATGCATCCTACATTACATCCAACACACTCCTCAACATGGGATACACTATACATCATGGATTAGTCTTGACTTGGTTGGATATACTAATTTTGATTGGGTTGGTGATTTTTTAGATCATAAGTCTACATCTGGTTATGAATTTAACCTTGGTTTTAGCCCTATTAGCTAGCAGAGTAAGAAACAACATGCCATTTCTCTATCTTTGACTGAAGTTGAGTATCATAGAGTTATTAATGCTGCTACTGAGGTTATTTGGTTTCATAATATTTTGACTGAGTTTAGCATCACTATTGGCCATATATTATTATTTTGTGACAATTAGAGTACCATTCAGATCTCAAACAAGCTATTTTATCATCAAAAGACCAAACACATAGAGATCCATATGCACTACATCAGAAAGTTAATTTAGGAGCAAGTCATTGATCTATGCTATTTTCCTACAATATAACAAGTTGCAGATATATTCACCAAAACTTTTATTGAGAGTAATTTATATCACTTAAAAACTCTCTTAGGTGTGTGAGATACTTTTTTTTTTTGGTGGCAGGGGTGGCGGGGAGCGAAGGGAACAGGGCAAGTAACTTGACCTTCCTACATCATCCTCTCGTGAAGTTTTTTTTATACTATTTTTCTCATTTTCTTATGTTTTAAGGGGATTAGTGTACACATGGGTAACTCATCAATCCTTGTTATTAACACCTATTTATTATTTTTTGTATGATTTAATAAACCCTTAAGTTGCACTTAAGAGGTAGTGTTGGTGTAAACAAAGTTAATTTTTGTTTAATTTTACCGTCAGGTATGAATAGGGTTATCTTCCTAATTGGTTCTACTAATTGATTGCATTCACACCTTATTTAGTTTACTTAGATGTTTTATATATTTGTCTCACCTCATAAAATCATGACATTTATCACAATCTTGTGCAAAGTTGGTGAGAGGTTTGTTACACCTCATAAGATCATTACACTTGTCATAATCTTGTGCATGGTTGGTGAGATATATTTTGTATAAATACCCCCTATGTAACTTTATTTTGTTACACCAATTGAATAAATAATACATGCATTGTCTTGATTTCAATATTCAATCTCATTCCCTAATGTAAGTGCTTCCCTAAGCTTATTAGATTCGTATTCAATCTTACACAAACTGATCAAGATATCCCTGACCTTACCACTTTATCTACTCTCCTGATTTAAGAAGAGCAAGTTATGACTAATTTTAATTCTAAAAAAAATTACACTCAAAAACTTATCTTAAAATACTATTTCTAATAATAATAAGAACCTAAATCCTAACCTTAATTTTGCTTCTAGTTCAAATAAGAATAAAAAATTTAATAATAAGAATCTTAAACCTAAATTAAATAGAAATTGTAAGTTCTATGGTAAGTTTGGTCATAGATTTTTTTTAATAAAAATAAAGACAAAATAATTAAACTTATAAAAATAATAAAGTAAAAAAATCTAATCAAAATAAGCAAAAGAGTTAAAACCCTAATCATAATAATAATCAGGATTCAAATGTTATTACTTTATTTGCTTCAAATAAAAATGAATAAATTTTAGATAGTGGTGCATTACACCATATGACTTGATTATCTAATATTTTGCATGATTTTAAAGATATCTTTGAAAATATTTACTTAGAAGATAATTCCTTTTTAGAATCAATTAAATAGGGGAAAACTAAATTTTTGAATTTTATTAAAAATGATGTTTTATATATACCTTAACTTAAAAATAATTTGTTATCTTATTCACAACTTACTAATGATGATTTTATTGTAATAGTTTTTAAAGATAGTTGGTCAATTAGAAACCAATATAGATATTTGATTGTTGAAGTTATTTAAAATAATAGTTTATACATCTTCTCTCCTTCTGCATGTTTTATTTCATCGCATAGTAAGAATGAATATTAAATATGATATAAAAGATTATGACGTGTTAATTTTAAAATTTTACATGATATATCTATTTAGAATATTATTGTTCTACTTTCTCATATACCTTCTCATGATGAAACTTGTGAAGGTTAGTTGTGTGGTAAGCAACATACTAACCTCTTTCACAAGATTCATGATGTGAAATCCTCTCATCTTTTACAATTAATTCATAGTGATGTTGAAGGACCTATTGAAATTATATCTCTTAATAGTTCTTTGTTTAATTTTAATTTTACTGATTACACTAGAATGATTTGGTCATATTCCATTAAAAAAATTTGATGTGTTATTTAAATTCAAAGAATTTAAAATTATTGTTAAAAATGCATCTAATTTTCATATTAAGATATTATGAATTGACAATGATAGTGAATATGCTAGTAAAGATTTTAATTATTTTTTTATTAGTTATTGTATTAAAAAAGAAATTAAATATATATATTCTCTTTAACAAAATGGTATTGCTATAAAAAAACCCACACCATCATAGAAATGGCTAGAACAATGTTACAATCTATAGATATTCTTAAATTTTTATAGGCTAAATCCATGAATACTAATGTGAATATTTTGAATAGATTTCCTATCAAAGCTTTGCATTTTTTAATTCCTTTAAAAATGTGGTCTAAAAAAACTTAATGTGGTTTTGCTTAGGATTTTTAGTAACCCTGTTTCTATCTTTGCTTCTAAAGTTAAAAGAATAAGCTCAATATTACTTTATATTTTAGAATTTTTATAAGTTATGGAGGGAAGACAAAAGGTTTAAGAATTTATGATCTTTATAAACATTATATCATTGAGAATAGAAATGTTTTCATTCTTGAAAAATCTTTCAATGAGACTTATTTGGATTCTCCTTAGTGTTCTTCTCTTGATGATCTCGACTCTCATATTTTTCTTTGTGATGAAATGGATGTAATTGATAAAGTTGATACCATTTTAGATAACATAGAGTTTAAGAAACCCCCTAAGTTTCATATTCGATCCAAAATAACTAAATTGGTAGAATCTCTATTCCATTATTCTAATGTTGACAACCTTATTAAATTAACTAAAAGTCAATATTTTTATCATGTTTTAATGATTATGTATGAATGTGAACCTCAATATTTTCAGTAATTCAATTAAGATGATAGATGAAATATTGTTATGCAAGTTTAATATAATACCTTAATTAAAAATTGGACTTGATATCTTATCCTTCCTTCGTTAAAAAGATATATTATCAGTTGTAAGTGACTTTATAAAATTAAATATAATTCAATTGATAAAATTGATAAATTTAAAGATAGAGTAGTTGTTTTGAAGTTTACTCAAAAATTTAAGATTGATTATGTTGAAACCTTTACTTTTGTAACAAAAATGAGTATTGTTAGATTGTTTATCACTCTTGCAATCCAAAATAGTTGCGTTATCCACCAAGTCGATGTCAAGAATATTTTTTAAAATAGTAATTTATAAGAGAAATTCTATATAACTCAACCTAAATATTTCATTGACCCTGATAGAAAACATTATGTATTCAAGTTAAATAAATATTTATACGGTTTAAAATAAGATCCTCGAGCTTGGTATTCTAAAATTACATTTTTAAAAAAAAAACTTAATTTTCTCTAATTGTTACTCTAATAATGATCTCTTTGTTAAAGTTAACAATGAACATTTAATTTGAACTGGTTTATATGTTGATGATCTTTTGATTACTATGGATATAACTAGTTTAATTTATAAATATAAAGATAAACTAAGTCAAATTTTTGAAATAACTTATTTAGGCATGTTGCAACATTGTTTAAGAATGACTATATTTTAAGATAAAAAATTAATTATTATATCACAATCTCAATATATACATAATCTTTTTGTTAATTTTAACATGCTTGATTGTAAATCTAATTCTACTACAATTGAAACTTGGTATTAAAATTGATACAAAACTTACATGTGAAAAAACTAACGCTATTTTATGTAGACAATTTGTTGGTAGTTTAATTTATCTAACCATTATTAGGTCAAATATTTTATATATTGTTGGTGTTATTTCTAGATTTATGCATGATCTATATTTAGATAATTAAAAATTAGCTAAATATATTATTCATTATATTAAAGAAACAATTACTTTTGATTTATTTTATTCTTCTATTGATAATGATAAATTATATGGTTATTGTGATGTTTTTCATACTAGTAATACTATACATTATAAATATATTTTTAGATTTATGTTTAAGTTTGGTGCATATTTATCACTAGGAGTAGTAAGAAGCAACCTTCTATTTTTATCTCTTCTACATAATCAAATTACAAAATTTTAATAAAAGTTTTTAAAGAAGCCACATGGCCATGAATATTATTGTGAGAACTTCATTAAATATTTTTCATAGTACCATTCTTCATTGTGATAACTAAAGTTGTATACCTTTGACAAAAAATCTAGTTCAACACAAAAAATTAAACATATTGAAGTTTATGTGCATTTTGTTTAAGAGAAAATATTCAATAGTAATATAGATTTATAATTTTATTTTGTAGATGAATAAGTTGTAGATATCTTCACAAAACTACTTAAAACTACCAAATTTTGTCAGTTTCATCAAATATTGGGCCTCTCAGAGTTGTCATTGAGGGGGAGTGTGGATGGCAATGCCACTTACTAATAGCCATGTGTTTCTTTTCTTCTCTATACTTATTCTCAATTGTAAAGCATTGTAAACTTTGTGTGGAAGTTATGTTATTGTAAATTTCATGTGAATTTTTTTACTTTCGTACCTAATACATAAAAACATACTTTATAATAGAGGTCTTTATGTTATAAAAGGCTCCAAATAAGATTAAATAATTACTCAATAGAAACTATGAAATGTAGTCTCATGATTATGCTACTGTAAACTTACTTTCAATTTGTTCATAGATTATAATTTATTTCATTTCAAAAGGTGGTGTTTGACATAATGAAGTTTTTAAAACCTTTCAATTGTGTACATAGTATAATTTCTTTTAAGATGAGTATGACATCTATTCTAGCTTAACATTAAGGGGGAATGTTAAAATATTTAATTCTAAGTGGGCTTAATTAACCTTTAACCTTGATTATTAATTAAATAAATAGTGATATATTAGTTACTACCATGAAGTGAAAACCTCTTGAAAATAAATAATAAAGTTATAAAATGATTTAATTATTACCAAATTTAAACTAATTTTTTTTATCAGGATGGAGAAACTCATTAAATTTACAATGCTCACCTCCCTTAATTTTTCATTATAAATAGGATTTTACCCATATTGTCAAACCAACCCATGAATATGGAATTATTTGTTAAATTTAATCTGAGGATTTTGTGAAATTTTATCTGATAAAAAGTGGGAGGTTGAAGAATTGTATTAGGTACATAGTTAAGTTTCTCAATTATTTGAACAATTATCATTGGTGGTTTTTTACCTCTTTGAGGTTTTTCCACAGTAAATTCATGTGTTGTGTACATTGATCTATGTTCATTTATTCTAAATTATGTTCTAATATCAATTACTTTTCGAGATCCTATGCATTGGATTTGATATTTTATCAGATCACATCCTTGATCACATTTCATTTTTTATGCTTATTAGGTTTTATTTTGTGAGTTTGCATCATAATACTTCATAAACACTCATCGCCTTTATTAACCACACCATCTAATAGTCTTACATGTCTTTAGGTGGTCATATTTTTCTATGTCACATTTTCGAACAAGCATTACATTTGAGTTCTCATTTTTTAGAATTTTTTATTTGAATTTATCAAATATGTTTTTTTTTTTTTTTTTTTTGGTAGACTTTACTTACCTTACATAGGATATTTTTCATACTTACATATTTTTTGACTCGATATGCTTGTCTTACATTTTAAATTATACTCAATTTTCAATCATTTATGTCTTCTTCATATTTGATTTGACATGCTTATTTTACATAAGATCACCCTCTTTACTTATATATATTTAAAAATCTAAGTATGCATATTTTAATAAAATGATTGTTCCTCCCTTCTTTCCACATCCCAGCAATAAAATCCATTACAAAAGTACAAAAAATAAGTATTCTTAAAGACTTAAAAGTATGCATAAATGTTTCGTTTTAAAAATAAACAATCTTTTAAAAGAAAATTATATAACATACGATAATTTTTTATTTTTTATTTTTTATTTTTAAATATCATCAAGGAAGACACTAATTTAGTATATGAGACCCCCTTTGAAAGTTATCAGATGAATTGTTTTTTTTCATTTACCTTCTATATATAACACAGTAGTTACAGTCACTGTTTACGTGCTCTTTTGTAGTATAGACATACACGTCTAATAATTATTCTTATTTGGATGACTTGAATAGAATATATGAAAATATTTTCCGTATGAGAGTTGGGATAAAAATAATACATACAAATACAAATTCATTTTGGAATCAAAAATCAATTCTTCATAAACAGCTTTTAATTGCTACGGATAAAAATTATTGTAATATATTACAAATCAATTTCATAATAGAAAACTGAGCTAAAGGAATGCGATCTTACTGAATTAGCATAGTTATTACTTATAGCATAGTTGATGCATTCAACTCCTTCGGTATCAATAATTGCAAAGGAGTAAGCAAAGGCAATTCATCCACAATGGGTATGTTAGCAAAAAAAAAAATCTTCGTTAGATCTATCCTACATTTGAGGACAACAACCAAGCATTACTATAAAATCACATTAATTTTCATTTTAAAAATGATGCAAGATGTGTCAAGTATACAAATAGATACGTCGCAGAAGTAATGAAACTCCCATGGACATGGTTATAAATAGAAACCTAAAATAAAAACTATCCTTCGTACTAATCAACAACTGAGAATCTCATCCTAACATGTAAGTTTTATGATGACCATATATGACAAACTCATGTCTTCTCACCTTATTACACAAATTACAAGTCTTTAAACCTGCATCTGCTAAGTGAAATGTATCATATAACCTCATTTGATCATATATATGGAACTGAACTCAACAAATATCAGGCACATAACAAATTAGCTTGAAAACATATCAACACATTGAGCTACTAAATTTATTGAAAGCACTGAACTATACAAACATTCTATTCTTTGATTACCATAAACCTTTTAAATTTTTAAAATGGAAATTGTGTTGACATGCCATCATCATTCAATGCTCATTTATGATTTCTTGATTCTTTGACTATCTCCCAAAACCACAGAAAAATAAGAGTTCGGGAAACATTATTTTTTACCTCTAAAATGGATTAAAATGTGCTAGTGTTGTAAATGGAAAACAAAATTTTAAGAGGATAAATTCAAAAAAGTTATGAATAAGAAAATGGCTAAGTTATGAAGAAACACGTATGGGTACGGGTTTAGTTATAGGCATCACGAATGCTGTTTTTTTTGGTACCCTATCTATGTTTCATTATGTAACTGTTCATAAATAAAATATAAGTATACAAAACATAAATATAAATAATCATAATATCAATGTTATGAGTATAATCAACATTAAAATAAACAAAACAATTCATAGTGGAAGAAATTATAGATTTATAAATTATTATCCATGATTTAAATTAAATTAGTTATGTTCTCTTTTATTTAATTTTGTAACTCTCAGCAAACCCCTATTGTGAGTCTGTCCAATAAATAATGGACCGATGGTGTTCCCAAAGCATTGTTAAATAAATTAGGACATTTCCAAGGAGAACTAAAAAGCTGTTCATAAGCCCTTGGCTTTTGCTAAGCGTAAATAACACAAACATCATCTGCATCCAACAGAAGAGAAATAGTTTCACATGATAATTATTTGGTGTATTTTACATGTAAATTAGATAGCAAAGTCCTTTATTTTGAACCACCGCTACCGCTTGATAGACACTCAACTTTGTATTTATTCTTCTCATGATTTGATAAGAAAACAAGAATATGGTTTTAAAGGAGCTGCAACCGGATAAACTGCACAGACAGACTCTTTTCACAAGCATAGTTTAAATTCATTAAAATCATTGCAGGAGCATGTCACTGGGGTAGAAATTAATTATAAATTGCATCATAGAATCGTGTCGAAACTTAACATAATTAATAATGATTTCTGCACTTCATTTCTTTTGATATATGTGTTATCCATTGTCATCCCACATTTAACAAGGGAGATTATACTACTAATTTTGCTCAGAGTTTAAGTATTCAAGAGAGCTTTGGCTTATTTAGGGGGAGGACATTCAAATTTCACTTCTACACATAGCGTTGTTCACCTTGATTTTTTTCCACTAAAAAATGTATTTATTAATGCATATAGGATTTCTCATAGATTTAGATGCATCTGATCTCATAGTATCATCCCCACATCCTAAATAAAACCTATGGATATTATTTTTAGGAGTAATTTATAATCATATGTAAATGTTCTTGTAAAATTCACATATACAATTGAGTTTTCTTTAAATGTTTATAGGGAATAAAAGTTTATATACAAATTCTTTGATTACTTTTATATATATGCACACAACTCTTTAAAGTGAAGTATTGTGTAAACATAAAAAAATAGAACCTAGACATTTATTAGTCATAAAATTATATTATTTTAGATAACATGTGTGTTTATTAATTATTACTCATAATTACTTATTTATTGATGTGCTTTTGGTCATTTTTATCATACTCCTTATTTATTATCTCTCCAAACCTTCTTCTCTTTTTGCTTGTTTCTTGTGGTCCCATAAAATGTACTTGATATATGTTTCTAATGGTGTGGGCTATTTTTTACCCTTTAAGGTTTCCAAGGGGTTTTGGCCCTGTCTCATTCATTTTTATCTCATTTAATATCAACTTTTTTACCAATAGAGTCCATGTTTGAATTCAATAAATATATAGATACAAAAGTGCATTAGTGTATTTGGGATCATATTTAAAAAGTGTTCAAGAATCTAAATTAGGCCTAAAAGAGCATATATAATTTATTATCATAAAATTGTATTCAACATTTATTAACATTTTTGAAAAATCAATCACTAAGAGAACATGTGTTGAAGAATTGAGGATCATGCTAGTGATAAATTCATCACACTTAACTACCTAATTAAATCATTGAACTTGTTTGGTGTGTTGTCTTTGATATTGTATTTTATTATGGGCCCTGAAAAGTAGTCGATGATTAAAAATCTTGTGGACCATGAACAAAGGACCCAACAAGAATCATTTTCTTTATCATTTATACTTACAATTTCTCTACTAAGGTTTGGAAGAATAAGTGCATTTTCATAGTGATCGGAGTGAAGTTTCATAATATTGAGCGAGGTTTTTTGAGCTTCAAACTTGAGGATCCTAATCTTGAACGTTTTTTTTATAAATCATATGCCAAAAAGTGTTTTCAAAAGTCTTGGGGTCCATGAGCATAGAGTGTGCGGTTCTTGGCAGGTACTATTTATTTTATCAAAATTTTGAATTAATGTAATGATTAACCCTAATTTTGATAAATTAAAAGGAATATAACATAATGTTATAAATCATACTATGATAAGCATAACTAAATAAATATATTTAATTTGACAATGTACAATCAAATGAAAGAAGACAAACTATGAATTTTTTTGAAAACTTAGTTGTTTACTATTCTGAGATATGACTGTGTGAACTTATAAAAGGATGGAACAGACTGACAGGGACTAATTCTACAAGTTCCTAGAAATTGAGACTAAAACGAGTGAAGGACAAGATCATCCATCTTGGGATAGGATCCACTACCACTATTATCCTGAGATGCTCAATCTTGTCATCTACTAAAAATTAGGAAAATTAGGTCACAATAATTTTGATAGCTTAAATCATAATGTTTTATGGATATTTTGTCATGATCCTAATTCTATGTTGCTTAGATTTATTACTTTGGCACTATTGGTTGCACATTTGGTTGCTAGTTAGCATATTATTTAATTTCTTAGTCATTTCATTTGTTATTGAACTAGTACATTGGACATTATTGAGACTCTATTTTGAGATATTATGATGTTATGATGTGTTTTGGAAATTTTCATACTATCACTTTTATAATTAAAATTAGTTCATTACAGAATTGGTTGATATAAATTCAATTTATAATTAATTATCATATTTGACACTAGTTTTTCTATTCAGATATTGCTAATGTATCATTTTGATGGTTGTAGGAATAGGAAAAAATGAGCTAGGTCAGATATGGTATTAACGATAGAGGACATAAGAAAGGTAACATTGAGGTATTTGATCTTTTGAGTCAAGAGATTTTGAACTTCATCTTGATTGGTCATTCTTGACTATTTTATTGCATGTCTATTTTATTATTTAGCAGGATGCTTTATGTTTAGTCTTTGACTGCGTAAAGTCTTTGATTGGGTTAAGAGTGTTATTGAGCATGATCTTATGCAGTTCATTTCTTAAATTTTACAATGTTTTTCTCTTTCTTGGATGTCATTGAGATCATTCATAATCTAGGCATTATTGAATGCAAGCTTTGCCCATACTACCCCTTCTCTTTACTTTGTTTGTATATTAGTTACTAATGGATGCATATGCTTTGTAAGTCATCCCATGAGCATTTTGTTTTATTCCAAATTCATGGGAAGTAATAGTTGTTTAGATTAGACTTAGTATATAAGTAAGTGTTGGGACAAATGAAGGCATCCATGATTTTATTATATTGAGCTTACTCAAAGGAGGTTACCCCCTTTAAGTGACCTATGGTCAATATAATCCCTTCAGTGTTTTTACTAATAATATAAATCTATTATTTTATGCATTTTCATTAAATAAATCTATTATTTTTTACAATTTTATTAATTTATTACAGGAGGATCCTCTCATCTAGTATCAGAGCGCTTTTCAAGGCCAAATTTTTTCTATCAAAAGTGTTTTTCTATTCTACTACATAATTTATTTAAATATTTTTATATATCACAATAATCTAATTTTAATTAGGGTAAATACCTATTTGCATAACTGTGGGAAGTGCTTGGGTGTAAGCCCTAAAACTCAAGTAGCATAGGAACCCCAAAGTAGCGGGCCCATTGAGAGGACCTACTAGTGAAAAGGGCAACGGCCCCAAGTAATTATATTTGGTTACCAAATATGTCTTAACTCTAGTTTTTCAACCCATTACAAAAAGAAATATCTTATTCTAGCCATGGTAGTAACCTGAACATGAGCAAAAATTATGAAGGATGAAATTTCCACCCTCAAGACCCAAATCAAAGATCTTGATGAAAAAATTATCAACCTCAATCTTCAACTTACTGCCTTGAACAATAGACGACATCTAGAGTTCTTTTCAAACAATGGATTTTCTTCTTCCAATAATTTTTATGGGCCAAAGCTTAATTTTTCTCGATACAATGGTGCAAATCTGAATAGATAGATCTATCAGGTAGAACAATATTTTAGTCTGTATAATACTTTTGATGCCAACAAAGTCCCACTTGCATCCTTTCACTTGCAACATGAAGCCCTTTAATGGTATCACTGGTATATCAAGGCTCATGATGAGCTAATATAGACCAATTTTTTCACCTTCATTTTACAATGGTTTTGACTCTAGTAGTTTTGATGACTTCACTGGAGCACTCACTAAACATTGTCAAATAAGAACTATGAGAGATTATCAAACAAAAATTAAAAAACTAGCCAATCACACAAAGGGATTATCTGATGAATTCTTTAGGAGTTACTTTATTAGTGGACTGAAGAATGTAATTTGATCTACAGTCAAAATGTTTCAGCCTAACATGATGATGGAAGCCCTAAGGTTGGGTAAATTGGTAAAGGATAAGATCACAGCTCAATAACGATTTAAATCCAATTTTGCTCCATTTATAAATACAACTCCATAATGATCTCAAATAATGACAGCCCCCATAACCACTCTTATCAAGCATTTGACTGAAATAGAGATGCGAGCATGTAGAGACAAAGGACTATGTTATAATTATGATGAAAAATTCACTTGGGGACATCGATGTGTCAATAAAAATCTCTACCTACTAGATGTGGACTCTCTACCTAAGATTGAAGTTTAAGAAGATGCTCAAGATACAACAGATGATCTAGAAGAAGCTCAGTTGATTGTGGAATTTGCTTCTTAGGAAGACCAACCAGAGATCTCTCTCCATGCCTTAGCATGAGTCACCACCCCATAAACCATGTGGGTCATGGGTTACTTTAAGAACATTCCTATCATAATATTCATTGATTTTGGTAGCCTTCATAACTTCATTGACCCTTAGATCACCAAATTGGCTGATTATTTTATTCATCCTTACTCCAACTTTGAAGTCATTATTGCCAATAGGGGTACATTACCTTGTAAAGAGAAGTGTCACAATGTGTGTATCTCTATTAGAGATTATAACTTGTGCTCTGATGTATTTGCCTTGCCCTTTGGTGGATGTGATATTTTTTTGAGATCCTAATGGTTATGCACACATGGACCCATCTTATGGGATTTTACTAAACTTTGGATGCAATTTTTGGAGAATGGGTAAAAACACACATTGAAAGGCATACACCCAAGGTCTCTCAGCATCATAAGTTCACATTGCATGGAAAAACTTCTTAAGAAGAATTCACACAATGTCATTATCGAGCTCCATTTCCATTCAAATGCAATCATCAATGGTCTCCACTATTCCTTCTAGTCTACAAAACATTCTACATAGGTATGCATGTGTCTTTGCCAAAATAATGAGATTAACACCTTTATGGATAGAGAACCACCATATTTAGCTCCTTCTTAGAAGTGTTCCTCCCAACATCAGGCCCTACCACTACCCATTTTATCAAAATACCAATATTAAGATGCTCATTCAAGACTTAATAAAGCAAGGCATTATTTTCCCCAGTACCAACCCATATTTACCCCAATTCTCCTTGTCTAGAAAAAATATGGGTCATGGCACCTCTGCATTGACTTTTGAGCACTTAATCACATCATGATAATGGATAAGCTCCCAATCCCTATTATTGATGAGATTCTTGATGAGCTTCATGGTGCTCATTTTTTCTCGAAGTTGATCTCCACTTTGGATATCCCCAGATCTGACTTCATGAGGATGATATCCCTAAGATAAATTTTTGCATGCATGATGACCATTATGAATTTTTGGTCATGCACTTTGGCCTCACTAACGTTCCTTCAACATTATAGACATTGATGAATAAAATATTATGTCCCTACCTATAAAAATTCATTCTGGTCTTCTTTGATGATATCCTCATCTATAGTAAAACATGGTCTGAGCATCTCTAACATCTAGAGCTCACACTATAACTTCTCTATGATCATCATCTTTGCGAAAAATAGACAAAATGTGTTTTTGGCTAGGATGAAGTGGAGTATCTTAGGCATATTGTTTCAGCCTAAGGGGTTTAGGTAGATCATGAAAAAATAGTTTCCATGACAAATTAGACTCATCTTCAGACACTCAAGAGTCTCCATGGTTTTTTAGGGCTGAGTGGATATTATCACAAGTTTGTCAAGGATTATGGGAAGATTATATCTCCTCTGATAGATATGATTAAAAAGGATGTTTTTACATGGATACAAGTTGTTGATTGTGCATTTAAAGAATTGAAATAATCTATGTGTACTACACCTATTCTAACTATGACATATTTTGCCAAGACCTTCACTATCAGGAGTAATACTTGTAGTAATGGAATTGGTGTTATTATCCTCCAAGAAGGGCACCCTATTTCATTCACCATAAAAGCCCTTTATAGTAAGAATTTAGTACTCTCTATGTATGAGAAGGAAATGATGGACATTTTGCATGCAGTATAGAAGTGGCAGCCATACCTGCTAGGGAAACATTTTTGCATCAAAACTGATCACCATAGTCTAAATTATTTCCTAGAACAATGGGTATCTACCCTATGACAATAGAAATAGGTCAAAAAACTCATGGGTTATGACTATGAGATCACTTATAAGAAGGGTAAAGATAATATTGTGGTTGATGCTCTATCTCACAATTTGTAGACCAAGCTTCCATTTTAGCTATTTCCATGCCTATTTTGAATTGGTTGGACACTATATAGTAGGGTTATGTTAATGACTCCTCATTATCTCAAATTATTCAATAGTTTGCCACTAAACCCTCTATCATACCACATTGTTCTTGGGATGGTACTTCTCTACAATATAAGGGCCATCTGGTGCATCCCCAAGACATAGATCTTTAGCAAGTTGTATTTTATGAAATCCATACTTCTCCATCTATAAGGCACTTAGGGTTTCTTAAAACTTATGAGTGGGCATGATGAAAATTATTTTGTAAGGGAATGAAAAATTTAATTCAACATATGGTGGCTGAATGTTATACCTGCCAATGTAATAAGGGTGAAACAACACTCATTCCTAAGTTGCTCGAACCCATGCCCATACCTACCAATATTTGGACCAATATTTCTATGGATTTCATTAAGGGGCTCCTTAAATCTGAAGGAAAAAAAAATGATCTTATTTTTGGTTGATCACTTATCTAAATATAGTCATTTTTATTCCCTCATCCATATCCATACTGCCTCCACAGTCACACAAATTTTCTTTGACCAGATTTTTTGTCTTCATGGCATTCCTTATTCCATTGTCTCAAATTGTGATGCAACCTTCACCATCCATTTTTGGATAGAATATTTTGATGCATCGGCACCCAAATAAACATAATTTCTAGGTATCATCCATAAATGAATGACAAAACTAAAATTATCAACAAATGCTTAGAAACTTTCCTTCATTGTTTCACCTCAAAACAACAACATAAGTGGGCAAAGTGGCTCCCTCTCACTGAATGTTAGTACAATACCTCTTACCACACTTCAACTAAAATGACTCCATATGAAGTAGTATATGGTCAAGCACCACCCATGCTCCTTCCATATACCCCCAGTAGTTCACTTGTTCAAGTGGTCAACATAATTCTCTAAACCCAGGATCAGATGCTCAATACCTTATGAGATAATCTTCATATGACACAAAATAGAATTAAATAATAGGCTGATAAACACCATTTTGAGCACACTTTTCAAGTAGGTGATATGGTTGTTCTTCACCTAAATCTATACAGTCAATCCTCCCTAGAACTGAAAGGGTGTTATAATCTAGCTCCCAAGTTCTATGGGCCATATAAGGTTCTATAGAATATTAGGTCAATTTATTATAATTTGGATCTCCAACCTTCTTCCTGAGTTTACCCAATATGTCATGTCTCTTGTCTAAATAAATTTCTTGGCACAAACATTAAAGTGAAAACTATTTTACTAGAACTTGATAATGAAGGATCCATCCTTCTTGAACCAGAGGCAATCCTGGATAGGTGCACACACCAACTTCACTCCCACTCCATCATAAAGGTTGTAATTCAGTAGCACATAATGTAACTAGAGGATCCAACATGGGAACCGCTATTTTAGATTTAACATCAATTCCCACATTTTAAGCTTTGAGGACAAAGCTTTTTCTAAGAGGGAGGGGATGTTAGGAACCTGTGTTATCCCTTCTTTTTACTTTGTTAGTATCTTAGTTGTTATGGATGCATATGTTTTTTAAGTCATCCCATGAGCATTTTATTTTATCCCACATTTATGGGAAGTAGTATTTTCTTAGATTATACTTAGTATGTAAGTGTTGGGGCCAATGAAGCCATCCATGAATTTATTGTATTGAGCTTGCTCAAAGGAGGTTACCCCATTGAAGTGGCTTATGATCAATATAATTCCTTTGGTGTTTCTGCTAATTATATATATCTATTATTTTATGCATTTTCATTAAATAAATCTATTATTTCATGTATTTTCATTAATTTTTTGTAGGATGATCCTCTTAGTAAATTCTTTTATTGGGTTAAGAGTGTTGTTGAGCATGATCATGTGCAGTTCAATTCTTAATTTTTATAATGTTTTTCTCTTGCTTAGAGGTCATTAAGATCATTCATAATCTAGACATTGTTGAATGTAAACTTTGGCATGTTGGTCACTAATCATGATGGTTAGGAGTATGATTTGTTTTGGGCGACTAGGACTAGGTCATGGGGTCTTCATTAGTTGTTTGATTTTATTTTGATCATGATGATTTGAGATTGGGTTTTGACCCCAACAAGAAAATAGGTCATGATAACCCAAATCACAAGGTCAACCCCATCAAGTATCATTTAATTCATTATTTTTGGTATCTTTAGGAGTTGTATCAATTTAGTTATGCCCAAACCCTAGCCTAACACTACCATTTTTTTTTTGGTGAAATCCATTTAAGACCTAGTTGCATTGGTCTGGGTCTACTAGTTTGGTTTTTCTATTGTATTTTTGGGTGGAAATGAAGATGGTTTGTTTGGACACATTTTTAGTTGTTCATAGCAATAATGTAGGATCAATGTGGTCTTTAATGGTAGTCATAAAATATCAAAAGGGATCAGTTGGATGTAAATGCAAAGGAATTTTTCATTCCTCAATGACCATGATTTAATTTTGCATTTATGGGTGTGGTTGTCGAGTAAGTGGTTTAAATTTTTTTGGTCAGAAAAGAATATTGGATTTATGTGTATATTATGGTTTGGAGATATTAAAAATGAACTATTATAGGTTTATGGTGAAGTTAGTAGACTTCACAGTGAACTTATAATGACTAGAATTGACTTGCAATCGAATACACTCCTTTGGGAATAGTGTGGGTTCATTTTCCTTGACATTTTATAGTAGTTTGGACTCGGCCTATGTATTAATGTTCATCATTTGGTGTAATCATTGAATATGAATGAATGGTTGAGTATTTATATTTTCAATGAGTTATGTTAAGCCATAAGCATATCTTGCTTTGACTATGTTGTTTTCTTTTTAAAAAGGTTTCTTTGGTTAGTTGTTTTTGTTGTTATTGTGCCCTATTTTGGGATATAGTTGCTTATTGAGAGTATGACAAACTTTGGAGGTTGTATTTTGTTGGTATTCATTTCATGGAGGCTATACATTTGTTTTGAGTTTTTATATTGGTTGTAGGTGTGCATTTTTTTATTTGGTTATGGGACATAACTCTGTGTTTGATTTGAATGGACTTTCCCTTGGTAGATTGGAACATTGGGGTTTCACATGAAGTTCAACTATGTTGTTTACTATTTTAAGAATTTTTTTTTTCATTATTATGAAGGGGTATTAATTGAATTTTGATTTCGACTCTTACTCTTTGATGCCAATCTAATTTTGACTCTTCTTGTTGTCTATTTGATTTGGGACTGTTTTGACATCCACCTATTTTGGATAAGTGTTGAGGATAAAGGTAGTTGTGGATATATTTAATTCTATTTGAACATGAAAATATTTGCATGGTATATATATTCCTACTACGTTAATAATAATTACATGATTCATGGAAGCTAATCAAATATGTTCACATTTTGAAAAATAGTGCTAAAGATAATCATAAGTACTTTCCTTTTCATGCACTTATTAATAAGTCATTTATTTAGATTATTTTAAAGTTTTTTTAATGTTTTTGAGAGCTCATAATATCTATCTATGGTTTTCCCTTCTGCATTACCCCTGATATTGAACTCCACATCCAACTGATGGATGGGGGCGCTCATCAGGTTGAAAGGGTGGTCCTTTACATTCCTTTTCTCTATGGAAGTTATTGCAGGATCTTGGATTTTTATTTGTATTTGGATTATTGTTGTGTTGAAGTTCATTGTGACGCATGATTGAGATTAAAGACTCATTATGATTTAGAGAATAAAATCTTAATTATTAGCCCATGCTTTAATGGAATGTATATGTTATTTAACTTGGAATACAAAAAGGCTTTTGTATTAATAGCTCAAAAGTGCTTGAAACCATTATTTTAGTTGTTGCTTCAAATTATGGATTTACTTAGAATATTTTATTATAGCAAAAATTTTGTTATAAAAAATAAATGATAGTTATTTTCTATTAATTTGACCTTCAGGGTAAGGAAGTGATGTTGAAGTTATTGTACAATTATTTAATGCATGTTGCAGTTGAAAGCATGTAGGTTACCTAGAATTTGTGAGAATAATTTGGTATTCTAATGCTATGATGGATATTTTGTTAATATTTTTTTCTTGAGTTGAAATATGTTGATTATTATCCAATTGATATACCACTTAATTGGATGTGGAACTATTAAGTTTTCTTATTAAAGCACATTGGATGATTTCATATTTTTTATTAATTATGTAGTTATAGTCAAGGAATGAAAATTTATAAAGACAATAGAATTGTTGTTTTATTTACATCAATATTTTAGTTCATAGTGAAGAATGAAATGAGGATATGTTATATTTAAATACTTTATTCTTGTAAGATGGATTCAAGTGGTAGAATGACATAGACATGGTAATAGTAAGCCATTCACAATTACATAAGTTTCCAAATTCTATTAGATTTAGTAGCATGAAGTTGAAAATTCATCCTTAAAGTTGTAATAAACTTAAGGGAAATATTGTAGTATCATTTGGATATTAATCATGAGAAATGGACTCTGTATGCATCATGATGAAAGATAAATTACCAAGTGCATGTTAATTATAAGAAGTCTTTTTACATTATTTGTGTAGTGGCAACTTGTATGGTAAATACATTGGATCAAATGTACTTTCTATATGTCAATGCTTCTAGAAGTGGGATTTGCTCTAATATTCAATTGAGTGTTTAGTTATTTTTGTATAAATGTTTCAACAATGGTTATTATTCTTTTATAAATTAAATATAACTAAGGGTGATATGTAGTTTTAGACTATGTTTTGTATATTGGGAAAAGTAATGAAATAGATGAATGCTAAGACTGAAATTGATGTTAATGCATGACCATGCAACTACTCATGAATTTTTAAGTTGTTTTCAAGATAAAACATAAACATGGTTTTTGAAGCATTAAATTTATTATGATGTTTTCTTTGATATCTAATATACAATAAACATGCAATAAAAATAAGTATACCATATGACAAGTATGCTAGAAACATAGGGTTTTCCCTCTATGGTAGCACTTATGGGATGGTTAAAGTGAAATGTGTATGTATTTGTTTTAAGCATATAGTTAACACTCATACGTGACATGCTAGCCACTTGTGTGGTGATGTTACATTTATGATTATGAAAGGGGTAAATTTAAGGTATCAGGTAGTGTTAAATGATAGAAATAACCTTGTTGCATCATGTAAATTTGTAAGTGCTTCAAACAAATTGCTTTGTATTGATTTTGAAAATAATTATGAAGATGAAGTCTTGTTTTTCACATAATTATGTAAATCATTGAAGAAGTAAGCCTAGTATAAATATTCTTATATTATGAATTTAAATATTTATGCCTTATCTCTAAGTGATACTACTTATTCTTTGTCTAGTACCCTCAGGTTAGAGGTCAACTACTCTAAATGGTCAAGGTGCAAATTTTTTTATGCTAAGTTTAGGCATTTGGGTAAAACGAAAAGTTGGAAAAATGTTCTATTAGGAATTCCATAGATGAAGCATATATATTAGAGGGTATGGGTGAATGTTAAGTGATGAGTGTCATTTAACTCCTCATTTAATCAATCCTTTAGATTAATGTCTTATCAAATCAGGGCCAATGTCTAAAGCTGTCTGCAACAAGGCTTATGGTGGTATATCTATAGATTGGTCTTCAGGGGATGTATGGTAATTCTATCCTAACTCTTATATGAAATAATGTTTTCAAACTATATACTTCACACTTGTTGAAATAAATTTTTAACTATCAAACTAATCAATTCAATCCTTTGCTGTAAATTATAGCACACTTATTCTATTTCACACTTGCTTGAAAATGAAAGTCTAAGTCTAACTACTCTTGCTTGGAAATGTAAATCTAAGTTTAATTCCCTCTTGCTTGGAAATGTAAATCCAAGTAACACTAAGACTAAATTACACTTGATTTTAAAGAGAATAATTATTGGAATGCAATTATTGTATTGAAATTACTAATACATGGAAGTATGTAAGATATTATGATTATCTAATAAAGAGAACTTAATTTAAAATAAATACCATACACAAATTCCTAGATCCAAGGAGAGTGGCCCCTTGCTCCTCTTAGAGTCAGGAATGAAATCTGCTCAATACTAAAAGATGGATTAATTCTGCATTAAATTATGAAATCTGGAATGTTCACAATCTATCAAAAAACTTTATTATGTCTATATTCAATAATTAATTCTCTATTATCTTCTTTTGACAAAATATTTATAGTTATATGTGTTGGACTAAAAATAGCATACGAAAGACTAGATCTACTCAATCAATCCATCTATCCCCAAAATAAGAGATTTAGATTGAGTAAGATCTTAAAAACACAACTATCTTTATGGGACAGTTATTTTTATTCCTATATTTATGTTTATATCTAAATATGTACAAAATACATCAAAACTAAATCTTTAAAAATAGGCATCAAAGATTTGTTGGATGGGACTCCAGCTGGAATGATCATCTTCTTCAGAATTATCTACAACCCTTCTTCTTTGGTTTAAGACCTATAGATTCCATAGGAATGGTCCTGCAGTGTTCATAGATGTAGACCTGCAGAGTTAGTAGATGTGAACATGTAGAGTTTGTAGTCTTTATTCTAGTAGATTCCACAACTTTCACTGGCAAAGTTCATAGTTTTTATCTTAGCAGAGTCCATACTCTTTACATTGGTGGATTCTATAGTTTTGGAAAATTGGAATCAAAACTAGAGCTTTTGTCTACCATTTCTCTTGTTCATTCTTTAAAATCAAAACACTAAAATATGCTACCTATTAAGAATTAATGGAAAATTAGTAACATAATCTTTGGCTTGTCATAAATGAGATAAAGTGTCTAGTTTTCATGTTACAACTAAAAGTTTATGATTTGAATAAGATATAGCCTTAGAGAGATGAAATGAAGGGAATGTCATGCCAATTAATGAGTCATATTTTGGACTCATCATCTCCCCCAGATTTTACCTTTTGTAAGTCCCTTTTGTAAAATTTATCTATCTTCATAGGCTTTGTTTCTGTCTTCTAAACATTTACTGAGATCATAGTCATCAAATTCATATGTTATATGAACATCTTCATTTCTTGTAAATCCTTTATGGTCCAAAGTCATCTATTTCCCATTGTCAAATGATGCATTAGATTGAGGTGCCCGGTTCTGCCATCCTAGAATTTGTATGATCAACAAAGGAGGTCTATATCTCATTCCAATCCATATCTTTTCTCTATTAGAATTCAATATTGTCTCAATTTCTTCAAGGATTTTTTCATCCCTTCTCCTGCTTCATCTTAAATTGTTGCGAGACATGACTTCATGTCTCTTGAGAGAGATTGGTAGTAAATTCCACCTTTTAACACTGGCTTTAATGATTGGAGTAAAATTCTATCTTACGAAGAGATCAAATGGGATAATACAATCATACAAGGTTTTAAAATAATGATTTTTGACATCATCCTTCTTGTAGACAATCTTAAGGTTTTGTACTATAATTTTAGGAATGGAATAGTTCAGTCTTATGCATAACCCTGTGCTTTTTTCATGTGTTGTGTTATTTTCCATGCTAACTAATTTTTAAAATTAGAATGAAGTGCCCTCAACTAAACTTCTCCCACATGTAGATTGATCATAAATTTATTATGGTTATGATCTACTATTATCAAATCATGCAAATAAAATTAACAAAGGAGATCTTGATTAGAAGGCTCAGCATTATAAAATATTTATAGAAATGTAGAAGGATGCAGAATTTTATACGGAAGTCAACAAGATATTCTAAGAAGTTGTCAGCTATAGAACTATTCAAAGAGAAACAAATTATAGATAAAAGGACTTATACAAGATACAAGAGCTTCTCCTAGCTTACAAACATTCTGTAAATCTTCTTCTAAAGTTTTGACTTTGGTTTCCAACACTTTTTTTTCATTTTCTAATTTCTCATTTTCAACAATCAAAGCTTTATTCTTTTGCTTAACTTCTTGATATTACTCTTTAGCTTGACATAACATATCCAATGGAGGCATATAAGGATAACTAGTTTGACTTCCTTGATCAATACATGCTTTAGAGGTGGAAGTAGATTGACTGACCTTTTGAGATAATTTTTGTAACATTCTATTTTCCTTTTTAAGATTTTTTATAAATATCCATTGATCAATCTCCTCTTCTTCATTTTTTTTCTATGATTTCCTTCAATTTGTTAACTTATAAAGCATGATTTAGAGATGTTAGTTGTATTAATTGATCTTTATTATGAAGCTGGTTGATTAAACTAGCAATATATGTTGCCTACTAATTGATCAATGCTTGAACCTTAGAAAGTTCCAATGTCAGTTGCATGATAGGGTCCTTTGGTCTAGATGGTGTTCCTTCATCAAATGTACATGGAGCTTTTCCCTTGTCCATTGGAACTTTGATTTGAATTTATTCTTCCTCTATAGTATTATCTTACTTAGCTTTTGGTTCCATTGTGTTAGTTGGAGGGCTTTCTAGATCATGAGATGGCTAAGTAATTGGGCTTTCAACATGTTACCTTTCAAGAGCTACTTCAAAAATCTCTTGTTCTTAAATGTTCAGCTGGTCTGAAGGTTGGGATAGTTATCTTAGACTATCCAAAGTGTCTATTACTTTTCATTTATCCTTGTTTAGAATCAATTTCCTTCTTCTTTTCTTCATCCTCTGAGCTATACTTGATTGTTCTTATATTTTAGGAATTAAACATCTGGCCTTCTCAAGCCCT
>JARHVA010008594.1:290000-380000 GCA_037957365.1 Torreya grandis
TCCTCTTAGTTCACCATGACAAGCCCTAATGATGTCATATACTTCATTATTTGTCACACACCTATGAAACACATGATCAGGTCCAAGTTTAAATAATAGCCCATTAATCCACTTAAAAGAAGAGCTTTCTCTAATTAGATTTTTATCTTTATCTATGTGAAAAATGTGGAGGAAACTTCCCTATAGCAAGGTAATTGACTATATCAGCAAACCATGGATATTCTACTGAAATGGCAAACAATTGTTCATATGGAAAATCATCTTTTACTAGTTCCTCTTCACCTGAAATATTGATTCTGGATAATATATCAACAACCACACTAAATTTTCTTATTTTATCTATAATAGTAATATCAAATTATTATATAATTAATAATCATCTGATAATCCTACCTCCCACTATTGGTTTGTTGGTAAGATACCTAATAGCTGAGTGATATCTATTTATTGCATAGACTACAGTAAGGAATTCTTTTTCAGTTGTGGTGTAATATATTTTAGTAGGAGTCATGTTTTTGCTGATGTAGTAGATTGCATACATATAATCATTTTCATATTCTTTTCCCTGGACTGCACCCATTTCTATATTGGAAGCATTTGTGTAGATGTGAAAGGGTTGTGTCCAATTTAGGCCTCTCAATACTAGAGCAGTATTGAGTTTGGCCTTGATAGTTTCAAAGGCTTGTTGGAAATCATCACTCCATATAAATTCATTATCCTTTGTAATCAAGGTAAGCATTAGAGAAACTATTTTATTAAATTTGTGTATGAGGCATGTATAATAACAAGCATGACCGAAGAAACTCTTAACTTCTATTTGTGTATGTGGGATGGGTAGGTTGGAGACTATCTCAATTTTCTTGGGATCTACCTAAATGCCCTTTGCTAAAATATGATGTCCTATCACTATTCCTTGATTCATCATTAACAAGAATTTATCATGGCTTAGTGATAATTGATTCTCCTCACATATTGTTAAAACTCTCTCCAAATTAGTGAGGGTTTCATCATAATTTCCCCCATGGATAGTGAAATCATCCATGTAGACTTTGACATAATCATTTGTGAGGTTAGAAAAGATTGCCATGACTACTCTTTGAAAGGTTACTGGAGCATTACAAAGTCAAAATGGGAGTACTCGATAGGCAAAGGTTCCCCAAGGGTAGGTGAATGTGGTTTTGTCTTGATCGTTAGTTATTATTGTTATCTGGTTATATCTACTAAATCCATCCATAAAAAAGAAGTATTTTTTCCAACCAAGTTGTCAAGAACTTGGTCAATAAAAGGCAAGGGAAAATAATCTCTTAGGGTTGCCTTATTCAATTCTATATAATCCACACATACTCTCCATTTCCCATTTTTTTTAGTATCATCACCAATGGTGAAACCCATTGGTTATCTGAGACGGGGTAAATAAATCCCACATCCAACAATTTTTGAATTTTTGTTTTCACTATGTCTTTCAATGTTGGATTTATTCTTTTTTGAGGTTGTCTCACTAGTTTGATAGATTCTGTGTAGATGTAATGTTTGTATACATTGGGGTGGATTCCTTTCATATTAGTTTTATCCCAAGTAAAAACCTTGTTATGTCATTCCATAACTTATAAAAGTTGAATCTCCTCATCATTGATTAACTAGCTATTGATATTTAAAGTTTTTCTAGGTAGTATCATGAGAAGTTTTGTGTATGGATGATTTGATTCTATTTCCTTAAATTCACTCATCAAGGAATTCAGGGGACATGGATGAGGAGGCATCATGTGAAATGTGGCTATATTATTGAGAAATCTATCTCTCAGTGGAATAACTCTTGCTAATGGGCAATAAAATGTATTCAAAAATTATGTTTATTTTTATTTTACCTAATTTCATATACTTGATTGAATCATCCTATGATCATATGATGAAGAATCAATAGAGGGACTAAGGAAAGATGTCTTAGAGGAGACTGCATAGTTTGTAGATTTCATTTTGGTAGAGTTTGTAGATTGTACCCTGGTAGAGTCCGTAGATTGTACCTTGGCAGAGTCTATAGATTATACCCTAGCAGAGTCCATATATTCTACCCTAGCAGAGTCCATAGATTATTCCAGATGTTCATATTCCTTAGGATCTAGAATAGTTTCTTCAGTCAATTCTTTAAGATGTTGTTTAACTGTGATAATGGCTAATGATAGAAGATCATTTATTTTGTTGTCAGACTCGTCTATCCAAAGATTTACTATGTGGTTCACAAATGGCCTTGCAAGAGGATATAAGGAAATGCATTTAGATTTTAGACCATTATAAATGGTCATATCTCCTGACCTGCAATTAATCAGTGCTACTAAAGTAGATAACCAAGGTCTTCCCAAGATTAGAGGATACCCTAAATTCCTTGTTTTGGGTTGTAGCACCATAAAATTGACTAGACATTCCCAATATTCAATAAGTATTTCTACATCCTCTATATTTCCTTCTAGTTTAGTCATAGATTGGTCTGCCATTTGAAGGATGGTAGAGGTAGGTTGTATTCTCATAAAAGATAATGTTTGGAGAGAATCATTTATCATGAAATTAATCACTACTCCTAAATTTATGAAAACATTGGAAATCTCCTTTCCTCCTATTGTGACTGTTATAACTGGACTTCTTGGATCTACATTTGGTATTATTATTTTTCCTACTAACAAATTAGCATCTTTACCATCCACATGTATGGTTTTTGGGTACTATTTATTTCTTCCTAGTGTTTTGACACACAAAGTCTTAATGATTTGGTTTAATTTAGGAATGTCCCTAATAGCTTGTAATAGGGGTACTTCAATGTTGATATATTAAAACTCATTGATTAAGTCTAATTCTTGTTTGTCTTTAGTTTCTTTGAATCTCTCAATAAAAGGAACTATTGGTGGAATGATGTTTTTCTTGGATTTGTTAGGACCTTTATTGGTTTCAGCCTCCTTAGTTTTTGGTTCAAGCAATCTTATTTCTTTTTTTCATCAGGTATTTTAGAAATAAGAATTGGAGGGTCTATTATATTTTTTCCTAATCTCAATTGAATATCAGAGAAATTAATTTCCCCCACATTCATTGTGTCTCCTTTTTCATTAGAATAGACAAGTGCTAGTTGTGTGTTCTTCATATTGGTTACTGGTTGTGTAGGCATTGAGGGTTGATTCACTTGTTCTAGATGTTGGACAACAAGGGGTGGCATTATAATTTATTCCTATGGTGATCTTCTTGGTTGTTGATATTATGGATTGGGATTCCACTATTTATTCCATTATGGATGTGACTATTGTTTGGGTCCCCATGGTTGTCATAGCATCATCTAAGGTTGTTATGGCATCATCCAATGTTGTTGTGGCATCATCCAAGGTTGTTGTGGTATCCATTTAGGTCCTTGTCATGGAATTTAAGATGATGTCATCTGAGGTTTCCCCCACATAGGTGGAGACATTGGAACATTCCATGGTGTTATCCAAAGATTTGGATTTCCTAGATTCCTGGGGCTAAACTATCCTTGGGCCTAGTTTTGTGGGAAAAAATTGCCTTTGAATATAATTTAGTTCTTCAACAGGTTTACCATTTGATTTCATTTAATTTTTCAAGTTAGGTATAAGGGTAAAATTATTTGTGTCATGATCCTTTCCTTCACAGATTCCACAAGAAGAAATGTTTATTTTTTCCAGAGGGCAATCCCTGAGAGCATGTTTTAGTCTACACTTAGGATAGTAAATTGTTAATAGTTATATTGAATTGGATTTAGCTTGAAGGCCATATAATTTACTATTTAGGGTGACCAAAATATTAGTTTTCAAAATTGTAATTTTTTCTATCAATTTTACCACTTCATTAGATTTCACTAGTCTTATTCTCCTACTCCCTGGTTTTATCTTGGAGTAATTAATATAGAGTTCTAAAATTTGATGAAAATCTAGTTTATTTATGTCACCTCCTCCCATTATATTTAGTGCATCTTTTATATCTTCATCTAATATTTTGAGAAAAACAAGTTTCAGGACTTCCTCAGTAAGTGGATAACTACTTTGTTTATGAGTGAGAAAATCTATCCAAATAGTCCTCTAAAGATTCATCTTCATTTTGTTTGATTTTAAAGAATTCCTATTTTCTCTCTCTTACCCTAAAATAGTCTTTATACTTATCCACAAATGAAATTTCCATCTCTGCCCATGTACAAATGGAATTTCTTAAGAGACCCATGAACCATCTCATTGTTGCATCTTTAAGTGTTGATGGAAACAATTTTAGTTTCTGATTGTCTGTTGTGTAGTCATAGGTTTGGTAAAGTAACTTAAACTCAAACATAAAATGATCTAGATCTTCTATAGACCTTCCCCAAAAAAATTTCAAATTGGTAGGAGAAATATTTTTCATGGTAGTTTGGTCATCCAGGTTTGAAACAATAGGAAAGAAGAAAGTCCCACCTTGTTCCACAACTTGGTGATTTTGTTGGTTAGCCATGTTTTACTCTTTTGATGATTATTCAAAGCTAGGATTAAATATTAAAGTAGTGTGGGTTTGAGGTTGTTCAAACTCTTCAAAACTTTCTTTAGTAATAGCATGTTTAAATGCTTCTTCTAAGTCTTTTGCAGCTTCTAGATACTCTCATCTTGAAAATAGTTTTCCTGGTGAATTCTTCCTATAGGAATTGGTTGTGGCAATGCTCTGGTTCCAAATAAAATTTCAAGGGAATCTTGAAGATGAGACTTAATAGCTTGTTCAAGGTTCTCAAATAAATATGGTGAAGGACTTCTTTCTCAGAGTTCTGAAGTAGAACTTTTAGCTTGTGTTTTTGGAGGAAAATTTGAAACAAATCATCCCTTAGAGTCTCTGGGTTGAAACATAAATTGATTTTTATTTTTATGATTTTGATGTTTTTTATTTTTTTTACTATAGATCAATAAGGTTTACCTTACTAAGACCAAAATTTTCCATGGCAATGGTGCCAAAAATGATGAGTGTCATTAAACTCCTCATTTAATCAATCCTTCATATTGATGTCTTATCAAACCAGGGCCGGTGTCTAAAGCTATCTACAACAAGACTTATGGTGGTGTATCTATAGATTGGTCTTTGGGGGGTGTCTATTAACTAACTCTTCTATTAAATATTTTTTTCAAACTACATACTTCACACTTGCTAAAAGAAATGTTTAACTATCAAACTAATAAATTCAATCCTTTGCTAGAAATTATAGCACACTTATTCTATTTCACACTTACTTAAAAATGGAATTCTAGGTCTAATTACTCTTGCTTGGAAATGTAAATCTAAGTTTAATTCACTCTTTCTAGGAAATGTAAATATAAATAACACTAAGACTAAATCACACTTGATCTAAAAGAGAATAATTATTGGAATGCAATTACTATATGGAAATTACTAATGCATGGAAGTATGTAAGATATTATGATTATCTAATAAAGAAGACTTAATTCAAAATAAATACCATACATAAATTCTTGGTTCCAAGGAGAATGGGCCCTTGCTCCTCTTAGAGTCAGGAATGAAATCTACTCAATACTAAAAGCTGGAGTAATTCTACATTAAATTATGAAAGCTGAAATGTTCACAATCTATCAAAAAACTTTGTATGTTTGTATTCAATAATTAATTATCTATTTTCTTCTTTGGACAAAAGATTTATAGTTATATGCAAATGTGTTAGACTAAAAATAGTATACAAAAGACTAGATCTACTCATTCAATCCATCTATCTATAAAATAGGAAATTTAAATTGAGTAAGATCTTAGAAACCCAACTATCTTTATGGGATAGTTGTTTTTATTCCTATATTTATGTTTAGATCTAAATATGTACCAAATACATCAAAATTGAATCTTTCAAAATAGGCATCAAATATTTGCTTGATGGGACTCTAGTTAGAATTATCATCTTCTTTAGAACTATCTACAACCCTTCTTTGGTTCAAGACCTATAGAGTCTGTATATGTGGACCTACAGAGTACATAGATGTGAAACTATAGAGTCCATAGCTTTCACTGGCGGTGTCCATAGTCTCTATCCTGATAGAGTCCATAGTCTTTGCATTGGTAGAGTCTGTAGTTTTTTAAAATTAGAATCAAAATTGGAGCTTCTTTCTTCCATTTCTCCTATTCATTCTTCAAAATCAAAACAATAAAATATGCTACTTGTTAGGCATTAATAGAAAAGTAGTAATGCAATCTTTAGCTTATCATAAATGAGATAAAGTGTCTAGTTTTCATGTTACAGCTAACTAAAAGTTTATGATTTAAATAAGATATAGCCTTAGAGAGATGAAATGAAGGGAATGTCATGCTAATTAATGAGTCATATTTTGGACCCATCATTAAGTATACTGACACACCCCAATCTGCATATTAAATCGGATAAATATCTTCGTAACAGTACCCTTTAATAAATTTTAACCTTAGTCACACACTTGTGTTTGGTATAGCACAATTATGGCCTTGATCATTCTTGTGTAAATAATCTTTCTTTCATAAGGTCTGGAACCATTGTTACATTATATCTATGCTATAAAAAAAATGGGGTTGTTACATTTTGGTATAAGAGCCCAAGGTTTATGCTCTAAGAAAATTTGGGAAAGAAGTTAATACTATTTTCTTGCCTAAGTTTTCATTTTTTCACCACAAGATGGTAAGAACAAGATATGATGATTTAAATGATAACAACTTGGGAGTTGAAAAGTCTATTAGAGGTAGAGGTAGATGAAGAACTAGGGGAAGAGGTAGAGGTTATAGAGCTTGAAACCTTAACCTGGATAGAAAAGAAACTCATATTAACAATGATGGGAACAATGTAGATAAACTTAATGATTATATTTATAGAGTAAATCCAAATTTTAATCAAGAAGAAGACCTCAATGGGATATCAATTACCTCTAATTATCTATAAAGTAAGATGGAAACCTATGAATGTAGGTTGAACAATCTTGAAGGTGTTCCACAAGAAAAATTCCTCAAATAAATGAAGGGCAAGTTGGAGAGCAAGTTATCCAAGAGATGCATTTAACGGTGGTTTAACCCATCATTGAGGAACTTAAAAATATCCCACCTCCTAAAGTTTTAGGTGAATAATCTAGTGATGCAACTGATTCATGATTAGTTGACTTATAGAAATATTTTAACCTGCATAGTATTCCATCAAATGTGAATGCAAGGATAGCTACATATTAGTTGGTTGGAGTTGTAGCATTATGGTGGAACCACCTTTGTGTGTTAGAGTGATATCAACCTTTGACACTTACCTAGAATTTTTTTGATAAGTAGTTTATGAAAAGGTATTTTAGTGCCAATTTTAAAGAGAAAAAGATCATAGGTTTTTAGTTATTAAAATAATAAAACATGTTTAGGATAGAATATGAGAATAAGTTCCTGAATTTTATATGTCATGTGCACTATATGAATGATGAAGAAACCAAGGTAAAAAATTTTAAGTTAGGATTGAATTAAATATTGATACATGACAATTATTACAAACTCAAAAAAATTTACTGCTACCATTGAATTTGCTCATAGGGCATAAGAGAATAAAGGTATCGATAGAAAGAAAGACAAGATTTAAAACTTAATAGACATTAGTCTAAAGCTAAAAGTATTTCTTCTTCACCCAAGAATTTAAATAAATATATTCATAATCATAGATTTACTATCATCATCATTAGCTTCAATAAATTTGAAGGGAAAAATTAAAAAATTAAGTATAAGAACTTTTCCAAAACTAGGACTTTCAAGAAAACCCAAACTCAAAGAAATCAAAATATACCTTCCATAGAGGAAAACACTATATATATATATATATATATATATATATATATATATATATATATATATATATATATATATATATATATATATATATATATATATATATACATAGTTTTCCTCTATGGAAGGTATACACTATCAATATATATATATCACCTAAGTGGAATATTGTATGTTGGGAATGTGCTAATAATCATTACCCTAAGGAATTTTATAAATCAAAACTGGGGAAATCACCAGATCATAGGGTGTATGTGGACAATCAAAATGCTTCTTTTTTAGGCCACTCCTATTAAAATCAGAGGTAATCTAGCTAGTTTTTTAGTTTTGGTTCTCATTGATTCTAGTGTAATTGATAGTTTTTTCTCTCTTATTTTTTTCAATAAATGTAAAATTAATCCTATTATTAGAAGAGAAGGATGGGAGGTCAAATTTGATATAGGTAAAAGGTTTATAATTTGCTTATAACTAATAAAAATTAACTTAGGAGTTTTCTTAACTAGAGTAAACATGTTTCTAATGCCCTTAGGATCTTATGACCTTATTTTGGGGATGGATTGGATACAACAACATAAAACCACATTGGATTACAATAATAAAATGGTGCAATGTTGTGAGGACCTAAGAAAATTTGTTAAAATCCAAGGTGTTCCAAAGCTTAAGGTGCGAAAGCTACTTTCTAGCCCTATATCTAAAAAAGGCTTTACAAAAAGGATATATGCTCTATGTTATTCAAATATAAGAGAAAACGTTGGGCATGGTAACTATTTATCAAAATTTTCTATTTTTTAATGAATTTTTTGATGTTTTTTCCTAAAAATTTGCTTGGACTTCCTCCTAGGTTTGAATTTGACTTTGTCATTGATGTTATTTTGGGAGTTGTCCTTGCATCTAAAGCTCCATATCATATTAATGTGGTTTATTTATATTAACTAAAAGTTTTGCTATAAGAACTATTGGAAAACATAAGCATTAGACCAAGCATGTCTCCTTGGGGTGCTCTTGTTGTGTTTGTGAAAAATAAAGATGGTACGCTTAGGCTAAGTGTTGATTAGTGCATGCTTAACAAGGTAACAATCAAGAATAATTACCCTTTGACAATGATAGATGATTTGTTTGACCAAAGTAAGAGTGCATCAGTCTTTTCACATATTTATTAAATGTTGGGTTACTATTGGCTAAGAATTAATGAAGAGGACATCCATAAGATAACTTTTTGAACTTGATATGGTCATTATGAGTTCACAATAATGCTTTTTAAGTTAACAAATACACCTAATACCTTTATGAATATTATGAATAGTGTATTAATGGATTATATGGATAGGTTTGATCTTGTTTTCCTTGATGATATACTAATTTATTCTAAGGATGATTCTAATTATGAGAAAAATTTGCATTTGGTTTTGTAAATACTAAGGCAACATAAGCTTTATAGGAAGCTTTTTAAATGCATATTTTCCAAATTGAAATACATTAATTGGGACATATTATTTCCAAGAATGAAATTGTTATGGATCCAACAAAGATAAAGTCTATTAAAAAATGTCATGCCCCTATAAACATACATAAAATATGAAGCTTTATGAGTTTGTTTGGTTGCTATCGAAGGTTTTTGGAAAAGGTTTCTAGTTTGGAAAATCTCATTACCTCTTTGAAACTTGAAAATGTAAAAAAATTATATGGACTTTAGCTTACGAAGAAGATTTTAAGAGTCTTAAAGAACTATTAACTATATCACCTATGTTTTCTATTCTAGATCTTGATGGCAATTTTAAAATCTGGTATAATGCCTCTAAGGAGGGCTTGGGTGGTATTCTTATGTAGTATCACAAAGTAGTGGCATATGATTCACATAAGC
Organism: Torreya grandis; assembly: GCA_037957365.1. Classification (NCBI taxonomy): domain Eukaryota; kingdom Viridiplantae; phylum Streptophyta; class Pinopsida; order Cupressales; family Taxaceae; genus Torreya; species Torreya grandis. Next base: position 299,644 of record JARHVA010008594.1, read on the forward strand.
TTAAGGAGCATGATAAAAATTATCCCATGCAAGATTTATAAATTGATTTTATTATGCACTCTCTATAACAATGGAAACATTTTTCGATAGGTAATAATTTTAAAGTTAAATCTAATCATTGCAGTCTAGATTTCTTATTTACACCAGATGATCTTAATGCTTCCTAGCATAGATGGCTAGAATTGGTGAGAAATTTTTATATGGACACTGATTATGTGAAGAGTAAGGAGAATCATGTTGTTTATATTCTTATTTGATGCACGTATATTGCTACCTAATCTATTTTGCAAGGTAATTTTTAAATTTTATTTTGTAACAATAGCTTACTAATGAATTCTACCATGATCTAAGTGCAGGTTTGGATGATGATCCTATATCAAATAAATTTATTTGTTTATTGAATGTTATGTCATGTTAAGGAATAAAAATATATTTTTTATGCCCAAATCAAGTGACTTGTAGAATAATTTGCTAAAATAAATATATATAACACCTCATTTTTCTCATCCAGGTGTCATGAAGATGACACATGAGCTAAGAAGGAAAAATTTTTAGCCTGGCCTAAAGTATAATGTTGCTTATCTTGTGGGAAAATGTTTTTAATGTTAATAGGTGAAGATGAACATTGTCATCCACGAGGTTTGATTTATCATCATGACATTCCATAAGGTAAGTGGGCTATTATTTTAGTTGATTTCAATGATATTTTTCCAAGGTCACGTAGTAAATTGTTATGTATGGGATATACTAAGATAAGGGGTGAATTATTATATCATATATCTTATATAATTTTACTTAAAAAATTTCCACTTAACCATACATTCAATATATGTAATAAAATTGAAACAATAAACACCACACAAGATAGAGAGAGACACCAAATATTAACGTGGAAACCCAATATGAGAAAAACCATGGAGAACAATCTCAATCATATGAATGATCACCAACTCAAACTAAAATATTCACAAGCACCAACTTGTAGGAGCACCAACCCCTTTACTAAGCACCAACATAGCAACTAATTCATGAGCACCAACCCACAGGAGCACCAACCCCTTTACTGAGCACCAACATAGTAACTAATTTGTGAGCAACAACCCCCTTTGTGTATACCACACAACTATCTATCAATGTTGATTTCTCAACAAATTATAGCACATTAATATATCTCTTTCTTTTCTCTCTTATACTCTTCTAAGCAAGATATAACAATTACAAACCATGCTCTTTTTCACACATTAAAAATGGTTTCCCAAGCCTTTATTTGTAGCTTACCAAATGACCTTTGGCATTCACCCTTTGTGACCCTTCAATCCTCATGGAAAATGGCACCAAACTTGCATGACCCTTCAAATCCTTGCATTTGAAAATTTCACATGGTGACCCTTCATGAGGAAATGTGTCCTTTCCTCTTTTGTCTTTATTTTGGTGAATTTTCATATTCTTCAAAGTGTCCCTTCATAGTAAATTATGCCCTTCCTCTTTTGTCTTCACTAAGTGACTCTTGGAATTCCTCAAGATGACTTTTCATGGGAAAATGTGTCCCATTCCTTTTTTATCTTTACCCCATGACTCTTTGACTTCTCCATGGACCCTCTTTTGACTTTATGCAACCAAAAATATATTCATCAATATTAAATAAATATTGACACACATTAGCCAAGATATGAACATTAAAAATACCATTAAATTCTATGGGGCATTTATCACCAATAATGCTAGACCTTTGACATCAATGCCAATATTTCTAACAATCTCCCCCTTTATCATTGATGGAAATCTCAAACTTAAAGTACCACATCCTAAAACTTGTACTACACATGCCAACCTATATATATAGCCAAACTAAAAAACATACAATAATTCCCCCTTACTATATCATCTTGTACCTATTCATTGTATCTGTACCTATACATGTTTTTACACTTTTCCCCCTTTGATATCAATGGCAAAGGGACTATCCTAGAGCTAACACTTATCTCCCCCTGAACTGATGCTAATCCTCAAAGGAAGGAAGTAAAATAAATTACTCCCAACTCCTCTCGTATATCCTTGAATGTGTCCTTTGATCGTGCCTTTGTAAAGATATCTAATAACACATAAATTATTGCCTATCCTCTGAGCATCTACAATCAACTCATCTAAATATTTTCTTCTAATCTCACAACCTTCTACATAAAACTTCAATGTATATCCTTGATCACATATTTGACTTACACTCAATAGATTATGCTTGACCTTTTACATATAGAACATTCTTGGTCTTAGTTCTACCATTATCCAAACTTAAAGTACCTTTTTTGGCTATCCTAATAGTAGTTTTGTCTCTAAATTTCAGTATTCCACCATTGATCTTTTTTAAAGTTATGAACTTGTTCTTGTCTCTTGTCATGTGTCTCAAACATCCACTGTCAATGAACCATAGTCGTTCTTCATTTCTTTCATGCAAAGTTGTCTGAACTAACATAAAATCTTCAGGTTGTTTCTTCTACCATGAACCTATCTAAACTTTATTTTTGATGAATGAAACCTTGAAACTTTGGTCCTTCTTGATTGACTCAAACACACTTCTACAATGCTAAGCTATATGTCTAAAATTATTGTACTTGTAACAACCAATGGCTTCTTCAACAAAACCTAATAGAGGAGCAAAAGAGTTATGGCTTCTTCTTGACTCTATGTGAGTTTTCTTCTCCTTATTTCTAGAATTGTTAGCTCTTTTTTGACATTCTATTTTCTTATGACCATATCCATTACAATAAAAATAGTACCCATGAAAATAGAAATTGTTTTTGTAACTTTGTCCTGATTATCTTTTGTTGCTTTGTTCCTTCCAGCCTTTTATATTCTTCACTTCTTCTTTTTTTCTTTTTTTTTTGTAAGAGCTTTAGTGTAGTTATTTTTATTTTCAAAGTTGATACCTGTCTTATCTGATATTGACTTTTGACTTTTCAATAACTTATTCAACATGTTAGTGCTATCCTCAAATTTTAAATCACTAACTGCTTTATCATTGATTGCTTTTTCAATATATTTTTTTAAAGAGGCAATTTCAATAACATACCTTTCACATTCTTCACTTACTTTTTGAAACTGTGCTATTATATCTTTTTCATTATTTTTGGCTTCTCCAAAATGTGCTTGTAGATATTCAATTATTTCCTTTGAATCCTTTTCATTTTTCTCGATTTGGCACTTCAATCTGTGATTCTTATTCTCAAGAGATTTTAATTCTTATAAGGCACAAATGAGTTTTCCTTCCAGATTCACCTTGGCTTCATCTTTGATTTCATAATTTTTTTCTTCTTGATCATCTCTACTTTTACTTGTGGAGGCATCTTCATTGTCACCATTATTCTTATCTAGACATTTATCCTTTAAAGAACCTAACTCAACCTTCAAATAATTACACTCTTCTTCTCTTGATTTTAAACTTGAATATATAACCTCTAGTTGATTCTAAAGATCTTCAATAAACATCATATCTCGTTTTACTTCTATAGCCAACTGAGAATCCAAACTACACACCTATTCCATAAGATCCTTGACCACATATTTTAACTCTTGATTCTTCTTCTTTAGTTGTTTGGCCATCTTGTGCTTTCCCCGATCTACCTTCAAGCTATTAAACTCTTTTTAAAGTAACTTGCTCTGATACCAATTGTTAAGCATGGGATATACTGAGGATGGGTGAATTAGTATATCATATATCTAATATAATTTTACTTAAATTTTTTTCACTTGACCATATAATCAAGATATGCAATAAAACTAAAACAATAAACACCACATAAGATAGAGAGAAACACTAGATTTTAATGTGGAAACCTAATATGGGAAAAACCATAGAGAACAATCTTAAGTATATGAATGATCACCAACTCAAACTACAATATTCACAAGCACCAACTTGTAAGAGTACCAACCCCTTTACTAAGCACCGACATAGCAACTAATTCATGATCACCAACCCACAGGAGCACCAACCCATAGGATCATCAATCCCTTTTGTGTATACCACACAACTATCTCTCAATGTTATTTTCTCAACAAATGATAGCACATTACTATATCTCTTTCTTTTCCCTCTTATGCTCTTCTAATCAAGATATAAAAATTATAAACCATGCTCTTTCTCACACATTAAAAATGGATTACCAAGCATTTTTTTATAGCTTACCAAATGACCTTTGGCATTCACCCTTTTGTTAGGTTGTGGAGCTAAAAGCTTCAACTATGCAGACGAAGAGAAGGTTGCTGAAGTTCCAGAAGAACCAGAGTCAACAGTATGACTGACGTTGGTCATAATGAATGCAGAAGGCAACCGACGTCGGCAGGGAGTCAGCCGACGTCGGTCAGCACCAGTTAGACAGGGACTGACTTTAGTCGTATGTGTGCTCCAGAACTGTTCGTTGCACGAACAGTTAGTTAGTTAAACTGAGTGTTTGCATGTAAAGGATATTTCGAGTCTTGAGCTGCGTGGATAATTATCCTAAATTAAGATTCTAAGTTATTGTTTAAGTCTGGGATCTATTTATAGACCCATTGGCATGTATTGTAATTAAGAGCTGAAAAGGAAGGCAAGGAAGATCCTTCCATTGTAAGATCATTGAGTTGCAGGTTGTTGCAAGCTCATAAGAGATCTACATGTGTAAGTATGGTCTGTTGAATTGCAGGTTGCAGGTTCATGGGAGATCTACTTGAAGTACTATAGAGTGTTTGGTGTACTGGTAGGGTTATTACTACTGGTTGGAGAGGTGAACACCAATTCTGTGTGTGAGTTGTGTGTTGGGACCGTTTTTGGTAGGAGAGTGTTTTTTGAAGAAGAATTACTATACACTTGAGGTGTGGGAAGCCTCTTTAAGGTGGAAGAGTGTGGCGGCTCTTTATTGTATTCTTTTCTGTAAAGTGTTAATACAAGATAGTGTATTGTCTCTCATATTCTGTGTTATGTGTGAATTCTAGTTACTTGTTCTTTCTGGTATAATTTCGTGTTTAGTTGCTAATACAAGGTAATCATATTGTGCTCTTATTTGTGAAGAGAAAGATCCTAACAGTTGGGCATCATTGCATGTTTGTTGTTCTTGGTGCCCACCCCTAACAAATTGGTATCAGAGCTTTTGGTTGGGATACTAACAGGTTGTTTCAGATCTGGTTAGTGTGTGTTGATTATAGGTTACTCACAGGGGTTTTTGTTGGAGTGGGAGTATAGCAATGGCAGATGAAAGTAAGCTACGAATGGAGAAGTTTAATGGCAAGAACTACCAATTATGGAGGATGCAAATAGAAGATTATCTGTATCAGAAAGATTTGTACTTACCGTTGGGTGGGGTTGCATGCAAGCCCACAGATATGAAGGATGAAGAATGGGATGTTCTTGATCAGAATGCTCTGGGATCTATAAGGTTGAGCCTTGCATCTTCTATGATTTCTAACTTATCACAGGACAAGACAACGATAGAGTTGATGGAATCTTTGGCAAATTTATATGAAAAACCCTCAGCTTCGAATAAGGTATTTCTTATGAAGTGATTATTTAATTTGCAAATGTTGGATAATGGATCTGTACATAGTCATCTTAGTGATTTCCATGGTTTGGTAAACCAGTTAAGTTCAATCAATATTGATTTTGATGATGAAGTTAAGGCTCTCTTAATCTTGTGCTCATTACCTTAAAGATGGGAGAGTTTGGTAATGGTAGTTTCTAATACTGCGTCTGCTTCTAAAATCTTAAAAGTGGATGATGTTGTGAGTGTGATCTTGAATGAAGAGATACGTAGGAAAAGCACAAGTGAATCATCAAGGAATGCTTTGAGTGTTGAAGGCAGAGGAAGGCAAAGAGAGAAGATAGAGCATGGGAGATCAAGGTCCAGGATAGGCAAGAGATCCAAGTCTAGGTATGGCAGAATAACCTGCTGGAAATGTGGAAAGCAAGGGCACATAAAGAGAGATTGTTGGGTGAATGAAGATCAGCATGAAGGACATGAAGAACCAGATGTTGCAGATTATGTTGCACAGGATGCACTGGTATGTTCCTTAGATAAAGTAGAATCTTGGGTTTTAGATTCTGGTGCCTCTTTTCATGCATCCCCAAATAGGGAATTTTTTCATGAGTATGTCTAGGGAGACTTTAGAGAAATTTGTGTAGGGGATGGTAAGCCTTGTCAGATGGTTGACAAAGGGAAAGTGAAGCTAAAATTGCAGATAGGTAACACATGGGTGTTGAAGGAGGTCATGCATGTCCCAGTTCTGGAGTGGAATTTGATTTCGGTAGGAAGTTTGGGTGATGAGGGTTGCACAGTAACTCTCACAGCAGACTCTTGGAAGGTTACCAAGGGTGCACTTGTTGTAGCAAGAGGTAATAAAGTAGGTATGCTTTATCTATCTACTTGTATTACTGATTCTCTTTCTGGGTTATCTACTTCAGCTGTAGATTTGAAGATGTGGCTTAATAGGCTTGGTCACATGAACAAGAAGGAGATGCATGTTCTTGAGTCAAAGGGTATGCTTTCAAATTTGAAGAGCATGAATCAAGATTTCTGTATGTAGAAGAAGAAAGTGACGTTTCTTGAGAGATCCGATGTTAGTGACAAGAACAGGAAAGCCTTAGTTTTCAAGGAGAAGGTGACGGATAGAGTTCAGCACAAGGGGCAAAATAATTCTGAGTAGAGCAAGGGTGATTTGGACAAGGGTTTGATCCAAAAGGAGCTCGCAGGAAAAGGTCAGTTCTCACTAGAAAAACATAGAGACCGACATCGGCAAGAAAACTGACATCGGCGTCCAAACAGGGACCGACGTCAGTGACTCAGGGACCATAAACACCGACGTCGGTCAGGGGGGAACCGACGTTGGTGATGAGGCAGTCGCAGGAAACTGACATCGGTCGGGTGCAAATTGAGATGTGACTAGCATCGGTCACTGAGACAAATTTTGGGTGGACAGAAAGCTGTCAAGGAGTCTCAAGCACCCATATGGAGGACTTAAAGGGTATGTAAGCCTCAAATTCATCATTTCCCTTCTTTACACTACTTGTTGCTCACTTATGGTAAAGAACCAGGAAGTTATTAAAGAAGCAGAACATGTAGATCCAAGAAACAGTGGGAGCTTGGCATGGATGAGAAATGTGATTCCTTGGAGAAGAACCAAACAGGTGTTTTGGGTGGAGTTGCCAGCTGGAAGAAAGCACTGAGAGACGACTGGATGTTCAGGATGAAGAAGAGCAAAAATGGACATGTGAGACGGAAGGCCAAGGTGTATGGTCTTGAGTAAGCTGCAGGACAATGGAGGTTTGATCATTATGTTTCTCTTTACCAGATTGGATAATATTAGCTACATTATCCTATTATTGTATGATGTGCTTGTTGCAGAGTTACATATGCATGGAGTTACTGAACTAAAGGTAAATCTAGTTCAGAAGTATGTCATGAGGAATCTAGGAGCAGCAAGATTCTTTGGGATGAGTGTGTTCTAGGGACATGGAAGGTCACAGGTTGACTTTGTTTTAGGATGATTGTGTGAGACCGATTAGCACGCCGATGGTTGGATAGTAGTATCTTGATTCACATAATGAGGTTGAGTACATGTGTACTAAACCTGAGTTTTCCCAAGTAGTGGGAGCTATCAAAAAGTTTGGGGTCAATTCGGGAAAGAAATATTGGAGGGCAGTTCAGTGGGACTAGTAGCAGGTGCACATGCTATGCAGGGTCAAGTTCGTTTCTACATGGTTGTAGATGCAGATGTGGCAGGTAATTTGGATGATAGGGGTTGCACTATAGGATTTGTGGTGGTTGGTCTTCAATAGTAATCTTGAAGAGGGATACAAATCCAAGGGAACAAACTAGACAAAGTATAGGTATAGGTACAGTTGCAGTTGTTTATCTCCAAGTGGGAGATTGTTAGGTTGTGGAGCTAAAAGCTTCAACTATACAGACGAAGAGAAGGTTGCTGAAGTTCCAGAAGAACTGGCATCGGCAGTATGACTGATGTCGGTCATGATGAATGCAGAAGGCAACCGACGTCGGCAGGGAGTCGGCCGACGTCGGTCAGCACCAATTAGATAGGGACCGATGTCGGTCGCCTGTGTGTTCCAGAACTGTTCGTTGCATGAACAGTTAGTTAGTTGAACTGAGTGTTTGCATGTAAAGGCTATTTCGAGTCTTGAGCTACGTGGATAATTATCCTAAATTAAGAGTCTAAGTTATTGTTTAAGTCTAGGATCTATTTATAGACCCATTGGCATGTATTGTAATTAAGAGTTGAAAAGGAAGGCAAGGAAGATCCTTCCATTGTAAGATCATTGAGTTGCAGGTTGTTGCAAGCTCATAAGAGATCTACATGTGTAAGTATGGTCTATTGAATTGTAGGTTGTAGGTTCCTGGGATATCTACTTGAAGTACTATAGAGTGCTTGGTGTACTGGCAGAGTTATTACTGCCTGGTTGGAGAGGTGAACACCAATTCGTGTGTGAGTTGTGTGTTGGGGCCATTTTTGGTAGGAGAGTGTTTTTTGAAGAATAATTACTATACACTTGAGGTGTGGGAAGCCTCTGTAAGGTGGAAGAGTGTGGCGGCTCTTTATTGTATTCTTTTCTGTAAAGTGTTAATACAAGATAGTGTATTGTCTCTCATATTCTGTGCTATGTGTGAATTCTAGTTACTTGATCTTTCTGGTATAATTCCGTGTTTAGTTGCTAATACAAGGTAATCATATTGTGCTCTTATTTGTGAAGAGAAAGATCCTAACAGTTGGGCATCAGTGCATGTTTGTTGTTCTTAGTGCCCACCCCTAACACCTTTCTGACCCTTCAATCCTCATGGAAAATGGCACCAAACTTGCATTACCCTTTGAATCCTTGCATTTGAAAAGTCACATGGTGACCCTTCATGAGAAAATGCATCCTTTCCAATTTTGTCTTTGTCTTGGTGACTTTTATTCTTCCTCAAAGTTTCCCTTCATGAGAAATTGTGCTCTTCCTCTTTTGTCATCACTTAGTGACTCTTAGAACTCCTCAAGATGACTCTTCATGTAAAAATGTGTCCCATTCCTCTTTTGTATTTACCCCGTGACTCTTTGAATTCCCCATGGGTCCTCTTTTGACTTTAAACCATTAAATGATATGGGGCCTTTATCACCAATAATGCTAGACCTTTGAAATTAATGGCAATATTTCCAACATAAACATGATACTATTTTAGTTGTAATTGATAAATTTATAAAATTTGGTCATTTGTGGTTGGAAATTTGACTAATGATGCTTATGTGTTCACAAAATGGTTTTTTAAATAAGTAGTTTGGATGCATGGAATGATTAAGGTCATTAAATATGATAAATATAAGATATTTAATTTAATATTTTGGAGAACCTTGACTACGTCATTTGGAACGTGTTTAAACTTTAGCTCCTCATTTCTTTTGAAAATAGATGGTAAAATATAGAGGTGTAACCAAGTGATTGAGGACATACTAAGAATGTATGTAATTGACCATAAAAGAAAGTGAGAATATTTCCTACATTTGGTTGAATTTGCTTATAATAATTCCTATCATTATGTGACTAAAATGGCTCCATTTGAAGATTTGTATGGATATAAATACAAAACTCTTGTTGGTTGGGACAACCTAGAAAATAGATCCATTTTTAACCATGATATTTTACAAAAATATTATATACAAATGGCATTAATTCACCAAAATATAGAGGCTTCTTTATGATAGAAGAGATATGCATATTTAAAGAGAAGTCCTCATGAATTTAATGTTGGTGAGAAAGTATTTTTACATGTTAGACCATAAAAAAGTTCTATTAAATTTTTAAAAACTTCCAAATTGGCTCCTTGTTTTGTTAGACCCTTTGACTTTATAAAAAGAATCAACTCTATTGCCTACCAATTAGCTCTTCCTTCATATCTATCCAAGATCCATGATGATTTTCATGTTATTTTATTAGGGAAGTATATATCTGATCCTTCTCACATTTTGGATTGGAAAAATATTTAGGTTTAAGAAGAGGAAAAGATGTAGTTGGAACTAGTGGAGATCCTATACCATGTCATGTCCCCTTTTCAGTTGACATGTTCTGAGTTCATGGTTAGCCTATTATGTGACCCTCGTAGGCTGATAGGATGGTTAGAGGGTCTTGATGGAGATTGGTGTGGCTTCGTTTAGCAGAATTTTTCCAGTTGGCTTTCGTTTGGGCTCGATTGGACATGTATTGAGGGAGATATTAATATTTGATTGATTTAATCAAATATTAATTATTTGGTCTAATTTTAATTTAGAAACCCTAATTCTAATTTAAGAAAACCCTAATTAGGGCAAGCATATCTTTTGAGGGTATAAGGGTTTCTCATAGAGGCCATTATTGATTATGCATTGATTATTGATTTTGATATTGAAGAAATTCTTCTGTGAAGACTGGGCCAAGGGTTTCAGGATTCCATTGCAGTGGAGAACGTCAACTCTTCATTGTGTGTGATTCAGAGGCTGTGAGATATCAACTGATCTATTGCCAAATTGAGAGATAGCTTCATACAGAAGTTATCACAGAGGTTTATAGATTTGAGAGATAACTTCACACAGAAGTTATCACAGTATTTCAGGTATTTCTTTATTTAGTTTTTGATTCAATAAATTATACAGATAGATATCTTCTGTATTAGAGCCACATATCTTCAGATCCAGGGTTGAAAACAGACAGGTTGTGCTTAATTGGCGGCCGTATGAAGTCTGTACAGGTCCATACAGATCCACGCAGACACCGACCTCGGCAGACAGAGATCCCCAGTGACCGACATCGGCCGACTAAAGACCAACGTCGGTAGAGAAGGACCGACAGTGACCGACGTCGGCAGTATATCGATCGACGTCGGTGACTGTGTGTTTGACACAGCAGGCCAAGACAGAATTTCCATATTCAAGCTCAATTTCTAGATTTGCAAAGCCAGGGTTTTCAAGACTGTATTTCATATTCTTTATATGCATAAGAGAGGACTGTAATTGTAATCGTCTAGAAGAACAAGTGATAAGATCTGTGATTTGCTATTGAGAGACTATATTATTGTTATCTTCTGAATTTATTCAACAAAAATTGTATCTTTGTTTAGAGCTTTTGTGTTTCTATATTTCCTATTTGAAGGGGATATTACAGTGGTATCAGAGCTAAATCCTGCCATCCTGAGGGTTTATAGATCTTATGCAGCCATAAGAGTTGGGACCACACAGGTATAACACACGCATTAGAGCCTTGCTTGAAGGTACCTAGTTGTTATAATAATAGCCGATTATCATGAGTGACAGACGTGAGGGTAGCCCAACTAGGGGCCACCGACATAATGATGATCTGGGTACCAGAGAAACCTACCGTGAGATGACACAGGCACTACAGGCACTAACTACTATGATAAGGAGGATGAACCCACCTGATAGACATAATGGGGACCAAGGAGATAATAGGAGTGCTACGGTTAATCAGAGACCCCAGCAAGCCCACTCCAGAATAGTGGATAGACCTACACGTCCTACGTTTGTGCAAGAGGAACTAGAAGTTCCAGCAGAGGAGGAGGCAGGAAATTCCCCATTTGCAGATGTTTACATGGATGCAAATGATGAGTGGGACTTATTACCTCCTCATGTTCAAGAGAGGACGTCCTTTGATCATTTTTTTAATCTGAGGAGAGAGCACTACAGATTGGTTAGACAGGACATGAGGCCTAGAGTTCAATTTAGTGAGCTGAAGAAGGCTACTGGCAAGCTTTCTTTGACTACTTTTGACGGCAGTGGCAAGATGACAGCTCAAGCTTGGGTTCATAAGCTTGACACTTTTTTGGCATTGAGACTAATGACAGAGATAGAGGCCATCAAATATGCCACTTTGCACTTGGATGGAGTAGCACATGATTGGTGATACCATGGTATGGTAACACTTTAGCATAACCAGGTAATAGAATACTAGGACTTTGTGGATAGATTGGTTGAGCGGTTTGATAGGAAAGATCCTGAGGTTTACTTTTGAGATATGGCATAGTTGAGACAAATAGGTAACTTGGAGTCCTTTATTGGTGAGTTTTAGAGATTAGCAGTCATGGTGCCCAATATTTCAGAGCGTAGATTGGTAGTTCTCTTCATGGAGGGATTGACAGAACCATTGAGAGGTTTGATTAAAGCCTTTGATCCTCCTTCATTACAGATAGCTATGAATAAGGTGTGTAGTATGGAGATGGAAGCCCCATCCAATAAATTTAACTCCAGAGGTACTTCTTCATCTAGAGACCATAAGTGCTCCAACAGAGATACAGAGAGACCGGATTTCAACATAGATGAATCAGGTGTAAAGAATGATTCAAAGGCCAATCTAGCAGCACCACCTTTGGATCATGAGGTGCTTAACAATCTATGCAGGAAGAAGCTTTGCTTCTACTGCAAAGGTCCATATGATATCCATCACGATTGTCCTTTGAGGCCTAAGGGCAAGGTGAATCGTGTGATGTGGGCATATTATGAGGATTCAGACTCAGAAGATTCTAAACAGTAGAATAGTTCTGAGGGGGTAGAGGTAGAGGCTTCAGGACCTAAGGCAGAGGCAGAGTTAGAGCTTCACATATAGGAGGCACACCTATCCAGTATTCAGTCAGATGAGTCATTCAGACTCCGTGGAGTTTTGGCAGGGCAGAAGGTTATCACCCTTCTTGATACAGGAGCCACACATAATTTCATAGATGCTAGATTTGTGGAGAAGCGTGGACTCACTACCAAAGATTTTGAGGGCATTAGAGTTAAGGTAGCCAATGGTCACACTCTTAGGTGTGATTGTATGATTAGAGACCTCCCATTGCGCTTGAACAACTATGAGTTCAAGGCTGATTATTATGTGGTGAACATGGGGGATATAGACTTAGTCTTGGGTATGAAGTGGATTCATTCATTTGAGTAAGTTACTCTTCATCTCAAGGACATGGAGATTCTCTTTGATGTTGATGGGAATACACATATTCTTAAGGCAATACGGGGCAGCAGCTTCAGATATATGTTTTTTCATCGGATGGAGATACCTATACCACATGACATGATAGAGTGCGATGATGAGTGCACATTGGCACCAACACAGGAGAGATATGAGGATGAGCTTGGTCTTGAGGTGAGTTCAGTTTAGGAGTTGTCACATGCGGTAGGGACTCAACTTTCTGTTACATTTGGGTCACAGGTTGATGATGATATGACTATTTCTAGCCTTCACAATCCAGTTTTAGATATTATTCAGGTAAGGAGTTTGCTTACTGATTTTCATTTATGGATTGGATGTTGGGGTGCTTATCTTAGTACTAGAGATGATGTGACGCCATTAGATGAGAGTTGGGATGGACATGGCATGGAGTTTGTGTTAATTGATAGTGGTGGAGATCATGACTACATTTGGGATCCAGGTGGATTGATTGATTTGTCATTCAGCGATTGCTTGAGGGCAAGCAATTCTAGGAGGGGCAGATTGTCATGTCCCCTTTTCAGTTGAAATGTTTCAGAGTTCATGGTTAGCCTATTATGCGACCCTCGTAGGCTAATAGGATGGTTAGAGGGTCTTGATGGAGATTGGCATGGCTTCATTTAGCAGAATTTTTCTAGTTGGCTTTCGTTTGGGCTCGATTGGACATGTATTGAGGGAGATATTAATATTTGATTGATTTAATCAAATATTAATTATTTGGTCTAATTTTAATTTAGAAACCCTAATTCTAATTTAAGAAAACCCTAATTAGGGCAAGCATATCTTTTGAGGGTATAAGGGTTTCTCATGGAGGCCATTATTGATTATGCATTGATTATTGATTTTGATATTGAAGAAATTCTTCTGTGAAGACTGAGCCAAGGGTTTCAGGATTCCATTGCAGTGGAGAATGTCAACTCTTCATTGTGTGCGATTCAGAGGCTGTGAGATATCAGCTGGTCTATTGCCAAATTGAGAGATAACTTCATACAGAAGTTATCACAGAGGTTTACAGATTTGAGAGATAACTTCACACAGAAGTTATCACAGTATTTCAGGTATTTCTTTATTTAGTTTTTGATTCAATAAATTATATAGATAGAGATCTTTTGTATTAGAGCCACATATCTTCAGATCCAGGGTTGAAAACAGACAGGTTGTGCTTAATTGGCGGTCGTATGAAGTCCGTACAGGTCCGTACAGATCCACACAGACACCGACCTCGGCAGACAGAGATCCCCAGTGATCGACATCGGCCGACTGAAGACCGACGTTGGCAGAGAAGGACCGACAGTGACCGACGTCGGTAGTATATCGACCGACGCCGATGACTGTGTGTTTGACACAGCAGGCCGAGATAGAATTTCTAGATTTGCAAAGCCAAGGTTTTCAAGACTGTATTTCATATTCTTTATATGCATAAGAGAGGACTGTAATTGTAATCGTCTAGAAGAACAAGTGATAAGATCTGTGATTTGCTATTGAGAGACTATATTATTGTTATCTTCTGAATTTATTCAACAAAAATTGTATCTTTGTTCAGATCTTTTGTGTTTCTATATTCCCTATTTGAAGGGGATATTACATACCATCAAAACATTAAACTATGAAATAGAGAGATTTAACAAATTTTGGTCTAATGAGATCTGTTAACTAAATGAAATGGTACTTGAGAAGATGTGTATCTTTTCAAGAAGCATTATCCTTGGCTATTTTATTCATCAAGATGGCTCTATTTTGAGAGAGGGAGGATGTCATGAACTAAGTTTTGTGTTTATCTAATCTATTACTTTGACACTACTGTTTTCACATTTGGTTGTTGGTTAACATGTTATTTGGTTTTTTAGTTATTTCAGTTGTTATTAAACTAGTACTTTGGACATTATTAAGACTTTATTTTGAGATATTATGATGTGTTTTGGACATTTTTGTATTATCACATTGATATTTAAATCTAGTTCATTATAGAATTGATTGATATAAATTCAATTTGGAATTACTTGTTATATTTGATATGGGTTTTTCCATTTAGATATTGTTAATGTATCATTTTGATGGTTTTACGAATAGGAAAAAAATGAGCTATGTTGGATATGGTATTCAAAAATAGAGGGTGTAAAAGGGGTAACATTGAGCTATTTGATCATGTAAGCTAAGATATTCTAAGTTTCATCTTGATTTGCTCAGTTTTGACTATTTTGTTACATATCTATTTTGTTGTTTAATATGATGCTTTGTATTTAGTTTTTGACTGTGTAAAGTCTTTAATTGGGTTAAGAGTGTTGTTGAGAATGATATTGTGCAATTCATTTCATAACTTTTGCAGTATGGTTATCTTTCTTGGAGGTCATTGAGATCATTCATAATATGGGCATTGTTAGATGTAAGCTTTAAAATGTTGGTCATTGGTCATGATGGCTAGGAGTCTAACTTATTTTGGGGGACCATCAAGTGGCTTTAAAGTCATTATTTTTGGAGTCTTTTGAATTTGTGTCAAGATTTTTCTACCCAAACCCTAGTTGAATGCTACTAAACTTTTTGGTGAAAGCCATTGAAGACCTAGTTAGACTAGTCTAGGTCTGCTAGTTTGGATTTTCTATTGCATTCTTGTACATAAATGAAGGTGGTTTGTTTGGTCAAATTCTCATTTGTTCATGATAATAATTAGGATTAATGTGGTATTTAATGGTAGTCAAAAGAGTTCAAAAGGGATCAATTGGGTGAAAACACAAAGGAAGTTTTCATCCCTCAATGTCCATGGTTTATTTATACATTTATGGGTGTGGTTACCAAGTGGTTTTTAATTTTTTTTTGTGTTCAAAAAAGAATATTGACTTTCTATGTTTGTTATTGTTTGTAGATATTAAATATGAACCATTACATGTTTAAGGTGAATTTCTTAGAATTAACGATGAACCTATAATGACTAGAATCAAACTATAATCGAATACACTCTTTTGGGAATTTGTGGGTTCATTTTTCCATGGGATTTTGTAGTGGTTTCGACTTGGCCTGTGTAGTAATGCTCACTATTTGATATAAATATTAAATATGAATGAATGGGATAAGTATTTATATTTAAAATGATTTAGGTTAATCTATAAGATTATCTTTCTTCGAGTGTGTTGTTTTGTTTTGAAAAAAAAAGTTTTCTTTGGTTATTTATTGTTGTGATTTTGCCCTATTTTGGGATATAGTGACTTATTAAGACTATGGCAAACTTTGGAGCTTGTATTTTATTGGTAGTCATTTCACAGAGGCTGTGTGTTTATTTTTATTTTTAATGTTGGATTTAGGTGTGCATTTTATGTTTTTGTTATGAAACATAACTCTATGTTTGACTTGAATGGAATTTCCAATAATAGATTGGAACATTGGGGTTTTACATGATTTCAATTGAGTTATTTTTTTTTTTAGGAATTTTGTTTTCATTCTTATGAAGGGATATTAATCAAATTTTGATTTGGACTCTTACTCTTTTGGTGTCAATCTAATTTTGACTATTTTTGGTGTCGATTTAATTTAGGTCTCTTTTGGTGTTTGCCTATTGTGGATAAGTGTCGACGATAAATTTAGTTGTGGATATATTTAATGTTATTTGAACATGGAAATTCCTACATTTGGATTTGAGGGATATAGAAATCATTGTTGATCCATGAAAGTCAAGTAGATATGTTCACATGATGAATAATAGTGCTAAAGTTAATCATACGTATTTTTATTTTCATGAAGTTATTAATAATTCATTTATTTACATTATTTTATGGTTTTTTTTAATGTTTTCAAATCTCAAAATCTCTGTTTATGGATTCCCTTTCTACATTACCCCTATTGTTGAACTTCACTTCCAACTGAAGGATGGGGTGGTCTAAGGCAACTAATGGGGGGGGGGGGGGGTCATTAGGATGAAAGGGTGGACCTTTTCAATTTTCTTCTCTATGAAATGTCTTGTGGGTGCTTTAATTATTCTTTGTATTTGGATTCTTATAGTGTTGAAGTTCATTATGAGGCATGATTAATATTAAAGACTCATTATGATTTAGAGAATATAATTTTAATTATCGGCTCATGCTTTAGTGGAATGTATATGTTTTTTAACTTGGAAGACAATAAGTCTATTGTATTAATAGATAAAAAGTGTTTGAAACTAATATTTTAATTGTTGTTGCAAGTTGTGTGTTTACATATAATGTTTTCTCATAGCATAAATTTTGTTATGAAAAATAAGTGATAGTTGTTATCTATTAATGTGACCTTTAGGGTAAGGAGGTTATGCTGAAGTTGTTGTCCAAATCTTTTATGCGTGTTGAAGTTGAATGAATATAGGTTTCCTAGAATTTACGAGTATAACTATTTCATTCAATTTGGTATTCTAATGTTATTATGGATCTTTGTAGTTGATTCCACCATGGGAAGAACTCTCCAAGTTCTACTACCTAACAATACAACCCATGAGTCTATTATATAGATTTCATGCATACAATAATTAGACTTGTGGCTCAAGACTTAAATTAGCCTTCAACATGCAAACAACCCGTTCTACTAACTGACTATCTGTCAACAACTAGTTCTAGAACCGCACAGGCGACCGACATCGATCCCTGTCTGTATAGAGGTGACCGATGTCGGCCGACTCCTACCGATGTTAGTTTCCCTTCTGTTCACCCCTGCCCACCGTCGGTTGTGGCCTGTCGACGTCGACGTCTGTGACACTTCAAAAACCTCCTGTCTGCATTTGGGTGAAGCTTTTAGCTCCACACCTTAACAATCTCCCATTTGGAGATAAACAGCTACACCTGTACCTATACCAATACTTTGTCTAATCTGCATCTTGGCTTGTTTCCTCTTCAAGATGAATCCTAAAGACTACCCACCACACACCTTGTGGTGTTAATCTTGTGCCTAATTTTTTTCATTCTCAGCTTACTTTCTTCTGCCATTGCTATACTCCCACTCAATCAGAAACCCCTGAGAGTACCCTATAATCAACAAACACTAACCAGATCTAAACCACCTGTTAGTCCACCTCGAATTAAGAACGTCCAACCTCGCTCTGATACCATTTGATAGGACCTAAGTTCCTTAAAGCTCTGACACAACTTGTCAGATTTAAGAGCACACATGATTACCTTTGTATAAACAACTTAAACATGCGGAATCCAGAAGTAACAAGTAACTAGAAATAGAATCAACACAGAATATGAGAGGCAACATACAATTGTATTCAACTCATTACAGAATGGAAATTACAATAAAGAGCTCACACTCTGTCATCCACTTCGTGGCCATACTAGTAATCTTCCCTCAAGAGTTATCTTCTCTCATAACATGTCACAACTAACAACTCACACACAAAGCTATTGTTCACCTCAACTAGCTAGTATCCATACTGCCAATACAACTGAGTACGAACTGGTACTCCAAGTAGATCTCACCATGATCTTGCTCCTTGATGTATTGCTATCACCTTGGATCTTGCTCCCCCGCTGATCTCCTTTCTGACCCTCGCATACATACACCCCTACAGACCAAACCTGATCTTACTTACATAGGGAATCCTAGTTGATTCCACCATGAGAAGAACTCTCCAAGTTTTACTACCTAACAATACAGCCCATGAGTCTATTATATAAATCGCATGCATACAATATTTAGACTTGTGGCTCAAGACTTAAATTAGCCTTCAACATGCAAACAACCCATTCTACTAACTGACTATCCATTAACAACCAATTCTGGAACCGCACAGGTGACCGACGTTGGTCCCTGTCTGTCTAGAGGTGATCGACATCGGTTGACTCCTGCTGATGTCAGTTTCCCTTTTGTTCACCCTTGCCCACCGTCGGTTGTGGCCTGCTGACGTCGGCGTCTGTGACACTTCAGAAACCTCCTGTTTGCATTTGGGTGAAGCTTTTAGCTCCACACCCTAACATTACAGAATGGAAATTATAATAAAGAGATCACACTCTTTCATCCACTTCGTGGGCATACCAATAATCTTCCCTCAAGAGTTATCTTCTCTCATAACAAGTCACAACTAACAACTCACACACAAAGCTATTGTTCACCTCAACTAGCTAGTATCCATACTGCCAGTACAACTGAGTACGAACCGATACTCCAAGTAGATCTCACCATGATCTTGCTCCTTGATGTATTGTTGTCACCTTGGATCTTGCTCCCTCGCTGATCTCCTTTCTGACCCTCGCATACATACACCCCTGCAGACCAAACCTGATCTTACTTACATGGGGAATCCTAGTTGATTCCACCATGGGAAGAACTCTCCAAGTTCTACTACCTAACAATACAACCCATGAGTCTATTATATAGATCTCATGCATACAATAATTAGACTTGAAGCTCAAGACTTAAATTAGCCTTCAACATGCAAACAACCCATTTTACTAACTGACTGTCCGTCAACAACCAGTTTTGGAACCGCACAGGCGACCGATGTCGGTCCCTGTCTGTCTAGAGGTGACCGACGTCGACCGACTCCTGTCGATGTCAGTTTCCCTTCTATTCACCCCTGCCCACTGTCGATTGTGGCCTACCGACGTCGGCGTCTATGACACTTCAGAAACCTCCTGTTTGCATTTATAACACATTTTTTTAAGTTTTTTTTTGTAGTATCAAGTTGTATGCTAAATGCATTGGATCAAATGAACTTTGTAGATGACAATGCTTCTATAAGTGGGTTCAGTTATAATATCTAATCGAGTGTTTAGGTATCTTGGTATAAATGTTGAAATAAATTTTATTATTCTTGTAATAATTAAAGATAATTAAGGGTAATATGCATTTTTAGACTATGTTTTGAATTTTTAGAAAAGTAATGAAATAGATGAATGTCAAGACTAAAATTGATGTTAATGCATGACCATGTAATTACTCATTAATTTTTAAGTTATTTTCAAGATAAAACATAAGCATGGTTGTTGAAGCATTAAATTTCTTATGAAAATTTCTTTGATGTCTAATATACAATAAACACAAAAGAAAATAAAAACTCCATATGACAAGTAGGATAGAAACATAGGGTTTACTCTCTATGGTAACACCTATGGGATGGTTAAAATTTTATGTGTGTGTATTTGTTTTAAGAATAGAGTTGAGACTCACAGCTGACATGCTAGCCACTTATGTGGTGAATTCCATTAACTATGAGAGTCTTTAGATCAAGATTAAAATCATGAGTGATAAATGATAATTATTGTTGCATTTCTGATTATGAAAGTGGTAAAGATAACTTTTTGGGATCTCTAAGATAAGATTCATGATTAAATAACCTAAGTGGGTATCACTAAATGGTAGAAATATCCTTCTGACATCATATGAATTTGTAAATGTATCAAATAAATTGCTTTATATTGGTTTTAGAAATAATTATGAAGCCTAAGTCTTTTTGCTCACATAATTATGTAAATAATTAAATAAGTAAGCTTAGTATGATTATTCTTATACTATGAATTAAATATTTTTGCATTATCTTGAAGTGATACTACTTTTCATTTGTCTATTACCCTCGTTTTAGAGGTCAACTACTTTGAATGGCCAAGGTGTAGAATATTTTATGCCAAGTTAAGGCATTCAAGCAAGGCTAAAAGATGGTTAAATAGTTTTATTAGGAATGTCATATATTAAGTATAAACATTGGAGGGTATGGGTGTATGTTAATTACACCGACACACCCCCTATATATATATATATATATATATATATATATATATATATATATATATATATATATATATATATATATATATATATATATATATATATATTCCTAACAGTGGCCTTTAGGAAATTTTAACCTTAGTCAAACACCTATGTTTGGTCTAACATAGTTATAGACCTAATCATGCTTGTGCAAATTAACTTACTTACATTAGGTTTGGATCCATTGTTACTTTATATTAGTGTTATAAAAAATAAAATTTGTTTTTGTTACATATTTAATCTTAAGATGCATGCAAAAGACATACAAATGACTTCTTCAAAGTTGAAACACTAATAGGGATTTGTAATGATTGAAAAGCTACAAATAGAACAAAGGGAGAGTGTCATGGGTTGAGTTTACCCCAACCACCTCGATGATGATTGAATGCTTCATAAATATCAAATACTCTAAAGAGGGAATTCAAACCCATGTAGTTATCTCACTTAGATTGATTTGTGAAAATTTTCTTCTTTAACTGTATGCTAGAAATGGATTGAATACTTGATCATAATTATTTTTGCTTGGATAAAATAAGTTATAGAATTGAATAATGAATTATTAAAATAATAATAATAATAATAATTGGGAAGAATAGAGAATATTTTCTCAATGTGAAATAGTGTAAGTATGCCTCTATATTAAAATTTTCAATTGGTAGAATAGGTGACTTCAGTGTGCCTTTATAGAAATCCAAAAGGGAAAAACTCATGATAAATATCCTAAAAACATGGAACACATTATAAGGAAGGGTTTTAATTTAAAAATTCACTATTAAAGGCTAAGGATAAAAACATCCCATAAGGGGCAAGAATGATTGCCACTATCATCCCCTAACGGACATTTCTATTCTTAAGGCAAGCATATGAATTTTGGGCCCAAGGATGTCTATACAAATGGTTAGAAGGGTTATTGTAAATTACAACATTTTATTTTTGTGTCAGATAATAATTTAGAATATAAATATGTTGACATAAGTTCTGAGAATAGGATGAGATAGAGAAATAGGTCTAGATGAAGTGCTCAAGTCAATTAAATTAAAATAGGGCAAAAATTAATATTATCAAGTACTCATGACCAAATTTGAGTGACTACATTTTTCTCCCATGCCCCTCACATGTAATATATAAATAAAATTACTAGAGTAAAGGAAAGATATACTTGAATGTGTACAACACACTTTTCCTTTGGAATAAGCTCCAATCATAAAAAGGGTTCCTTGAAAAATCCTACAATGATATAAAATTACTCAAGGGTTATAAGTGAAACTGAAGACTAAAATGTAACTTAAATTTGACAAGATTAAGAAGAATAAGAAAGGATTATACATGTGTGTGTGAAATGAATTTTGATATTATAACTTTTATTTTAGACAGTGTTTCATTAAATAATTAGATAATTGGTTCTTCTCATGAATCACTTGAAGAAATTGGTTCTAAAATAATGAAAAATATTGAAGGTAATCAATCCCCAAATTGAATTTTAACATGCATATAAAATAACACCCATTAAGGGATTAAAAAACTCAATTTTTGTTGTTGGTATTTGTAACTCCAAGATGTGAAATATGTTATAATCCATAGTGGATTCACAAACAATAATATTAGAGGGCACTAAACCTATAAGTTATCCATTATGCACCATAACTGATTCAACCATTGTAAATGGCTTGTAGATTCAATTGTCACTTTTTTCTTTGGTTCTTGTATGGACAATCAAAATAGAAAGGAGTAAACCCAATTTCCTACCATGTTTTCAAATAGAAAATAGTATAAAAATCATTGCATGAATCTATATCATGCCCTCCTCCCCCCTTCCCCCCAAATTTGAGAAATAGTATCTTGTGCATGAATCTATATCATTCCCCCATTGATCAATGTGTAATTTTTAACTATGTGTAGATTCAAATTTTTAAATTGTATTTGAAACATTATGAATGAATTTGTATCATACACAAAAAATTATATGAATATGTACTTTACTCCTGTAATGTGAGTGCATATGCATGGCATATGTGCCCATAATCTATACCAATGAATGAAATATGAACCATTTTGAAATTTTGAAACTGTATTCTATACTCAAAAATTATTTTTCACTTGAAGAGGATTATCTCATGTATAAAAATCCCACTAAAACACCCCTCTTTTGAGGTGAGGAAATTGTGTCTTGAAAATTACTCATCTCAAAATAAAATTTAACTACACCATGCACAATAAGATGTAATCATTGAATAATGTAGCATATGTGAGAAGTATGCCAACATAGTCATATATGTACCATTTAGATTATGTATGTAACATATGAGGTAATTTTTATATAAATTTATCAATGAGGCTCATAGTATTAGATTATGAAATTGTAATCCTATTCATTAGTTAGTGCATGATATGGATCATGACACTCATTTAATTTATCAAACTCAATAAGAACACACACACATAAAAATCAAAGTGTCATAAAATAAGGCCAAGGGACACATAAAAGGGACATGTTAAAATGTCACATAATTAAAATTGAAAACACAAGTCCAAAGTCCACATGCAAAGGACATGATAATTTAATAAATAAGAGATATGTTCAAATGTCACACAAAATAAAGGGATAAGGGCCACATACAATCGACATGTTCAAATGATGTACATATTAAATAATGATATGATAGAGAAGTAAAATAAATTTACACACAAGGGCCATGAGCCATACAAAATAGATAAGAAAGGTATAATATACTATGTATAATTAATAACATTAATGGAACATATAACTAGAAATTTAGTCTACACCATGTATATGTAATTGGATCACATCCTCGAAAATAGTATATCCATGTACACAATGTAAGACAAAAATGTTAGAAAGACATTTGTAAAAATGTGTATATTTAAAAAATATAAGATTCATAGAATGATAACAACTATAAATAATGTAACCTATGGATAAGATGCTTCCAATTTAGCAAGGTTATTGGGTATAGGCAAGTCCAACATCTTAGTTCATGTAAAATTTGTGCATCATGTATAACACATATGAATACTAATGAAATGCATGTGTGATAGAAAAATAGTATTTTATACACTAATCATGAGATAAATATCATATGAAAATGAATGTAAAATAGATGTCTAATCTTGATCATGTCACATTTAGTTTTCCCTACATGAATAATTTAGCATTAATTAGTGGATTATACAGTGATCATTTATAGATATAGTATTTATTCTTTAGTTGGATTGTTATGTTATCTTTTATGGTAGTGCATTATTTCTTAATATCTATTTTGATATCTACTACTTATGATTAGTACTCTATATGATCAGGTTGATTGATTTCATGTTCAGATATTATTACTTGGTAATTTATTTATGATTATTTGATGATTAAATCATGATGTAGGATAAATACCTTTTTTGTGTTACTAAGGTGAATGTAGGATTATTTTACCCTCCAGACTACTACTAAGGGAGAGTATCATTGCAAATGGGGGAACAAATGGTGATAGTGTGGGTAGAGACAATGAAAATTAAAACCCCTCACACACCAAAATTAGTTGTTTACATGATATTACATTGGGTCTGTGAATACTTTTACATATCATTGCTTGTTTTCATTTGTACATGACTCATTCATTTCTACTAGTCTCTTTTTATGTTATGATTTTATCACTTCATTAGTAGATTAAAAAAATTAGTGCATTATTTAAACTGATTTCTGATTTGTCTATTCGCATTACCTTGTGTATATCAGGATCAAATAAAGAATTTACTTGTCTCATCTAATTATATTTTAAGCATGATGAAATTGTGGTTATCGGTGGCCTATTTTAATGTTTGATTCTTATGCATTTTTTTATGATGTAGTGTAATATTACTGTACTTTGTATAAGTTAAAAAACTTTGGGTTTAGACTTAAAACCTAACCTACACCAAAGATCCCTAAATGGACTATAAATATATAGTCTAAAGCTTAGAAATTAGAAAGGGATTGTCATATAAACCTATGTTTGGGTAAATTTATTGAAATATTTTTAAGGTATAATTTAATTATGAAAATAAAAATGGATATTCAAAGTCATTGGAAAAGGAAGGCTCTTGAACTAATTTATGGATTTCATGATTTTGTTGTTGTTAGGGTTTGTTGACCTAAAATATTGGTAAAATATTGTCTTTATACATGAAATTGATTTGGGTTTTATTTTGGTTGTTATACACTAGTATTCAAGTGTTTTCTTGAGTGAATCATGACATAATCTATAATTTTGGACTATGAGTTAAGTGGAAATGGGAGAGTGGCGCATGAAGAAGGGATTTTAAATGATGAACAACACACATTTTATTCACAAGGAGACATGATTAGAAATGCAAAGGAAGTTTAAATGGTATAAAAGGAATAAGAGAAGGAAGAAAGAAAGGAGAAGGGGGTAAAATGTGGAAATGAAGGAGCTCATCATTCTCTAGGCAAAAAGGGTTTCTCATCATTGCATTGCTTTTAAGAAGTGAAAAAACAAAATTTTCCATGTTGTTTTATTCTTCTTGATTGTAAATTTGATGGTAAAAGAGAAAAGAGAGAGTAATAGTATTTATTTTTTAATTAGCTATTTATTTATTTAAATTATAAGAAACTTGCAATGACAATTTTATTTGATGAATCCCTAAAGCTTAGCTATTAGGACTATAAACCTAAAAGTGGAAATTGTTCCACTTTTAGGCTTATAGAGCTAATGGACATTCCATAGCCATTATGGGCTAAGATAGGTCAATTTTTAAGTCTTTAATTTATAAAATTTGTTTTATATGATTTGATATCTAATAGCACCTATTTATAATATATTTATTAATAGTTGTAGGTTATTTGAAATTTTGAGTTTTTGCGTACAATCATATAAAATCAATTTATTGTGCTCTCTAATTAAACCATAGTATGGTGGTGGAATTTTAGTTATAATACATAAGTATAAGAGTGCACGCACATGTGCATGTGTGTGTGTGTGTGCGTGTGTGTGTGCGTGTGCGTGTGTGTGTGTGTGCGCGCGTGCATGTGTGTGTGTGTGCGTGTGTGTGTGTGTGTGTGCGTGTGTGTGTGTGTGTGTGTGTGTGTGTGTGTGTGTGTGTGTGTGTGTGCGTGCGTGTGTGTGTGTGTGTGTGTGTGTGTGTGTGTGTGTGTGTGTGTGTGTGTGTGTGTGTGTGTGTGTGTGTGTGTGTGTGTGTGTGTGTGTGTGTGTGTGTGTGTGTGTGTGTGTGTGTGATAGTTAAGATACTCAGTGGAGTGTGATGTGCATTTGAACTTTAGTGGTTATGTTTGGGTATGAGAAGAAATAAGTATGAAATTATACTTATTCCTTCCCTTCTTAGTAAGATATGATATAATTGTAGGAGTTTATGTTTGACACCTAAGGAACAGTTGCATTATTTGATAGAACTTATGACAACTTGTATATTGAGTTTGACTTGCATATAGAATTAGTATTAAAATGAAATTGGTATAGTTATACATATTTTGAGAATGAAAGTTTGTATTGGAACATATTTAAATATGAAATAAATTTAATAACTAATCCTATACATTTAATTTTAGTCAAGTTAGTAAAAATTATTTCAATTAAAGAAGAAAAATAACATCATATTTATACATGTGTAACGAATATTCTGAAATCCATTGAGTATTGTAAAATATATTTGATGTATTTGAGTGTTGAGGCAAATGTATATAAGTTATGAGTAAATATATAGTTTACTGAGTTTGTTATCAGTTGTATCTATATAACTGGTTGAGTATATCCATTAAATTCAATATGTTTATAACTATAGGGTTTTAACAGATTGTAAAAGTAAGAAATTCCTTTTAGTCTAGTGAGCATATACCATATGAGAATTCAATGAAATTATAATTATTTACTAACCCATTTGAATGTTTATAGTGAATAGAATTTCTCATATAGTTGTGGGATGTTGTAAATTATTTAATTATGACTTGATTTAAATTACGATAAGTATTAGACTATATTCATTATATCAGGGGATAATTATTTGGGTATGCAAGTAGCATCTCTTATATTTATGTCATGTTATCATTTAATTTTTATGATTCAAGAGTAGAGAATTTTAGTTTATATGGATTTGTCTCAGATTATATGTTTGATTTATTGAATGAAAATATAGTAAAAAAACATGGAAGATTAAGCCATTAGATATTGGTTTCATAATTTACAGTTTTAACTACAATTGTTCTATGTTAGTATTTTATGGACATTGATTTAAATGTTGTCTTACACATCAATTAATAAAATTTGAAAGGTATGTGGGGATTTTTTGGATTATAAACCATATATCTATCTTTTGACATTAATTGATGATGTATAATGTACTAGCTGAGTTGGTATGTGTGGTTATGACTGAACTATGTGATCTAAAACTATAATGAAATCTTTGTCCAAAGTAATGTTTATAGCTAAACATTATTATTTCCCATGTTTGACTTAGTTTACATGTTTTTCATGATATCATGTTAGAGACATGGGTTTCTTGTATCTATTTAATTTTGTACATGTATTAGTATACTTACAACACACAAGTTATTTTTGACTTCTCGATACCCACAATATTATCATGTGATCATCCATGTAGGGAGGGCCATTATCTAGTTTTGAGATTTTGTGAGGGATCTATGTCTCTTGGTTGGCATGAAAAATCACTCTAATGATGCTCTCCCTTCCCATATTATGTCAATCGATGAAGAACTCACTCATGGCTTACTACTATTTGACTAAACTTATTTGATACCATATGTTATATGGAACATTATACTATTTGTATTTTGATATTAAGTACTATAAATGTGTAAATTGGATATAACTGGCATGAAATCTTTATTACAATAGTTGGCTATGCTTGTAAAAATAATCATGGATTATGATTATTACATTAGTTATATATTGATTTATCTATAGCATTAGTTGTACTTATATTATGAGCTAAAAATATGAATTATTTTTTTAATTAGAAATGTTGGTTCTTATGTCATGATTGATACATTGATGTTTGATATCTAAATGGATCATTGAACTAACCATTAGATTAAAAATAACTAATACATCGTTACTAGATAAATTTAGTTATAAAATAATAATTACATTATTTAATAATGGGTTGAGTTACAAAAATTAGTTAATTCAAAGTTAATCCAATTGGGTTCTAATAGCTCAAGTCCTGATTTTAGATTTTTAGAATATTTTGAATGTTTTTTAAGTTTTTACATATTTTAAAAAATTGTAATTTTTTAATTTTGAAAATAGAACCAAATAAATTTAGTGATAATGAAGGGTTCAAAATTAGAAGAAAGGAGATTAATTTAAACAATCTAAAACATGTGTCAATGGGTAGTATGCATTGTAAATGATGGCATGGCCATGTATGAGTAATATGCCCTCACTATATATGTGAATTATGGATACAAGGCATGTGGAAGATATAATTAGTATGCATAGGACTAATTTTACCTCCTCATTTTATAAAATATATGATTATCAAAATGTGTAGCATGTATGATCAATATTTGATAGTAAAATAAATAATTTGTATGTATCAATATTGTTTTGCACACAGAAAATGGGTGAAATATTAGAAAATTGGTAATATTAAGGATCTGTACACTTAAATTTTAATTTTTGAGTGAAATTTAACATAGGATATGATCACTCAATTGAGAATAATAATGGCATTTTGTTATGTCCCTTACTAGTTAATATTATCCTTGTCATAAAATGAAAATTTCCTATTGTAAACTATATAAATAGAGAGGTAAATAATATAATATGTCAGTGGTTTAGACTGTTAAAATATGGAAAGTGAAAAGGAAGAGCATGCCAAAAATTCAATAATAGCCAAGGACATAGAAAAATTTGATTAAATCAAATTCATGTGAAAAAGGTATAATAATAACATAATGAAGTAAAAAATAAGCTATATGCAATAAGGCTTTTTTGTTTTTTTGAATTATTTGAATATTTTAGAATTTTTTTGAATATTTTAAAATGGGAAAAGATAACCAATGATCCCATAAATATGAGAAGTATAATTATCTATAATGAGTGTTATAACTATCACACTTCATGAATGAACTATGTTAGATGTGTAGAGGTGGGGGCATCTTTAGAATCTAGAAAATGCATCATGTGTCATAATGAAACTATCTAAATAACTACTAATGTAATATTATATAGGAGGAATACCTTTAGGAAATGTAAAATGATATGAAGTATAATGAGTACTAGTAGGATATTGTGTTGAATGTTGTGTTCTTTTAGGAACATGTTTGATCTATATGTATCACCAACTTATAATGTGTTATTTTTAATGGTTGTTTTGGGGGGACTAGACATATTTTTTTGATAATCTTGATTTTGCATTGGTTGCTTTTGAGCATTTTGCTCCTTTTTCTGAATTGATTGAATAGAAATATTTTTCCTAGGTCAAAAAACTATAAATGTGTGTGTTTATTGCATAGATGTATCAATGAAGTATGGTGGTGGATGGGGAGGAGGTCTTATAGATTGTAGAGGATACACATGTCTAATTCTTGACATTTTAATAGATTTATTGAAATAAATGTACTTTATGGCATCTATGTACCTTCTCTATAAATGTGTGTGGTTATTGCATAGATGTATCAATTAATTGTGATGGTGGATGGAGAGGAGGAATTATAGATTGTAGAGGATACACATGTCTAATTCTTGAAATTTTAATAAATTTATTGAAATAAATGTACTTTAATCATATATGTACCATATAAGGTAAAACACATAGCTTTTTTAGCCAAGGGCGTCCTAATATCATGTCAGAGACCACCTAGTTTTGTGGTATAATGATAAAATAAGTAGATAGTACATCAAGACCCACCTAAAGAGGCAATAAAATGTGTTCAAAAGTGGTTTTTTGTTTATAATTGAATGTCTTGACACTTTAAGATGTTTTTTGTGTGTCATGTTATGTGTAACCTAATGAATGAATTAATTTCATTATCCATGTATTCTCACTTCATCCATTATCAACTAGCACACTATGAATGGGTTGTTGATCAATATAATCTCATATGCATAAATCATGAAATTTTGAATAATCATCCACTATCTCCCTATCATCAAATTAAACATATGACTTGGTTCAGATGTTTGATTAATTGTACCAATAATTTTATCTAATGTATGATCATATGGTTTATGGATGGCTATGAATTTTATGTATGATATTCTATTTAATTATCCTTGTTAGTATCAACACTTGAAAATGGTTCACTAAAAATAATCAACTTAGAATTTCATTTTATTAATGCTTAATGTATTTTGTAGGATTTATTAACTAAATAACATTATAATTGAGGCTAACTCTCTAGATATGTGCTAGCTCGACCAAGAGGACAACAAACTAAATGATAGAAATAGTCCCAAAATTGTACTAGGTCAACCCAGTTGACCTAGCACAACCAATAGGTCAAAAGGGTGATAAGGTAATAAATGAAAGATGAAACATAGAAAATTATTGTAATAGATATGACTAAGAAGAATAAGCTTGGGTTCAATGGTTTCAGGAGGCTAGAGTGTGGATGGCAAGTGACAAAAGGAATGACAATCTTACAAAGCACCAATGGTCTACCCACCCCTTCCCATTCCACCCCTTAAGGCATGCACTCAGAGAGATTGAGGCTTGATAGGTTATTGAAATATAAAAATTTTTAGTAATCAATAAAATCTAAAAATGTTATGTGTATACATATGCCCTATTTGAAGCTCATCACGTGTCATGTAAATGCAACATGAGATGGTGCTTTAGAGATAGAACATGATAACACAAAATGCTAATGCTAAGTATGGTACAGTAAGCAAAAAATAATATAAATGAAAGGATTGAATTTAAAAACACATACCTTTAAATTACCTTATTTAAATAGATAAATAAATAGACTGCAAAAAATGAAGATGTCTAATGTAGATTATACTAGACGAACCTATAGAAGTTAGTGCAAAAAATAGCCAAAAATAAAAAAAAATGGAAGATAGACATATTATAGTGGACAATAATCTCTTTACCATCATGATTCTAATGCATTTTATGATTTACATAATGGATGAGCAGAAACAAAGATAAAGGCAAAATAAGGAATCTGTCGGAAAATAAATGAAAGAATTTGAATTTTGAAAAGTGTTTTTAAATAGGGAAAAATAGAATTCATTTTGAATTTTAAATTGTGAATTATAAAATATAAAAAAGAGATATATGAGACCAAACAAGGCTAGGATGCCGAGGAAATGATAGACTAGACAAGGAGGATACCCAAAGGTGGAAGCAAGTGCACTACAGGTATGTAACTATGGATCTCAACCCAGTTTTTGAAATTTGTATTAAATTAAGTCAATTTTTTATTAAAAAAATATTTTAAGAATTTATATATGTCAAAATTGAATGAACTTAGATTCTAAGGGTAGAAAATAGGAAGACTGGAAATGGGTTGGAAGGATTTAGGAGAAAAATGAGAAAAATGCACATTTTGGGTAAAATGTACTAGGTTGGCACATAGAACATACTAGGTCAACTAGGTCAACCTAGTAGGTTAAAATAGGATAAAAATCCATATGGTCAACCTAGTAGGTATGGGTCGACCTAGTGTAATATGCAGGTTGAGAAGTTAGAATGGAGTGAAAAACTAGTTTGTGAGGGTCAAAATGAAAACTCAGAACTAGGGAGGGTAAAATAAGAGGGTTGACTTGGAATTATAGTCAAGTATGACAAAAATAGGGGAGTTTTAGTCAAATTAAGTTGACCATATAAGTATAATAAACATGAAAAAGTGTGGAGAAAGCTGAAAGTGGGATAGAATGGCTTGAAATGACCAAAGGAGGGAAAGAGGGACCAAACAAGCTAGAAATAGGATAAAATGAATAGCATGAATAAGGTAATAGTAATTAGGCTTGTTTTTAATTAAAATTATATAAAATGATGTATAAATAATTTATTGTGATTATACATGACATGGGTGAACTAATACATCCTTTGTTATTTCTTGGTTGCAGAGATGACCAAGATTTTAGAGGTTGGTGGATGTGTCTTGGTTGTTAGATTTGTTAGAGAGATTGATAGATGGAGATCAAGCTAGACTAGTAGCCATAGGTCTAGGATGTATATTTGAGTTGTGTAGGATCCCCCTCAATGTTAACCTATTAGTCATCTTCCTAAGATGTTGGGAATGGTTAACTAATAACTTCATATGGTAGGTGGATGGGGATGTGATAGAGGTTGGTATCACACTAGAGGATGTCCATGCCATCTTTGGGATACCCATAATAAGAACACTAGTGACCATAGGGATACCAAATAGCTTAAAAGAGAGGATATCCTTAGCCATGTGGGCTATAAGAATAGAATTAATATTGAGAGGATAGAGAGTCAGTATGTATGATGTGTATATATCATAGATTTTGAACCTCAAGAAGGTGGTGATAGGCTTTATGACACAATAGATAATCTGTCATAATTCAGATGGTAAGGTACCACAATTTGTGGTACCCTTAAGCAAGATGATGTTAGAGGATGGTATAGTAACCCATATGGTTGATAATAGGTTACCTCGAGTGTAAAGATAGTGTGAGGACCAAATAGTGTAGGTCATGCCCCACGTGCCATAACTATAGTTAGTGAGATGTGCAGACATTGTGTGGTAGCCATATGGGCACATAAGAACTACACAGGTGAGCTGGCACATAGTTACACAAACACTAAAGAGTAGAGAGATGATTGGTTACTATACAAGGTAGAAAGAGCCATATTTTATGGCATGAGTGCTAGGATAGATGGGTCTACCTCATTCAGTGACATGGATACTGATGCCTGACTAATGGGATCAACATGTGAGGGAGCCATGAGGGAAGATGGGACTCAGACCACTGATAGTGAGGCTAACATTGAAGCCATATTAAGATCAACCATGGACTAGTTAGGCATGATGAGTGGAAGAGGAAGAGGTAGAGGAGGTAGTGATATTGGATGTACCACTACCATCCCCACAGTGAGATGAGTAGCAGTCACTGAGGACATGGTGGAAACAAAGATAAGAGAGAGTGGAGACTATAGACATCCCAAATGATACCATAGATACACTAGAGGAGATGTTATAGAGACCACTCAGATAGAGGTTTGAGATGGACATGAGCCATGACATCTACATTTGAGATGAGGAGGCGACTGACTGAAGAGGTACTAAGAAGCCATGTAGATCGAGATAATATGCTAGGTGATTGTGTGGATGATGATATCATAGGATTTGAGACATAAATAGGTATGAAGATGGTTAAATTATTTCTTAAGTTTTTATTTGGTAATAAAGAGATATAAATAGATATTATGAGATGTGACAATGATCTAATATCCATCTAGTGTGTTTTTATAGGCATACCTAAGGATGAGGAGGAGATATGGGGGTCCCTAATGAGGGTAGAATTCCATGACATATTATACAAGAATTTGTATCCATATGATCCCATGACATTTGAGGATATAAGCGTACCATCTACTCTAGCTCAGGGAATATGGTTCTCATTAGCTGGAAAGGCAACAAGGTAGATATAGGTACAAAGGGAAAGGGTGTAGCCACCAATAAATATGGGTGCAAGTGAGTTGTATTATTGATGGTCCTTGGTATATGAGAGACCTATGCATCTAGAGATAGTGACATAGATGATACAGGCTTATATAGTGATGCAGACTCAGCTAACCCAGGCACATATAGTGACCTAGGCTGAGTTGGTGCTAACACAGGTGTAGATAGCACACCTATAGGCATAGGTATATGGATTGATATCTTATACTACCTTGTTATAGTTTATCATTCAAATAAGTTAGATTGAGGCCTTAGCAAGCAACGTGGCTAGGCCATGAGATAGACATGATGGAGCTTAGCCTTAGTGCTAAGGCTTTGTATATGGTTGTATTTTATCAAACTCATGGTATATATATGATGTATCATTTTGGCTTATTAATGTTGGTTGTGTATGTTATATTTGTGGTTTTTTTGTTTATTCATTATGTTTGAGGTTGTGGATTCTTTAGATATATTTCATTCTAGCACATGTATTTAGCATTGTTGTATATGCTATAGGAAATATATATGGTGTTGCTTCTTTTATATCATTATGGAGTACACATGCATGGTTAAAAATAAATAGGTGAAAAAGGACTTGTAAAAATATAATCAATCAAAGAAATGCACTACACACTAGTTCAAGTTGGGAAATGTGTAATAACAAAAAATGACTAAGTATAAAAATCCAAAGAAATGGCAAACAAGATGGTAGAAGGGGATTTGTGTTTAAACCAATGTAAAATATTTTTGCACCAAATTAAAAAAAGTAAAATCATACTAAATATCACATTGGGAAGTATGACAAATAATGTAATAAAATGGAAGGTATGTAAAAGGTCAAAAATGGTAATAAAAACAAATCAAAATTAAGTTAATCAATTATACTATTTCATGATGGGAAGTACAAAAGAAAAACAAAATTTGCAAAAAATTGGTTTTAAAATTTATCATACTAATTCAAACTGGGAAGTATGAGAAATTCAAGAAATGGTTGTAATCTTACATGCACTCAAAAAATAAAAGAAAAGGTGAAATAAAAATGAAGTAAGCATAAAACATAATATAAAGATGGTAAGTATGTCAATGACGTGTAACCTTATAATCAATCGAATCTTATCTCATATTTGACACATGTAAGTTTAGATGGTGACTTGTTTATTGGAAACTTTTTTGAGGAGGGTCAGGTCCTATCCATGATCTTACACTATAATTCATAAAAGAAAAACCCAAGGGGTACCAAATCAAGATTGGTAAGTAGAAGGATAAGGAAAGGTAAATTAAGTATGTGGGTAATAAGATGGAAAAGATGGTAATTTATGAGGAATGTTGGGTCCTATCCATGTTCTTACAAAAAAACTCACAAATGAAATCTCATGGGAAGTGATCAGTAAGCAAAATTATATTTCCCAAGAGGAAATAGGAAGGAAATGGAATGAAAAAGACAGTGTAAGAATCAAAACTTAGACATCTTATGAGAATACCTTAGGAGGCAAGAGGAATACTAAAGACATGAAAAGACACTAAGGAACTAGTGGTCATTTATGTATAAAGGAAACCTGCTTTTAATAAACACAAAGCTTTTTAGGCAAATAGGTGTGCTAATAAGATCAACTCTTGATGGTAGATTGGTACAAAGAAAATTAAAATGGACTTGCCTTCCCATGGCATGTTTCCCACTCCTTAGGACCCCTTACAGAGTCATTAGTCTACTACGAAGATTAGGTACTTGCATGAGAAAGTAGGTATTATTAAAATATTTTTTTATTCTCCTCTTCTAATCTACTGGCTTACCATACCCAAAAATACATCAACTCTACTGTGATGCCAACTGTGGAGTTTGATCTTTGACTAGAGGGAGATGTGCTTTGAATCACGTCTTTTAGTGTGATTATACTTTTAAGAATAGTCAATATTTTTTCCTTTGGATCTCATTACCTTTTGTTTAAATTATTTAGATTTTAACTTTATTTTTAAGGCTTTTAAGATCCCTCCTCCATATAAATTTGGAATGACCAATGACGAATGAGTTGTAGGCTTAGGCTAGAGAAAGCTAAGTAACCCAAGATAAAAGACTGACTAGAACACTTAGGCTTGACAATGAACTGAGCACATGATCTCAAGTCTCAACCATGTATATGCTTAGTTTGTGGTGAAAATAAGAAGGGAAAAAAGATATCCAAAGGAGGACTGGTGAAAATAAATAGTAATGAGAAATATTGCTTGCTAATTGATCACATGGTAATAGGAGATAGTAACCAAAGGGGAGAAGGTAGATATAACCAAGTAACCATGACAAATATCTATGAAAAATAAAGATAAGAAAGCAAACAATCATGAATATGCAAGGGAAGAGTTTTGAGAAAAAACTCTAAATGAAAAGAAACCAATGAAAAGGAAAAGACAAGTATAAGCAATATGTAAAATGATAACATAAGCTAACTATAGTAAAATAAGAAGGAGAAACATGATATAAGATAAGAAATAATTTGACACAGTGTCAAATGATATAATCAAGATAGAAATAAGATTGGAGCACACATCCAATCCAAATAGAAATGAGGAAGCACCATGCATGTGCTCATAAATATTGGTAAATCTATCCACACACATTATCCGATACATTAGATAAGTCTCTATGAAGCTATAATAGAATGGATACTAAGGTCTCATCAATCTTCAATGAATACTAGGCAAATACTTCTCTTATGATATCCTCAACTAAAAAAGTGGGAATGCTCGAAGGATCATGCTAAGGAGGAAAGTTAGGCAAAGTATAGTCAAGAGAATGCATCAAAATAGGATATATAGGAGAAGAAGGAATCATAGGTGGAGAAGGATCTATGGGTGAAGGAATCATAAGTGGAGAAGGATCCATAAGTGATGGAGGGTCCATAGGTGAAGGAATCATAGGTGGAGGCACAAAATGTGGTGAAGGGATCATAGTAGGTGATGAAACCATGGGAGAAGGAGGAGCCTTCTTGTGGGAATGACATGTGGGAGGAATTGTAGAAGGTTTAGGGATGGCTATAAGGTGATCTCTAAGATGTTATTTAATAAAGAAGTAATGATCAGTGTGATGCATGACACATAGGTGCCATAGACAATATACCTCACCATACTTAGGCAAATATTTAAGAATTACCTTCAGTGGAGGTATGGCTTTGTCTAATGATGGGGAAGAAGGACATAAGGTATCAAGATATTATTGCAACTTACGAAAATGGGTAGAAGAGTGATTATATATCCCATGGAAACAATAGATATGTTTGTGAGTGGTTTTAGGAGAACTCATGAAAGGAGGTGAAATAGGAATGGAAGTTGTTGAAGAGGACTCATCTGCCCATTTTGTGGGTATGGGAGCCATATTACATAGTGAAATAAAACCATCATCGATGGAGGGTGATGATGGGGAAGGAGTGGAACTAGGCTCAATAGGAGGAGCACTAGGGGGAGATGTAAGAAGAGGCTCAATAATAGTAGGAGAGGAAATATACTCAACTATAGTGAAAAAGGGAACATTCTTAACTATAGTTAGCCCTATTGAAGGAGGGGTGAGATTCATATAAGGTCTAAGGAAGAATACCCTAGGTGTGGCAATGTGATAAGGTCTGGTCATAACAAGATCTAAGAGTATGGTCCTAAGTGGTTCCTCATAAACTGGAGGTATCAGTGTCATCTCTACCCTATGATAAAGAATATAAATGAAAGAATCAGGAACTAAAAAAGAAAGAGGTTGAAGAGATACATGAAAAGACTCAAGTAAAGAAGAGCAGTAATAAATAATCTCAACATCACAAGCGTGGACAAGGCTATCTAAAATAGGATCATCTAAATAATATCCATCATCATAATTTGGAGTATGAAGATTGATGACATAGTTTGAGAGGACCTTATTATCAAAATAATATTCGTGAATAGAGTGCCTAGTCTTGGTTAAGATTACAGGAATGTCATCACAAGGAGGCTTGCGATAATAAGGTTGCAAGGAAATATGAAGCTATGAGATGAGATGAGGTGAGAGATCAAAAGTTTTGATTTTTAAGTTAATCTCATTAGGATCATCATCATCAGAGTCTAAAAGTTTGGGAGGAATGTTACCAATTAGATTAGGATGCCCATTATAACCTATGGTTGAGTTGATAAGAAAGTTGAAAAGTTGCAACTCACAGAATGAAACACTATGTAAAGGTTCAAAAGCAGGAATCTTGAAGACACCATGATCTTGGAATTGTTTGAAATTTTAAGGGTTAGTGTCTCTTTGAATCTTATAAATGGATCCATTATGAGGAAATTTAACACATTATCAAGTGTAAGATGAAATAACTCATATACATGAGTCCATAGCCTACCAAGCAAGATGTTATATGAAAGGGGAAAGTTGAAGATTATCACCTTCACATGAATGGTGACAAGTTGGATAGTAATGGGAATCCACACACACCCTAAAGGAGGCATTTGCCTTCTATCATATCCTTGGCATGTGTTGTGTGTATACTTGAGATTACATTTGGAATACCCAAGAGTTTTAATGAAATCAAGGGAAGTGACATAGGTGCCAAAAGCCTCTTCAATCAAGGATCACTTGACTTAGATATCACCTATTTGGATGTTAATAAATAATGAAGGATCATTTGCACAAAGTATAATATCATTCAAAATCATAGATGTGATAAGAAATCGTAACAAAATAGAAGTGTCTATAGTTTCATCAATGTTAATGGTCATCTTTTCACATTGCTTTAAGATACTATCCTCTGATCCAGATAAATAAGCCTCCTATCTTGCTAGATGAGGGTTAGGGATATTCATCTTGAATAAAAGCTGCATGAGGTGGATTTTACGATGTAGATATGTCCTCATGAATTCAATAAAAAGGATTTGGGATTAAATATTAGTATGTTCTACAATGGGATCCCATTCACCATAACCCATAAGGAGATTATTAGATATAGGTGCATAATGATTAAGAAGGTCATAGTAAGGTGGATCTAAAGATCATTGAAACTTATGTTGATAAGAATGATAAGGTTGAGAAGAAGGTTGTAAATTTTTTGGTGATGAATAATTAGTTAGTTTAGATTGTTCTTCAGGTGTGGAAGAATTGCTAGTAGAAATTGGATTGTCATTAGTATTAGAAGATGGTGGGAGAGAAGTATAAATAGTGTGAGATGTGTCATGCAAGGGAGAATCATAAATCAGATCATGAAAATAGATAAGATCTGCTTGCCCCAACTCATTTAAATGAATTGTAGAAGAATCTTGGATAACATGATATGTCTTATGATAAGGAGTGCAGATAGGTTGTGAATCAATGAAAGCCACCACTCTTCACATATTGGTCATGTTAACCATATTATCTTTATAATTTGGTTCAACAAGACTCTCTACATTATTAGTGGAAGAAGTGGGTTTGTCTTGACTTTCTTGGACTGGTTAATGATTAGGTAAGGGGTCTTTATAGATAGTTAAATGAGTGTTTTCTTGATTTAAGGCTTGAGTTTTATCATGTGATTTATAGCCTTTGAAATCAATCTCATAGGCTTTTTGATGCTTACATATAATAGAATCATGATCAAAATTTGGGCCAAGAAGAAAGTCCTTATCTAAAATGTGAATTTGTCTACAAGTCTCATGAGAGTAACCCTATCTAGCATGAAACCAAAAAAACTTATTAGGATCATACCATGATTTCATAGGTCTAGTAGGGTCAATCTCTTGATAGAGAGACCTCGGTAAATGTTTAATAAATTTGGCTAAGGATAAAGTTTTATGTCCATTAATGTTACATGTTCAGAAATAAGGATTAGTGAATTGTTGAGAAGGAACTATTTATGAAGAAGGGTTAGGAATGATAGCTTCAACATTGTGAATAGTGTCATATGAATTGGTAACACCATCAATGGTAATATTGTGGTGTTTGTTATTTATTAATAGGTGAGGACCCATAGAGGGTTGGGATGGCTTGAATTGATGCATAAGAAAATATTGTCATTTGGCTTGATCAATACCTTCCTCCAAGGTACATGGAGAAAGGGTACAAACCTGATATTGTAGTTTAGGAAATAAAGCATTTGTAAAGAGATGAAAGAGATTATCATCTACCATATTATGTTCACATTTGTTTGACAAAGTCTTCCATCATTTAACAAAGGTTTGAGCAGTTTCAATTTCATTTTATTTGTAATTAAAGAAATGGGCCAAAGTGTTTTTTGGAAGATCACTAGTTTGAAATTCTTAAACTAAAGCATTTACTAAGTCCTCCAAACTAGTGATAGAGTGTGTTCTAAGTTGATTTTACCAATCCAAGGAATCACCCATGAGGGTTTTAGCTAAGAGTTTGGTAGCAACAAAGGTATTTAATTTTACCCAATCCTTGTGAATATTTATAAATGTTTTGAGGTGATTCCTTGGATTGGTAAAATATCAATGTTGGCAATTTGGGTAATAAGAGGTTCATTTTGTATATGCTTGATGACATTGTTGACTAATTGAGGTTGAGGAATGATATTACCTTGAGAATCTCAAAGAGAAAGAGGAAGAACACTTTAGTTATGTGTGCCCCAAGCCATTGGTTGGGGATTGGATTGAAGATTAAGAATGTGGTTTGGCATTCACATCATTTAATTCATATTATGAGCTTTGAATGTGTTCATTTGATTGAGAGTTTGCAATAATAGTTGATGAGTTTGACTATTGTTATGAGAAGAATTAATATTGGTGTTTGTGTTGATATTATTGTCTTGGGTACCACTATTAGTTTTAATGTGAACTTGAGAAGAGCTATGAGAATTTGAGGCACTAGTGGTGAAATTGTCTTGTGAAACAAAAGATGGACTAGTAAATGGTTGAGAAGAAGAAGCACTAGAAGCATGAGTGCCTTTGGTTTCAAATGATTAATTAGTGGAAGGATTAAGTATAGTAGATCCTATGAAAGGCCCACTAGATGTATAATCTACCATGTTAGTTGAGATACTACGTATAGAAGTAGAAGAAGTTAAAGAAGAAGATGCCATAGCATAAGGAGCCAAGATTTGAGAAGCAAAGAAATTGATACCCTCAAATCCTATTGAGAAAGTGGGAGTAGGAGAATGAGGTTCTTCAACTTGATGGCTAATAATGATGTTATAGGTGGTGTAAGGATCCTTCCCTCTATGTTGAGGTAATTCCATGATAAAGAAAAGCATCTCAGAAGTATACTCTAACTCAAGTTGATCCTCTAAGAGAAGAGGAGTGTTTTTCTTCAAAGAGGTATGATGAGGGGTCCCATAATCCATCATCCATGTTGCAATATGAACATTATTAGCATTCACAAAAGGATCCCTACTTTGTCTAAGGGAGACCCTATTAGGATTGATAAATTTCATCATGTCAGTTGACTGAACTTTAGTGTTGTCACAAAATAGAAAGACCATGATGAAAGAAAAAGGGAAAAGATGAGAAAGTAAAGGATTAGAAAGTGATTGACAATAGTACTAAGTCAACCTGGTCAACCTAGTGTAAAATAGGGACTATAAAACTATATTAGGTCCATAGTATCGACTCATTTCAGTGAAAAATGACTAGTAAAAAAAAGGAAAAGGTGCTTTAAATAGCACTAGGTCAACCTAGTACAGTGTATAGGGGCTAAAAAATACTAGGTCGACAGGGTCAACCTAATACAAAAGATAGGGAAGAAATGAAAGCTGATAACAAGTTATGAACTAAAGCAAGATAATTTCAAGTAATGTAAGAAAGTAGTAAGTACTAAAAGGGAAATAAAAAATCAATTGAATTGATGTCGACCAATCTAATTTATGCACACAAAGAAAAATATTGCACTAACACTGGCTAATGCAATCTTTTGCACACACAATTGATCAAAGAGTAAGCAAATAACTTGAAAGTAAAGTTAATTACTTGTTCAACCTAGAATGTTGATTAGATTATTAAGAATGATTTTAAGTGTAAAGGGAGATTGGATATAAGCAAGGTACTAGATAGTAATATAATGATGGTTTTAGGTAAGTTTAGGATGAAAGGGACTATAGTGGCAATGATACAAGCTTGGTTTTGGGGCCTACTCCCTAACTTCACACACTGTAGTGATAAGGGTGTCGGGTACTTAGCCAAAATATACCATTAACCATGATTTATACTTGACCAAACCATCATGTCAGCTTCCCCCTTGGTGATTAAATCCAAGTAGGTTATTTTGGGTAGTCAAATGTTTAAATATTGTTGATATTTATGAGGTTTGGTCATTTGTGAAAAAGAATATAAATAGTACAACTAAATGATTGATTGAAAACCACTTAATTAGACTATGTGAGTTATTCTAAGCTTGAAAATAATTGAAAAGAAATGTGTGATTAAGATATATGTTTAATTCCAACTTTGAAACAAGGTATAATTGAGAAAGTACATGGATAATTATATAAAATAGGGTCCACAGTGTCAACCCTATACTATGGAAGTAAAGTCTAAAAATGAACTAGGTCGGTCAGGTTGACATAGTTATTTTAGGACACATAAAACATAGAACTAGGTCCACAAGGTTGACCTACCTAACTATCTAAGTGTAGTTTTAAAGACTACAAATTGTGAAAGGAAAGTACAAAAACAAAAAGATACAGAGAAGTAGAAACTCACCTGAGTGGTTTAGAGACAAAAACATAGAAGATTGATGATTAAGAACCTTGGAGAACACTGTCAAAAACCTAAAAATTAGGTCAATCTAATTGACCAAGAAATATAGAAACCTATTGAAAAGGTGCTAAAAAGTGCAAAAAATGCACTAGGTTGACTTGGTCAACCTAGTTGACTGGACAAGAAGTCTAAAAATTGGTGAAAATTACACTGGGTCGAGTTGGTCGATCTAGTTGTCTAATAGAGTTATATAAGTTTTAAAACTTGTACTAGGTCTAGTTGGTCGAGCCAATTACCTATTCCTACAATCTTACATACAGAGATAAATAAACTAGGTCGACAAGGTCGATCAAGTACAGTAAAAATATGATGAAAATAATGATGAATAAAAATGAAATAAGTGAAATAAATCCTACAAGGGCTTGATTCACATCAAGTTCACCAGAATGTATGCAATCAAAAATGCATCATGTTCATAAATCAATCTTTG
Organism: Torreya grandis; assembly: GCA_037957365.1. Taxonomy (NCBI): domain Eukaryota; kingdom Viridiplantae; phylum Streptophyta; class Pinopsida; order Cupressales; family Taxaceae; genus Torreya; species Torreya grandis. Next base: position 342,088 of record JARHVA010008594.1, read on the forward strand.
ATCATATGGGATAGAACACACCTACACTTCTGATTGGGGGCATATAATTATTAAGCAGGAGTATGACCAATGTGAGGATCCACTAGACCTGATTAAGGGATCACTTATCACAACACACAATATGAGATAGGGTTTCAAAGCCTATAGTCTAAAATAATCGCATAACAACCCTAAAAGATTCCTATGATTTAATATTTCACTAATCTAATAACAAGAAAAGTAAATATAATCTAGTTTGCAGTAAAGCTTGTGGTACAAAGTGGGGGTTAGAAATAAAACAAATAAACAACTAAAATAAAACATGTATATAATGCATATACTTATGTCAATGTATATGAAATCCTAATACATGGAAGAAAAGAATACATATGCTCTATCTATCTACTCTTACAAAGGAAGAAAAAAGGTAGGAATACTGACCTTTGAATATGAACCCACTGAGTCTCAATCTCCCCTATGGTTAAGGTGCTTTGCAAGATATTTTCATTGTATATATGGATAACTAAGATAAACCAGATCTAGGCTACACAACCTATCCAATCATCTAAAAGACTTATCCACAAGATGAGATCAGAGTTCCAAAGAAAGTATTGAACCTTAAAGCTTTATTTCCCAAGTATAATGGTCAATAGGTAAATGTTCATTCACACTTATTCACTTAATTCTTCACTCTTATCAAATGGTGGTAAATGACCTTATATATATATATATATATATATATATATATATATTGGTAATTTGACTTATAAAATTTTATGAACATTGGTTGTGCTAGGTTGACCTGATCAACATAGCACATTTTCAGGGTTAACTCTCTAGGTATGTGTTAGGTTAGCCAAGAGGCCAACAAACCAAAAAAGAACAAAAGTCCTGAAACTATATTAGGTCAACGTGGTCAACCTGGCACAACTGACAAGTCAAAAGGGTGCTAAGGCAAGAAATGAAGGATAAAATATAAAAAATAATGGGAATAGATAGAACTAAGAAGAATAACCTTGGGTTAAATGGTTTTAGGAGGCTAGAGTGTGGATGACAATTAGAAAAAGGAATGACAATCTTACGAACCACCAATGGTTTGCCCACACTTTTCTTGGTGCACCCCTTAAAGCATGCACTCAATGAGATTGAGACTTGACAGGTTCCTTTAAGAAATGAAGTGTCAATAATCAATAAAAGTTAAAAATATTATGTGTGTATAATTACTATTACATCTATGATAATCACAATATGTAATTTTATCAAAATATTTTACTTGGTGGTTATTCATGTCTACTTCAAATGGTGGAGTTAGAGAAATAATATTTCACTCAAGTAAATTTCTTAGCAATTTGTGAGGTTATTTTGATAATTAAATAATTTCTTTCTTGGTTGATATGATAAAATTATCTTGTTATAAGGTTGAGAAATAACATTAACTATGATATTTTCATCATCTTTAATATTTATTGGCTTATCTTTGAAAGATGGTTTTATTTTAAAACTTAGTTGTGGAATTAGATGTAGGTGTGTACTTTATCTTGTTCAATGTGATAATTTTTTAAAAATATTTCTCTTATTATATGACAAGGTTCCTCAAATGATTTGAAGTTTTTGAAAATAATTGATTCATGCAAAGGTGAAACTAATTTTTTTTTTACAATATCTTGTAATTCATTATCTACCAATGTGTTAGTAATTTTGGAAAACAAGGTCTCATAGTGAAGTACATAATCACTGATAATATCATTAGTTCATTGATTTTATAAGTTTGTGCACAAGAAATAATTTCATCAATGTTGATAGTTAAATGCTTAAGAAATTGATCTTCTAGAGAATTAAATGCTTTAATTGATTGAATATGTAAATCATAAAACCAATGCAAAGTGTAATATTTTAGACTTATGGGAAAAAAATTAGTTAGCAATTTATCATTAAAAGTGTAATCAAAATATACTTTATGAAAAGATATAAGATGTTGTTCTAGATATGCTTTACATTCATATGGTGAAAGCTTAAGAGCTACAAATCCTATAGGTAAAAGATATGATGCAATCTTTGGTACTAATGGATTATGATGAAGGCTTGTTTTTTAATGATTGGCTAGATTTTGGTATACCTTTCTCTAAGTACAACACCTTAGCATGAAAAAGTGAAATAGTTTGCATAAGGAATTGTGTAGTAGGCAAGGTATGTGATGTAGTATGTGTAGCTATCAATGGTCCTATATGAGTCATTTGGTTAGGCATAGGCATGGATATTTATTCAAATCCTTGAGTTGTCACCAAATCAAAGTGAAGATGTAATAAAAGTATCAAAAGTAGTATTAACACCTATAATAGGGTTAACAATGCCAAATATTGGTTCTTTTGTGCATTGAAATTAGAGATTTTTTATTTTTTTGCATTTTTATAAGCCAAAAGGACTTCAATTACTTTTGGTATATATTTTTTAAATTGACAAAGTCCTTATTATAAAGAAGATAAATTTTGGAATTGTGTATGATCCACTCCATTAATTTCATCATGACAGATCCTATCTGAGTCTTAATAATTATCTTGTGTATTATGCTTGTCTTGATTAACTTTTTCAATATTATTATATTCTTGAAAATTTTCTTTAGAATTTTTAGAAAAGGAAAGGAATCCATTTAAGTGGTGGTAAAATATATTTTAAAGTGATAAATATGTTCCCCACTTAAACTAGCACTACACTTTAAAGGAATAAGGGAGGTAGGTTTTTAGGTGGCATAAAAAAATAACATGGGAAGGATAATGAAAATAGTAATTGAAATAAGAAAGATAGAAATAGAAGGAATTTTTTGTGTATGGAGATTAGTAAAATCCCCTTAAATCCAAGGTAAAAAAATGTGATTTCAGTGTCAGATTTAAAATTTGAGGTCAAAATAAAATGTTTTCAATGTCTTTGATTAGATATGAAGTTGAAAACAAGTTATTTTAGTGTCAAAATTGGATCCAAGGTCAAAAAAATTTATTTTAGTGTAATATATTTAGGAATTTATATAAACGTTAGGTCTAAATTTTTGAAGCAATGCTCAAGTAAAAAGTGGGTTCATGAATAAAAGTGAAGCTATCATGGGTTAACCAATATGTTTTATCATAATTTTTAATTAATGTGATTGTCAATATTAATTCAGATAAATTGAATGAAATATAAAAGCGTATTGTAAATCAACTTGCAACAAGCAGAATGAAGGAAAAATAAAAAATTCAAAAAAGTAAAATAAAATGAAATAAGATTAATTATGAAAAAAACATAAAAATTAGTTATTCATTATCTAAGTTCTAACTATGTAAACTAAAAAAAGGTTAGAATAGAATGATAGGAATTGATTCTACAAGTTCCCATAAACTATGACTAAAACCGGTGAGGGACATAATTGTCCAACTTGGGACCAAATAGACTACCACTATTAACCTGAGTTGGACAATATTTTACTCTACTAAAATTAAGGAAACTCAAGTCATGATCATTTATGACAACTTGAATTATGATTGTTTATAAAAAATTGACCTTTAACTGTGTGTGAAAGACTTGTAAATGACTTATTCAAAGTTGAAACCCTAAAATGACTTTGTAATGATTGAAAACATTTAAAAAAATGGGAAGAGGAATGGGATAAGTTGACCAAAATCACCCCCATGATGAATAAACTATGCTTATATATCCAATACTCTAAAGAGGGAATTCAATCCCACATAGTTCTCCCACTAACACTAATTTGTGCAAATTTTCTCCTTTGACTATATAAATACATCTAGAAATGAATTGAATACTTGATCATGATTTTTTGGCTTGGATAAAAAATATTCCTAAGTTGGCTAATGACTACTTTAAATAATTAAAATCTAAATTGAGAATAATAGGGAAGCTTTGCTTAGTGTGCAATAGTGTAAGTATGCCTTTGTATTAAAATTTCCAAGTGGTAGAATAGGTGACTTGAGTATGCCTTTGTAGAAATAAAAAAGGGAAAACCTCACACTAAATATCCTAAAATCATGGACCACATTATAAGGGAGGGTTAGAATTTGAAAAATGACTATTAAAAGTTTGAGGACATAAATACCCCGTAGGGGATAGGAATGATTTCCATTATTATTCCCTAATAGACATTTTTTCCTTAAGGGAAACATGTGACTTTTTGGTCCAGAGATGTCCGTATAGATGCTTAGAAATTTTCAAGTAGTTAGAACATTTTTTTAGGTGTCAAATAGTAATTTAGAAAATAAATAGGTCCACATAGGTGACTTTGTAAAAGTGAGGTAGAAAAATATGTCTAGATTAAGTGTTCAAGTCAATTAATGTGAAATAGAGCTATTAATGGAATTATTAATTATTCATGACTAAATTTGAGTCACTACACTATTTTGCCAACATGTTTTCAAGGTTCTCTTTGTCTTCTAAAATAACCCTAATTTCTATTATCAAACTTCATTGAATCTTTCCAAAGCATCCCAAAACCAATATATTTTTCTAAACCCTCTACAATTAATTTATCTCTCTAGATTTGGAAAAATAATTAGGTCTAGTTTACTATTTTATATTTGATTACACTTAATTAACTATGTATGAATATACATGTTTGATTTTAATGTAAAACACCTTTACTCATAATATAGTTTGGTGAATCTACATTGTCCTCCATGCAGTATATATTTTTATTGGTAGATCATGCTTCATTTATGTTAGAAATGTATTTGTTACATTAAATCCATTTTGTGTCTCTTTCCATCACATTCTCTCAAATACGTTATTCCAAAACCTCTAAGGTTAATTTTACTTGATTATTTTTCAAACCATAAGACATTTTTATGGTATGTGTTTTCAATGTTTGTGTTTATTATATTTTGAACTTGAATGAATCAATTTAATATATATAAACTATAAAAACTCAAATACAATGCGATACAATAAAATACAAAAAAGTAAAAATATGAAATTACCCTATGAATAGTACATTTGTATTAGAAACATGTACTTAGCTTTAAATGAATGTACAAACTATTCAATTGTTTTGAGTTTGATTAGATCAAACTCAAGATTATGTCACTATAGAAATAAAAAAAATTAAAGGTATAGGGAAAAAAGAACACTAGGAGGAAACATATGTAGTGTAGATCTATATGCTATTGTAAATTTATGCCTATTGACTGTGTATAATATTTTTTAGTTGGATCGCATGTTACCATATGCAAGGGTTTCCTAATTCTTTGTTGGGTCTGAATAGATGAACAAAAGACATACAAAAGTAAAACCCTATTCCTAAAAAAACACATATAATGAGATCAAATTCTAAAGTAAGAAAATATTTAGGAAGTGCGAATGACCAAGCTATCCTCATAAAACCCCATGTAATCTAAGTGTTTCCTACATAACCTGATAGGGCCTTGATCCAATGTAGTTCTACCTTTTGGGGAAAGTATGTAAATTTGTGACTAATGAAAATAGAATTTTGATTATAATGATTGAAAATGGATACCCTTGACCTAGAATAGAACACTATTAGACTTTTCCTATGACTGTTAGAAAGAATAAGAATATAAATTGGAAAGAATAGTGCTATTTTGTCCAATATATAATTCTTTTGAAATTAGATTGCCAGATGATTGATAGGTAGTGAATTGAGTGGCTTGATGTGAATTTATAGAGGAATATTTGGAATATTTTTATTATCCAATCTTAATAAAAACATGGGATATCCATTACTATTTTTTTCAATTTGAAAGATAGTAGAATAAAGAGAATAAGAGCACACTAGGGGATAAATCTGCACTACGAACATGTTTACCTAGTGTGAACTTATCATAGTTTGTTATAAACTTTTCAAACATTGTATTAGGGATATGTGAGTATAATAGGGATTAAAATTTATGAAATATGGATGCATCCATGATATTTTATTAGTACCTATAAGACAATTAAGGACACTATAGTGTAAAAATTCCATTATTTCATTTATACTCCCATTCAAATGTGTTCATGAAGATGTATTGTCAATTGGTCGCGTGATTCAAAATTTTCAAGTTATAATCTTTTGATCCCTAAAGAAATATTTCACTACATGATAAAAAGAAAATTTATTTTTTCCTCAATGATAGTGGAATATAATAATATATGGGGTGGTTAGATGGATCTTATGTGTAATTATAGGAACATATGGTTCATCTCTATCCCTCACAATTTCATTGCAATGATTGCACAAAATTTTTATCTTTAGGGATATATCTAACCACTTATAAATTTTGAATTTGTGAGACAATAAATGGTGTATGAAAATCATTATTTATTTTATAGACTAATATATAAGTGTTTATAAATATTGTTCATCAATTGAGTGCTTAAGTAAAAAGTTTGACATTATACTGATCAACTTTTAGTCCTTAAATCAAGTTTTTATTATGGGAGAAAAGTAATGTTGTTTCCTCATTATCAAGAGTGGAATATAATACTATAAGGTTTGATTATAGGTGTCCTCCTTATAACATAAGTATATTATCATATGTCACTACCCCTCACAATTTCATTATAATGGTTAGACAAATTTAGTTCTATTTTTACCTTAAGAACAAGAATATTCTCTTTAGGAATACATCCAACCACCTAAAAGTTTGGAGTTTTGGGTATAACTAAGGGAGGATGAAGGTCATTTCAAAAAAATAAATTTCACCAATTGGGTATATGGTTCAAAAAAAATTCATTATACTGACCAAATTTTGGTCTATAAATAAATATTTTTTTGTAAAATAAAATGTGTCATTATTTCTTCTTCATCATGAGTGGAAGAGAATCATCTTGTGGGTGATTATAGGACTCAGTATTTTAACCATATGAACTTATAATTCGTATTTACCCCTAATGTTTCACTACAACAACTACATAAAGCTCATTTCATTTTTCCCCTTAACAACAAAAATGTTTTCTTAAGGGATGTTTTTAACCAAATTTAAATTTTGAGTTTATGGGATGACAAAGGGTGTAATAAGTTCATTATTTTATTTATATTCATATTTAAATGTGTCCATGAATACATTTTTTTAGATTGGTTGTGCAGTTCATTTTTTTTTGCATTATACTAACCAACTTTTAGTCCCTAAATAAAGATTTTATTGTGAGATAAAACATGTTTTTTCTTCATCATAAGTGAAAGAGAATAATCTTCAGGATGTTTCGATAACTCTCGAGTGCAACTATAGGATATTATAGTTTATATATACCCCTTATAATTTTACTTAAAGGGTTACATAAATTTTATTTTATTTTTCATTTAAATAAAGACATGAATCTCTTCAGGGATGTATCTAATTACCTACAATTTTAGCAACTAGGGGCTGACAAAGTGAAAAAAAAAATTCTTGTGCTTATACACCAGTTTTGATATGTGCATGAAAAAGGTTAATTGATTGTGCATACATTACAAAAGTTTCATGTTATATTGATTAAATTTTAGTCCCTAAATAAATATTTCATTATGAGATAAAATGTACTACCGTTTATTTCTTATTAAGAGTGGAAGAGTCCTCCAATGGGTGTTTATATGACTCCCCTATACAATGGATGCATAAATTTTATTTTATTTTTCCCATTAGAAATGAGAAGATTCATTTTAATAATGCTTCTAGTTTCCTATAATTTTGATGTCCATGGGTTGAATAATGATGAATGAAGGTAATTATTACATTATATTCCCATCTATATATTTCTATTAATATGTTTTGTCAATAGGGTTCGCATTTCAAAAGTTTCACATTATATTGACCAAATTTTTGTCCCTAAAACAATATTTTTTTGTGAGAGAAAACATGTTGTCATTTCTTCCTAGTCATGAGTGTAAGATATTAATATATAGGATGATTATATGAATCCCCCCATGAAATTTTAGGAGCTTATAGTTTAATTTCCCCCCTTAGTTTTACTACAACAACTAAACAAATTTTGTTTCATTTTCCTCCTTAAGAATGACATGATTTTATTCAAGAATGCATTCAACCACCTACAAGTTTGGAGTAAAAGGTATGATGAAGGGTATTAAATTTTAATTATTTTTTTACAGGCCATTTATAAGTGTTAATGAAGGTAGTTTTTCTATTGGTCTTGTGGTTCAAAAGTTATGCATTATACTGAACAACTTTTGGTCCCTAAAGTAAGTTATTACTGCAAGAGAAAGCATTTTCTCATTTCCTTCTCACTGACAGTGAAACATAACACTATAAATTGTGATTATAAAATATCATTGAAAATTTATTATCTTATTTTTAATCTCTACCCCTCATGGTTTCAATGCAATAGTTGTAAAAACTTCATTCCATTTTTCCCTTTAAGAATGATAAGTTTCTCTTCAAGGATACATCTAACCACATGCAAGTTTTGAGTTAAGGGGATTTTGAAGTGAATATTAAGGTAATTATTTCATTTAAATTCCAATATTTATTTGTATTTGAATATGGTTTGTCAATTGGGCATGTGATTCAAAACATTTGCCTTGTAATGACCAAATTTTGGTCCCTAAATCAAGTTTTCACTATGAGATAAAATAGGTCACCATCTCCTCCTCATGATGAATGGAAGATAATCATTTAAGGGGTGATTATAGTAACCATCCATGCAAAATTTTAGATTACATTTCATATATTCCTCTTATGGTTTTCCTACAATGGTTTTGCGAAGTTCATTCTATTTTAACCCTTAAGGACAATAAAATTTTAATTAGGGATGCATTTAAATTCAATTTTTTTTGACTTATAGGTTTGATTGAGGGAATATGAATATCATTATTGTGTTTATAATTCTATCTATATGTTTCTACAAATATTGTTCATCAATTGTTCTTGTAATTCAAAAACATTGCATTATATTGACCAACTTTTGGTCCCTAAAGCAATATTTTATTACGAGAGAAAATGTACCACCATTTATTCCTCATTGATATTGGAATATAATACTTTTGATATTTCTTAAAATAAAACAACATGAAATTTTAGTAACTTGGTTTTTCTCTACCTTTACAGTTTCACTGCAATAACAGTGCAAAGTTCATTATGTATTGCTCTTTAAGAACAAGAAGTTCCTCTTTAGGGATACATCCATACACCTAAAAAGTTTAGGATTTTGGGATTTAATGAGGGTGTAAAAATTTAACTATTTTGTCTATATTCCTATCTATATGTGTCCATGAGTATGGTTCTTTATTTGGGTTCAGATTTCAAAATTTGTGTTATACTGACCAATTATTAGTTTCTAAAGCAATTTTTTACTGCGAGAGAAAATGGGTCATCATTTCCTCATCATCATGATTGGAATAAATTATATAAAAGTCATTTAAATGACCCCATATATAACTTTATGGTATTAAATTTTGTCTCTACCCATCACAAGTTTTTGGCAACACCTATGCAAAGTTTTTTCCATTTTTTCCCTTAAGATTGACAAGATTCTTTTTAGGGATGCATCCAACCACCTGCAAGTTTCAAATCTAGGGATAGATGGAGGATATAATAAGGTAATTATTAAATTTATGTCCCCATATATACATGTTTTTTAACATGTTTTTTCAATTAGGCATATTATTCAAATTTTGAGCATTATAATGAGCCACTTTTGGTCACTAATGCAAGATTTCACTTCAAGAGAAATAATGTCTCCATTTATTCCTCATCAAGAGAGGAATATAATACTCTATGAGGATCTTAAATTACTCTACCTTATAACTTTAGGATATTAAGATTTATCTCTACCCTCATTTCACTTCAATGAGTATGCAAAATTAGTTCCTTTTTCACCCTTAAAACAATAAGTTTCTCTTCAGGGATGCATCTGGCTACCTATAAGTTTGGATTATAAGGTATGAATAAAGTTATAATAATTTAATTATTTAATTTATAAACCCATTTTTACATTTATGTTTAGATGGTTCTTGGATTGGGTGTGTGATTTAAACTTTACACATTATAGTGATAAAAGTTTGGTCATTAAAGCAAGTTTTTGCTATGAGAGAAAATGAGTTGTCATTTTCTCCCCATCATGAATGGAATATAATAATAATTAGGGTTATTATAATACTCCCCCATGAAAATTAATGAGATTAAGGTTTGTCTCTACTCCTCATGATTTTTTTGCAATAGCTATGCAAATTTTGTTTCATTTTCCCCCTCAAGAATGAGAAGATTAATTTACGGATGAGTATGACAACCTACAAGTTTTGAGTGTGAGGGAAAATTAAGGGAAGAAAAGGTGGGTTAACATAAATAAACCTCTATGGATTATTTGGAATACTTCCATGTGTAACTTTAGAAGCTTCTAATTTTTCTACATGGTTTGAAATCGTGTTCCAAATTTATTTAGTTTTAAAGATGCATTTCACAAAAACCTTCACAAAAACTTATCAAGTTGACCAAAGTATGCTATTATTTTTTTATATACATATTTTAACAATAACAATAATGAAAGGTAAACATTAGTTATTCTTTCATTATCATAACCATTATATGAATACTTATTCATTTATGAATAATTCCAAAATGGATAATGTATAAAAACAACAAATAATAATATTTATACACAAATTATAAATACATTATTCATATAGATATGTTAGATTTATGTATGTGTATCCAAATTTTCATAATAATATAAAAAATGGGCCATATCAACATAACTTCTAGACCTTATAGATATATAAAATGATCCATATATGTATACAAATTGGGCCATTTAAGCATACAAAACTATCAATATCAGAATACAAAATAAATTTCACCTATAACTACAAATAACACTACTAATATCTTGTGTTACTTAGTGCCTCAAAATAAGTATTGCCTCATTACCCTAGATGTAGAACCTTGGTTGTTATATGTCTCATTATGGGGAGAGACTCTATTCTCAGCTTTTAAAGATCAAATTTCTATGACACAACCTCAACAAACTATTGCAACCACACAACATATAAATTAGAAAATAATACATTAAAATGATATATGGAAAATGATAGAGTTTTTAATAGAAATATTTTGTAACAAGGTGAATCTAGACTCACTTCATGCCACCTAAAGGGATACCTAGGGCTACATGAACTCAAATATATCACTAATGGAGAATCCTATGGAGCATACATATAAGGTTAGAGATGTGAATACAAATATAAATATGACATAGATTATCATTACTTGAAGTTAAAATGTAATTTTACTACATGTTCCCACCAGTTTTTATCTCTAAATCATGTGCTACTAGGGAGATACTAGATCCTGGGACACAATTAGGGTACTCATAACATCCCTCATCATCATTTGTATAAGCAAAATACGAACTACTTAAATTATGAGTAAATTAAAATTAAACCTATATTTAAATGAATTTTAATTATTCATTCTACATAAAGAGAGACAAAGAATAGCATGGAACTGTAATGCTAATTATAGTGTTATCATCATATTTTTATATTTTGTATGGGGTATTAATAGAATTTATCATCATATATATACACACAAAATGAAAGAGAAAAATTACATAACCTATTTAAGATAAATTAAAATTATTCTTTATACAGTAAGATAGAGTGAGAGGGATAGAAAGAGATAAAAAATAGTGACAATGAGAGGAAGTGAGAGAGGTAGAAAAAGAGATGGTGACATGGAGAGAGAGAGAGAGAGAGAGAGAGAGAGTACAATGTTATCTCTTTTTCTCTCCTTCTCTCTTCTTATGTATTTATATCTTACAAGAGGAGATGGTAATGAAAAGTAATAAAATACACTAAAACTATGGTGTATAAATTTTTTAAAACAACATATAAACTTGACAATTTACTTCCATAACTTATGCGTAGGGTATTGTAGTGTTAATCGCATCATAAAAAAAGTCTAAATGAGGTTGGGTACCCAAAATATTAGCTATCATCTATACAAACAACAAATAAAATATTTAAAATATTAATAAATTAAGTAAACACATTAAAATATAAACTTAATATTTGTTTACATACATACACAAACTATATTTAATTACATGTGTGAATACATATGGTGAATTAGATAGTCTTGCATATCTAATTGTGTGTTGACCTTAGGTGTTAATATAAATATATATGGAATATACTATTGTGTACTAGTGTCTTTAGGTGTTGAAGTAACTACATATGTAATATATTGTTGCATACTAGTTTCTAGAGGTGCTGAAGCAACTGTAGACAACATATATTATTGCATACTAATGTCCTATACATATGTAAGTATAGTCTTTGCAAGTGTGTGTATTGAATTTTTGCATGTAACCCATGTATGTCTAATTTAAACGTGTGGTTTAGTACAGTTCCTCCCACATGATGTACAATTATGTATATAAACTTTAGGATGCATGTTATCTGTGCAACCGTGTGAACACCAATAAAAATATGTACATTGCTAGATGTGCCACCACCTATAGCCTATGTACAAGTCCTTATCATATGCATCCCATGGTCAATAAATACCTATGTGAAACTAAAAAAATCCTCAAGGGTGTCAATTTTTGTACTATTATATAATATTTTAAGGATGGAAGTATGTGTTATTGTCTTTTTATTTATTTGTGGGTAGTTTTGGTCATGCTTGGTACCAAGTCTATTATATCATGACTCACCTCCCCTATCTTATAATATCCTCACGTCAAAATAATTTGATATTTATTGGATAACAAACTCATAATAAATATTTCTCAAAAAATACAATGGAACCTCATTGTTATTGCATAGGGCTCATCAAACACCATCCACCACCTATCCAATTTTTTCTAGTCTGTACATGAAAAATAATTCAATGGTAATTCTTTTCAACTCGTTTAAGGTGGTTTGGTAGTTATGGTCATATGAAATAAAAGAACATAATTATTATTATTTCTCTTTTTTATTTTTAATAGCCTCATATAAAAATTTATCAAAATAATAATGTTTCAATACCTCCCTTCGATGTATCATTACATCGAGTAGGGAAGTGACATTTCCTACTTTATTATAAATGAGCTCCAATGTATCAAAAAGTGAATTTTGTAAATTTTTGTTAAAGATTCACACAAACCATTAATTAAAATTTTCAATTGTTTCTAATTTGAATTATATTGTTGATATAATTATGTTTTTCCTTCTATAAAGTTAAAATATTGTGGGTTCTCATCAGGTTTTTTTGGGAAGTTTTTTTTCAAGAAATGGGTCCATAAAATCAAGAATATAAAAATATAGAAAGAAACATATATATAATGTATTTTAAGGATTTCATCAGAGAGATTTAATTTTAATTCCAATGCCCCCTTGCCTTGTGATTACTGTAAAAACTACATGACAAAAAATACCATCATAAACCCTAAGCATGCCCCAAGTAAAAAAACAACATAGATGAGACCATGATGCAAGTATGGATGCTTGATGGATATGTCTAAAGAATAATAACACACATTCCCTCTATTTTTATCTCTTCAATCACAAACAAATAATGTGAAATGAGAAGAAAAATGTGTTTTTATTTATTTTTAGTTGTTTTAGAGTCTAAAAAGGGCATACTTACTTTGTTACACAAAGGGTGCATTATCTTTGAGGTTTAATTGGTGTATGCCCTTTGGTACCTTAAAGGGCATGTACCCTTTTTGTGATAAAGGGTGTATTCCCTTTAGGGTCTTTGTAAAAAATATTTTTTTTCTAGAAATGACAACTTTTTATCCCCTAACTTTGTCCATTCATCCCAATTTTTTATGTGGTGAAATTATTTCTCAAATTTGAGTTTGAAAATAGATTTCATTGTATAGATTATTGAACCCACATCATACCTTCCTAAAAAATATTAATGTTATCAATATTTTGTCTACTTTTAATTAATCTCTTTTGCTCTAGTCTAATAATTGCAAGAATAATGTGTCATAGGTGGAGCACAATAAATTAAATAAGAATATTTTAGGAGATATTTCATAAGGTGATAGTCCTTAAATTATAATAAGATTTGGATCCCATGATTTATGAATAAACTTGATATTTCATTGGTTAATAATTGTTCTTAGGGAATTATATAAAAAATACTCTTTATAAACCTAAAGAAATACTAGAAAAAAAGTGGCCTTATATAAGTCAAAAGAAAATTGTTCAAGGCCCAAAGATTTAAAATTGTCCATTTAGAGTGAATATCATAATAATTTCCTCGATAAAGAGAAATCCATTTGAATTTTTTTAATATGGGTTGAGATTATGAGGAACAACATTAAGGCATTCTTATAAATATTAAGTTCTCTCCATAGAATTATCATGTACCAAAAACATTAAATTATATTGATCCAAAAATGAATTGTAAATCTTAGAAAGATATATAAGCCAACTATGAGAAAATTTAATGGATTTATTTTTTATGTTCGCTTGCTTAGCCCATATATATTTTGAAAAATATTCCAAATATATTTCTCTAACCTTAAGAAAGTAAAGGCGATTTTGAATTTGAGATCTCTTGGTACTCCAAAAAAATTATCTTGAGTTTTATTTGAGCACCCTCCAACTATAATTGAGTATCAAATGGGTTGAGCTCAAGTTGAGAGGATATCCAATGAAATTATGTGTGCAAGGCATTGTTGACTCTTTTAAAAATTCTCACATCTTGTTTATCATACTATTTGAGGAAGGTGGAAGTGTGTGTGATGGAAAATTTCCAACTAGAAGTGTAGACACCAAAAAATTGCACATTTATAGTTTTTGATAACTAAATGCCTTAGGATCCCCTAGAACTTCTTAAAACTTCCCAAAAATCCCCTTTAACCAAATAAATCACCATTTTCCTAGTCACAAATATCATTCAACATCACTATTTGAAATTACTATTAAAAAAAGTACTATTCACCATCACTAGTCATTATAGGACCCACTATCACTATTCATGATGACATGGCAAGTGGCATGGAAAGTGACATGGCATGTGACATGTAAAGTGACATGGGAGGTGATTTGCGAGGTGATATGGCAAGTGACATGGATTATAAGTGATTTGGATTGATGTGGGATATCATACCCCACTTGGGACCCTTCCCAAAGTGCTTGATGAGCTCATTCATGCATCACAAGCCCCCCCCCCCCCCAAAAAAAAAAAAAAAAAAAAAAAGTGGTGAATTTACCCTTAAGGGGTCATTATTCAGCATGTATTTTTTATTCCCACATGAAATTATATTTTAAAAGAGATACCTACCTCTTTAAGACTTTGGGAAAGACAAAGAACATCCATTTTTGACTTTTTAGCTCAAATGGAGGCTCACCAACCCAAATGATAGATTTTTCAACCCACATGAGAATCCTCACCAACCTCACCTTAGAATTTATATCCCCCACATGGAAAATGGCACCACATTTTGTGTGCCACCCCTTTAAGTGCTTGTGTGAAAGCAAAAAAGGATGGGGAGAAGTCTTTAAGCCTCATTCAAACCCATTTCATGATTTCCATTCAAAATTGAAGACTCCCCAACCCACATGGGAATAATCACCAACCTCACCTTGACTAAATCATGATCCCACTTGGATAAATTATAATTGCTTCAATATTCCTCTTTTTTGGCATGTTTCTTCACACAAAAATGCTATAAATACCCTGCTCTCCTTCACCCAAGGTTAAGTGGAAAGTTAGTCTTTTGTTCTTAGAATATTATTGTAGGTTTTTTAAGGAGGTCATCATTTTGGATGTCATAATCAATGATATTATCATCTTGGAGGAAAATAATTCAAATCAAATAATCTCTGTGAAAATGGCCATAGGATTCCTTCATCACATTATCAACAACATCAACCACATCAACAAGCCTCAAGGTAATCTTATTTCGTTTTATTTATTTAAGTTATTTAATTAAAGCATTAATTTCATTACCTTGACCTATACTCTTTAAACTACTTTCCATCTTAATCCATTAATGTCCTTTACCACCTTTGCCCTCTTTGGACCTTTGCCACCTTCATCCTCTTTTCCCCCTCATCTTTTTGATACCCTAGTTGCTTGTTGTTTTATAATTTTCAACCATCCATCCCTCTAATTTATATTATCTTAATCAACCCAAACCAAACCATTCTTTTGACCCGCATCAAATTTACAAACCCAACACCACAACCTTGCCTTAACCAATTTTCAGCATTAGCATAATCAAACTAGTTGTTTCATTTTGGTTAACTTAGAAAAGTATTTAATCTTCTCAATTAATTTGTTTTCATTTTATATATTTTTATGTTAGTTTTATATTCATTTAAGGAAAATATATCTCTTTTATCATTTCAACTTAAGTGTTAAAAGTAGGTGGATTGACAGCCTCCTAGAAAGCTTTCACTTTTAGGATCTAGCTCACGCTAGGCAATCCACCCAACTACTTGTTTAACAAACAAGTTTTTTGTGATAGTGTTTTATTATTTTTAGGTATTCTTCCCTAGAAAAATAATAGTTATCCATAATCATTGGTATTATTCCACACCCTTCATTCCTATTTTCTTTCTTTTCAAAAATCAAACAATTAAGAAAAGTAAAAAAAATGAGAGAAACATTTTGGCATGCCCAGTGGGACCTAGTTCCCTTTTCTTCCTTAATTTTCTACTCATAAATTAAAATCACTTCTTTTTGGGCCTAAAATAAACCCTTTGCATCCATTGATTTATTATTGATCTTAGTTCATCTAATAATTTAGGAGAAAAAGTAATCTTATCGCATATTTTACATTTGTCATCACAAACTAAACCAAACCACAAAATAATTAATGCATCAAAACAATACTTGAGACAAGGACCAACTGGGATTTCATTACCTAGCAGCAACCTTACCCCCTCCTGTCTATCCCACTTAGATTTCACTACCAAGGGGAGAACCAATTCAGCTCTTTGGTTGAGTATAAACTCTAAACTTGGTATATCTTGGCTAAGTACCCATAACCCTTATTGCTATAGGATGTGAAGTGAGGGGCTAGGCCCCAATACAAAGCCATGTATCGAAGTTTAACATAGTTATTTCTTATAAGCACCTAAACAACTTGAAACCAACCATAGCTTGCCTTTATAGTACCCAATCTACAACCCAACTTCCCCGTTCACACTGTTTAAGGCATAAGCCAAAAGTGATTTAAAATTAATCCTAAGATAAACACATTTTAGTGTATGCAATGATTGCTTTGAAGTCTTTTTAGTTTATTTATGTTTGAGGTGTAAGTTTCCTTTTTTTTCTCTTCTTCACATGGTCTTTGGCCAACTATTGAGGAATCAAACCACCTAATAACCTAACTTTCACCACCTTATATTTGTTACTTAGTTTAATGGATACCCTTCCTACAACCTTCCCTAGAGATCCTAGATTTGCTAGAATCTTACAAGACAACCCTCTTTCCTGAAAACATTATCTTACATCATGAGCCATTTATGATCCCAATCCAAACTAAAATCAACCCAACCCTACCTATGACCAATCCGACTTCAACTTTAACCAACCAACAAATTGTCAACTACCACCTGACCTGGTTACAATGTTAATAGACTAGATTAGTAAAGTAGAATCATCTATTTCCAATACCCATGAGCAATCAAACCTCACATACAATCAATCAAACCTCAACTAATCAAATCAACAACCATTTGGTTATCACCCTACCTTACCCACAACATATAAACATATATCATGTCAATTATACTCAAACCTCAGGCCCCTTATACCAACCATCATATCTATTACCCCGATCAAACCTATCAAACTTAACCTACCAACCAACCCATCAACCAACTTATCAACCCAACCAGCCTATCAATCTTTAGGCCCAACCAAGCTAATCAAACCAACCCATATTTTTACCCTGACCACCATATCAATTGCATCAACCTACCTTATAAACCTATCGACCAACCTACCAATCTCTTAATATATCAACCTTACCAACATTTATCAACTTATCAACCCTATCAAACCCAACCAGTAACTACCAACCAAACCTACCTAACTTACTAAATTTATCTAAATTATCAAACCTACCTAAATTATCAAGCGTACCAAACTTATCAAATCAACAAACCCCATCAAACCAACTAATTAGCCTACAAAAGTAGTACATCCCACTGAGGGAATCTTATGCCTCAATCCTTGATAAATTCTTGGAGGATTCCATAATTAGTCTTCCTCCAATCAAATCTATCAATACATCTCTTCTAAAGCCAATTTGGTTCATATAAAATGAATTTTGTATGTATCATCACACATACGACTATGACATAAAGAGGATGTGGATATTTTAAGATGCTCATCCAAAACCTTATCAATCATAAGGAGGTTTCAAAAGTATTTCTCCTTACCCCCACCAATCTAGCCTTGGACATCATCAAACAATCAATCATTGAACCTCTTCATTTATTTATTGATGAGGAAACCCCTGACCAAAGCCCTTAGCACGATGAGGCCTACTAATCAAATTTAGTCCTTAGCAAACCTATAATCAAGGAAACCATAATCCAACCCTTAACCAAACCACTTTTTGACCAAGTGCAACCTCACTCCATTTATTAAAAATCATAATTAAGGAAACCAAAAAATCTTTTCCACTTCCCCTTTTAGTGAATTAAAGCCAACCAGAATCATCTAACACTTGTGAGGTGCACATGATCAATGTTGTTATTGATAAACCTATTACTACTACTTCCACCCCACTCATTGAAGTGGGGGACTCACTTCCCAATCCTTTGGATGACCAAACAAATAAAGTAACCAGTTCCTTCCTTTCACTTGACACCATTACACCTTCCTCCCCCACCATAGAATCACCTACTCTTCCTTTGGAAATCATTCCTTTAAAAGAGGTCAGCTTATCTAGTCCATCTATGGAAGAAACATCTTCTCTAAATTTTGAACCTTCCACCAAAAACATAGATGGGGAAACCATTCATTCTTCTCCACCCAAGGGTTTAAGATTTGAAATAAATGATCAAGGAACCAAACCTATCTACAAGCCCTTTTCTAGGCTAGTACAAATCCTAGAGTTCACTTCTCAACCCAATCTTGATAGAGTCACTTTTTGGCATCATCTTGGCCTCCCTTACCAAAACAAACAAGACCCCTTAGCTTCACTTGAATCCACCCTCAAACCTATCACTACCTCAACCCCATCCTTAGATACTCCATCCTCTAAAACCATAAGGCAACTATCCAACCCACTTCCATCTAGAATTATTAAATACCCTTACACCTATTTGACTAAACCCATCAAGAATTTAAGAATACTTCCTATTCCTATAATAACTCACCAATCTTTGAAATTAGACCTAACTCCATCAAGTCCATCAAATAAAACTTTAACTAAACCTATTAAAAGGGTGGAATATCCTAAACCATCTTGAAATAGACCCATGACATCCCCTTCTCTTAAATATTCTACTTCCAAACCAACCAAACCACCCCAACCTAGCCAATCTACTAAATCCATCCCACAACTAACAAGTTACAGGGTAAAGCCTACTCCTAAGAAGGCTCCCACTCCAAAGCCCAAAAATCCATCACCCCCAATGCCTTTACTTGAATCCTATTCAACATTTTACAAAGGTTATTGAAAACCTCCTCCTTAACCTTACCACCTCTCAAATGTTTCTAACTTGTCAAAAAATTTGACCCTTCATGTCCTTAACCAAAATGGTTTAATGCCAACTTAGTCTATGCATACCATAGGAAACCTAAAAATGACACATAGCATTGTAAATCTCTCCAAGCACTCATCCATAACTTATATGAGGATAATATGTTATCAGATGAACCTCCCTTAACCAAGCCATCCCAACCTAAGCGACAAACCAAAACTACCCCACCACCCATAACTTCCATAGTAAAAACTAATTTTAGGAAGGCTCCCAAAACAAAAAACCTATCACCTCCAACACCTTTGAATGAATCTTATTCAACCATTTTACAAAGGTTATTATAAACCTCTTCCTTAACCTTACCACCTATCAAACCTTTTGACCCTATTAAAACTTTCAACCCTTCATGCCCAAAACCATCATGGTACAATGACCACCATGTGTGCTCTTACCATAGGATACTTGGCCATGATACGGAACATTGCAAAGCTCTTAAAACCATTATCCACTAAATTTACAATGATAATATGTTATCAAATGAACCTCCTTTGATCCCATTACCAACCTGACCATCAACAAAACCTACCCAACAATTACCTATTCCCCCATTCTCACTTAAGAGTAAGGAAGAACCAAAGCAATAAACACACACACACACACACACACACATTTACATATACATATATATACATACCTATACATACACACACACACACAGATGTGTGTGTGTGTGTGTGTGTGTGTGTGTGTGTGTGTGTGTGTGTGTGTGTGTGTGTGTGTGTAATGTTACTTCTAAATCCCTATATTAACTCTTACATGTTTGGATTAGATATGTATTTATTAATGTACAAGTAGAAATGAAAAGTGATTTTGCATATAAATCCTATTTTTCTTTGGGTCCTCTATCTTTTATTCCATAGCCAATACCTACTCCAAGCAACATGTCTCAAAAAGACTTAACATTATAAATTCCAAGAGTCAGTTAAAAGATAAGTAGGACACCTACTTTATTAACTATGTCAATAAGCTAAACTAACACTTCCTTTTATCCACATCATTTATAGGGTTACCCACTCTGAAGTCCCACAAAAGGATAGGGGAAAGGCTAAAATGTCCATTCCATAGACATACCCTTCAAACCCTCAACATTCTAACCAAACCCACCTACAAACACCTTCACTTTGGTATCTTTTTCCCACCCATGCAAAGATTAAACTAGGGTAACTTTCTTTCTATAAAGCTTTAACCATTTATTAACTTCAACCATACCTTAACTATAAACTGAACTAACCCTTGGATTTTTTGCCTCAACCTATCAACCAAACCTATCCATCAACCCAACTTGAACCAAGTGGTATATCAAATTGGGGAAACCCATTTGGACACCACCTGACCTATTTGGGGTACAAATTCTCCCATCGAACCATTGGAAATTACCCATCTCCATCAAACCTAACCAACCTTACCTCAAACCTCAAGACTTCACTATCAAAGATCTCATCCTAAAATAAAACCAACATGTGACCAACATGGAGAAGAGTAAATGAGGAAAGTTTTCTTTCAATTGGCTTGGACCCTATATCATCACCCATAAGTATGGATCAAGAGCTTATCATCTGTCCTCTCTCGAATGCAAACTAGAACCTAAGCCTCTCAATGCTTCACATATGTGTCCATTTTTATGTTAAAGAAGGATTAAGCTCACTTATTTTTCTAACTTAAGCTCATCCCTTGATTATGAGATTTTAATCTTCACCCACCTTGTTCTTCCCCTTTTTAGGACAATTGATTATAGCATAAAACCATGTGACTAACCATCACAGTCATGGCCTAATCCTAAATATGGGTGCCACGGATCTATCTATAGCATGGTTCTCATGGATACTTTTCATCTCTAACAAGATGGAATCCCATGGTCATTGTCTCTCAAAACCACACCCTTTCAAATACCATTAACGTTCTAGTGTAAAGTTTTTACCTCATAAAGGTAAACCTCTAAACTTAATTGGCTTAGTCCATGTCTAAACACATTTAATATTACAACAATTAACTAGGTCAATATCTTAAGCATTATAGACTACTCCCTCAAAGGATATCTGCCCCCCAAAAAATCCACATGTAAGGTAGACTGCTCCCTTGAAGGACAACTATTAAGAACATTAAAACAAAGCCAATAATCTTAGACCAATCACTCGAAGGATGGTTCAGTTAACTTTGTCAAAAGTAGAGCAATTTCATGGAATCTTCCCACATTGATCAACTTCTTATATACAATAATAAATTAAAAGACCCACTATCACAACCAATTCTAAAGCCGCAATCGGCTCTCAAGTAACATAATAAGTTGGATGCCACAATCAGCTTTACCATGTAGACTTCTCACATTGATCAGTCTACATCTAGCATACAACATGGACTTGTCTAATACCATTCTTAGGTCACCTATAGAAGGGGAAAACTAATTCACATGAGGTTATCATACATATCACCCATTACCCTTCACACAACCTATCACCCATCTTCCATTTTGACTATATATAAATCAAGGGATTTAGATCTTACTTGACACCCTATGATCAAGAAACCTTTTTTATCAACTAACGACCATTCATGCATACGACCTTTCATGCCTAACATTTGAAGGGCTTATATTCATCAAGCCATTCCCACTTTGGGTCTGTGTTCAATCCTTGTCAAAAATAAAGCATCATGCCCTATTCTTATATTATTGTGTTTGGTTGATGTTTTCATCATGATATTTACCATCTAGTGTTACAACAAAAATAATCATTCTTTTTACATTAAGTGAGAATACAATAACCATCACCATACCATTCATAACCATAACCATAACATTCATAAGTATCCACCCATTCATAACTATAACCATAAAATTCAACCAACAACATCTAACACATTTTGTACATGTTTACAGTAAACTATGAAAATATTATATTTTAGGTTAAGGAGTTGCATGACACATACAAAGTTATTAGACTCTCCACGCCTACCTAAGTATTAAACCAATTATTTAGTGACTATGGATTTATGTTTAGTCATCCTTCTACTTGATTATTCCCTAAACTCGCATCCATAGCATTCCCTATCTCAGCGGTTGCTAAAGGGCATACTTTGTTCTCCTCTCCCACATTCATCCCCATAGGGTGAGAAACATATTTTTCTCTAGGTCTTTCACTATGATACATTCACCTTCTTTCCCCTTTTTCCTTCCTATTCCTACTAGCCCATTACCACATGCCCTAAGCATCAGACCCCAACCATTGGTAGTGTCTTCTTGAGCATGGTGGTCTTCTCTTCTATGCTATTTGAATGATCATCTATAGCAAAGGGACCACCATCTTATCCTAGCCATGCAACTTCTTTTTAGTTAGGCCCAAACTAGCAAAACCAATAATTTACTAGTTCCACAAATCTAGGATAGAGGATGCAAACATGGCCACCATTTGTCTAACCTACCCATGCAACTCTTAGGTTAGTCAAGGTCCATCCTCTATCGCTTACCATGCTAGTAAATTCCTTGTATAATCTACTTAACTGTCAAATAAATTATTTGTAAGTCATCACTTTGCTATTTCCCTTAAAACTTGGCTCATAGTAGTGATGAACCTTGACCACATTGAATCTGCAAATTTGGATAAACCCTCACTTCTTAAAACTCAACTCATAGTGATTAATACTATCTCTAAAATCCTACCCTCGTATAATTTTAGAATAAGTAATCTGCTAACAAAGGCACTTCTTCTTTGGATTAGCTCCATTAAAGATCATTTATGGTACTTATCATTGTGTTCCCTTCTAATTTATCCTACCTTTCCCATACGTAGATCTCATCCTCCTACATGTGGGATCATTATGGTAACTATTTATTAATCTAAACTATTCACTTTCATCGACACCTTCACCAAAACCCAAAACTATTATTTTACCAAACCTTCTCCCTCAGCCCAAACCAGCCCATGTGGTCAATCAAATTAGGGCAGCCAATTTTCACACCACTCATCCAAACCTTATTGAACTACATTGGCCTGATGTCCATGGAATATGTAGGCACTGCTCTATGGGTAGCTTAGCCACTAACAACTAATTCCCATCCCCTTCTTTTTCTTCTCACTAATTTATGTTGCTAATAATGCCCTCTTGCTTAGGGCATCCTATATCAAGGAATCCTTGAATTATTTCTTCGGCATCCTTATGTTTGAACACCATATAATACTTCATATTAAGTTTTTTCCTTAGTTTTAAGAGAACTATATTGGCTTGAGGTATTTTTGACTATGTAAGTAGCACTCAGTTACTGAGGTTAACTCAGCCACTTCCTTTACTTTATTTACCCTTTTCACCTAAAATCTCTTCCTCCACTTATCTACCTATCTCCTAACCATATCCCTACCTCCATCTTATCAATCTCTTTTAATCACTTTTCCATTTTGTCAATCTCTTTTAACACATGGGTTGACAACATTCCCCATTGGCCCCCCTTACCTCCCATAAAGGTGCCTCTTACTCTGCTTCATTGGCCTCCCCATCATCTTTCCTTGTGCATGCTCTGTGGTCCACTTCCCCACCCACATTTTTCATTTGTTTTCCTCTCTTTCACCTTATTACCAACCTTACCTTTTATCCCCTTCAACTTCTTTATCCATCCTCATCATCTCCTCTCACCCTTGGGTATTTGTCATAACCCCTTTATCACTCTCTTTTTCTCACCCATTCCACATCATACTATGCATCTTGAAAGCTTTATATTTCTTATGTTGCTGTACTTTTTCTTTACGTGTATCACCACTCTTTGCCATTCCACCACTCTTCCCACTGTACCCATTTTCTATTCTTCCTATTTTCTTTTTTTTTCCATCCTTTCATCCTTTTTATCTTCCCCTTTTTCCTCCACAACTAGTTTCTCCCTAGGTATTTATCTTTTGAGAAGCCTTCCATAATTGCCCTTTTCTTCTTATCTCTTCTTTCCTATGGCCCTTTTTGCATTCTCCTTTCCCTCTTTTTATATCGGTATTCACTTATCTTTTGCATCTGTATGAATATATATGCTTTGTATCCCTGCTTCAATTCTTCCTTTTTATTCTTATCATCCCTGATCTTCATCCCTTAGTTTCATCTCACTCCCTTTCATTGCATCCCTCTATTTATTCACCACCTCACCATTTTTTTCCTTGTCAATCCCTTCTAATCATCCCTTCAGCTTGTCAATCTCTTCTAACAAGTTGATTAACACCTATGTTCTCTCTTCACCTTCTTGTCCACCCATCCTTTGCTTGCCCTCATCCCTCACCCCTTTTCCATTTTCCATCCCATTCTCATCTCCAAAACCACCATCTGATTTGCTTCGTTATTCCTCTCCTTGCATATCATCACCCATGATTACTTGGTCAAGATACCACCTAATTCTTCCATCTCCCATCATCCTCTTTGTGTCCTCATTTCACTCCTATTTTCCTCATGTTTCCTTCCATTGATTTTCTTATTTTTCATTTTCATCACCAAAATATTTTGTCTTTTTTAGACTTATTTTCAAACCTTTCATGGCCACCCATATCCCTCATTCTCCCCTTACCCTTCATGATATTTACACTTCTCTCCCCATCCTTTTCAATTCTCCAATCTGTCATTCTTTAGTGCATCTCTCACCTACAATATTTTACCATGTATTTTTATTCTCTTTTCTCTATTTCATTTTTTTATCTCCCTTGATGTCCTTCCTTGCTCTTCTTGACCTATATGACCATGCCTAGCTTCTTCCATCCTTATCCACATTCATATTTATCTATGACCTCATTTTTTTCTCTTCATTCATCTCTTGGTCCACCTTTACCTCATCCCTTGTTGGATCTCCTTATGTTCTTAAATTTCACCTCCACCTCTTTAGAGTGTAGTCACCAGTTGTACTGCTCCTGCATACATCTCCTTGTTTGCTTCCTTGTATCCTCCATGCCCTTGCCTTAATGCATAAAATATGGTTAGGTTCTTTACTTTAGGATCATCCCTTTCTTCCTTTAATGCCTCTATATGTTACACTCAAACTATCTTTTTTATCCCTCTCCAAGTACTCCCTTCACCCTCCCTATCACCTTTTGCCTTTTCAACCCTCTATGAATTTTGAGCATGCTATGGCCTCCAAGGTCTTCCACTCAATTTTGGTTTACTTCAAGATATATACCACTCTTAAAAATTTATAACACAATTGGCTAGGACCGTGGGCTCATACAACCAACTAGTAAACTGAGCATCATTCATCCATCGAGATGAAAATTCCTTCCCTACCTCTTCTAGTCTTGCCTATTTTAAACCCCTTTTACTCTGACATTTGAAGATATTAGAATCAAAATTAAAACCACCTTCAAATGGAAGATTTGGGATGCCCACATGGAGATGATATCTACACCCTCTCACATGCCCTAACCTTCTAACCAATAATTTCCTTTGATTCTCCCTTTCAGACTACATCTTATTATGCCTTAAAATAACCCTTGCTTTAATGCCTAAAATCCACAACTTGCTCCCTCATTTAATTAATATTATTGTTATTCACCTCACTCCATATTTTAATTCCCCTTAGCGTCTTTCTCTGAATTTCCTTAAAACTTAATGCTTACTTATTTTGTGTCCTTACTGACTCAAGGGTCAAGGGTTTGAATCTTCACCACTTCTCATTTACCCACTCTGCTACTTTTCTCCCCTGAACTATTAAATAATAACCTTCCATATCCTGTTAATGGCATTATTATGGAATGTGCACAATGTTGACTTATTTGGATGGTGATGAAAGACCCTGTCAAATCATCATGGAAAGTTGAAGTAGTTCCATATTTTCCAAATCTTGGGACCGCATATTTCTACCTTTCCTTTTATTTACAATGGTGGTAGAAACTTCATACTTCAAGCTACTTATCCATGGCTACAGACTCATTTTACATAGTTGATGCAATCATCTAAATTGCATCCTATCTCACCTCATCTACCATTTCTACCACACCCATCATAAACTATTTGATAGCCATATTTTCCACCCTTTGGTACTTTCATTTTTCCAATGTCTTTCGCCTAGACCTACCTATGTGATAGCCAATTTGGACAACCATGTTAACCAACACCCTTTGCCACAAAAGAACTATATTTAACCTAACATTTTTTAAAAATCCCTATCCATAGAACTATGTAGGTAGTGCCCACTTGATACATACATCTAGAGTTAGCTCAACCATCCCCTTCTAACCCATACACAATCCACCTATGTTTTCACCATGTCCACCTTGACGTCAGTTGCTTTTGACCTAGACCATTGATGCTTTTTGCAAGAAATTTTTCTTGCAATGACCAACCTTGCCATGTTGAACTTTTAAACATTTACACCGCCTCATGAAAAACTAGATCATTTGTGTTTTTCTCAGGAGTACTTCCTACCCTAGAAATATGAGTCAATATTGACCTTGTCTAGGAACCTTGATAAGACTAGCCCAATTAGTTATGACCAATGCTGGGGACTGATTACCTTGTCATTTATCTTAGAACCCAAATTTTTTCTAGCAACATTGGCACCTTTAGTCTCTACATAATCTTGATTATTGCACTTATTCATATTTTGTGAACCCGTTGGCATTTCACATACCTAGTTACCTTGTGGTACCACCTAGTGCCTCCCCATCAACTACTTATCAAACCTACACCTAGTTCGAGCTTTCCTCATTGACTCTTAGTTTGAGGGGGAACACCTCCTCCCATACCCAGGATACCCTGACCTTCGACCAAGCGATTTATTTTTATTTTATAGCTTGTCAATTCAAGGTTGCATAACAAAAAGGGGTAAAATATAGATACTAAAAAACTATGCATTTATAGTTTTTAATGACTAAATACCTCAAGATCCCATAAAACTTCTTAAACCTTCCTAAACCCCCCTTTACCCAAATAAATCACCATTCACCTAGTCACAAATATAATTCAAAATCACTATTTAAAAGTACTATTTACCATCACTATTCACTGTAGGAACCACTATCACTATTCATGATGACATGGTAAGTGATATGGCATGTGACATGTCAAGTGACATGGGGGGTGATTTGGGAGGTGATATGGCAAGTGGAGTGGCTTAGAAGTGATGTGGCTAGATGTGGGATATCATACCCCACTTTGGACCCTTTCCAAAGTGCTTGATAACCTCATTCAAGCATCACAAGGCCCCCTCATGAAATGTGATGAATTTCCTTTTAAGGGATCATTATTCAACATGTATTTTTATCTTCCCACATGAAATTATATTTTAAAAGAGATACCTACCTCTTTAAGACTTTAGAAAAGACAAAGAGCATTATTTGTGATTTTTTATCTCAAATGGAGGCTCACCAACCCAAATGAGAGATTTTCCAACCCACATGAGAATCCTCACCAACCTCACCTTGGAATTTTCATCCTCTACATGGAAAATGGTGCCATATTTGGTGTGCCACCCCTTTAATTGCTTGTATGAAAGTAAGAAAAGATGGAGAGAAGTCTTTAAGCCTCATTCAAACCCATGTGCATGATTTCCATTCAAACTTAAAGCCTCACCAACCCACATGGGAATCCTCACCAACCTCACCTTGACTAAATCATGAGCCCACTTGGACAAATTTGAATTACTTCAATATTTCTCTATTTTGACATGTTTCTTCAGACAAAAATGCTATAAATACCCCCCTCTCCTTCACTCAAGGTTAAGTGGAAAGTTAGTATTTTGTTCTTAGCATATTGCTACAGGTTTTTGAAGGATGTCATCATTTTAGAGGTCATAATCAAGGATATTATCATCTTGAAGGAAAATAATTCAAAGCAATGAAGCTCTGTTGAAATGGCCACAAGATTCCTTCATCACATCATCAACAACATCAACCACATCAACAAGCCTCAAAGTAATCTTATTTGGTTTTATTTATTTTAGTTATTTACTTAAATCATTCCTTTCATTACCTTGACCTATACTCTTTAAACTACTTGACATCTTAAACCTTTAACCTCCTTTACCACCTTTGCCATTTTTATTCTATTTACCTCCTTTGCCCTCTTTGTACCTTTGCCACCTTCATCCTCTTTGCCCCCTCATCCTTTTGCTACCCTAGTTGATTTTTGTTTTATCTTTTTCAACCATCCATCCCTCTCATTTATATTATCTCAATCAACCTCAACCAAACCATTCTTTTGACCCATATAAAATTGCTAAATCCAAAACCACAACCTTGCCTTAATCGATTTTCAGCATTAGCATAATCAAATTAGTTGCTTCATTTTGGTTAACTTAGCAAAGTATCTCATCTTCTCAATTAATTCACTGTCATTCATTGTATTTTTATGTTAGTTTTATAGTTATTTAAGGAAAATATATCTATATTATCATTTCAATTTAAGTGTTAAAATTAGGGGGATTGACAGCCTCCTAGAAAGCTTTCACTTCTAAGATCTAGCTCATGCTAGGCAATCCACCCAACTAGTTGTCTAATTAACAAGTTTTTGTGATAGTGTTTTCTTATTTTTAAGTATTCTTCACTATCCAAAAAAAATTTCTCCATAATCATCTGGATTCAATGCATGCACTTTTATAGGTATTCTTCCACATCCTTCATTCCTAGTTTCTTTCTTTTCAAAAATCAAAAAATGAAGAAAAGCAAAAAAATTGAGAGAAACAAGAAGCATATGGTAGACATAGTGCCAAGTTATAGACTCTGATAACAATTAAAATAGTACCTTTATGAGAAATAAAATAATGTGGTCACATGTGCGAGGAATGTTTTATGTATGTCTCCCCATATCATCAAGAAAGTGATGGAGCTATGATTGGAAATGAAATATTTCATATGGATAGTGATGTAACTCTTCTATTTATAACCTAGAGATATAATGTGTTTCTTAGTGAGCATGACATAGATAATTATTTTGAGGACCTAGTTATGAATGACATATAAATTAAACCACATAAATCAAGGATTTATGTTGTCAAACTATTGCCAAAATTTAGGGTCTGAGAACAACAAACAATTTTTAAAATAAATCAAATGTTCACATTTACTAATGCACCATCATATCAATAAATCACCTTATTTATCCTTAATAGATTTAACCATGATAATGTCACCATAAATTACATAGATGGTAAAATGAATATTTTCATTAAGCTATCACCACAAAAAAATTATTTTTAGTTGATCATTGTGGGTGTAGACATTAATTGTACTCAAAAGTCAGCAACCAATATGAAGTGTGACTGACATGACATAATGCATCAGATATGCTTCTAAGGAAATT
This sequence comes from Torreya grandis, assembly GCA_037957365.1. Taxonomy (NCBI): domain Eukaryota; kingdom Viridiplantae; phylum Streptophyta; class Pinopsida; order Cupressales; family Taxaceae; genus Torreya; species Torreya grandis. The sequence continues at coordinate 371,963 of JARHVA010008594.1, forward strand.
ATAGAAGAATTAATATTTTTTAGAAAAAATAAAATAATTATGCCACAAAGACCATCCTCATGATAGGTGGTATATTGTACAACATAACACTCCTAAAAGTAGTTTGCAGAAGAAAGATAGAAACATTAACTTCTTGAAGGAAAATTTTATCAAAAGCACTAAGTTGTTGACAAACTAGTCTTAGAATAAATAAATTATTAGAGGGATATATGAGGCCCCACAAATTATATAAGATAATATTAATGAGGAGGAATAACCCCAATTCTCTTTGGCCATCACCATGTATGTTAATGCTGCAAACTTGTTATCTAAAAGAGTATCTGGTTTGGATGAATAAAGTCACAAGCTAAATTTAACCACTATAATAGGCTAACGTTTATAATTGGATTCACAAAAATTTAAAGATTGGTGGAACCCCTAATGATGTCCTAACATTCAAGATAATTCTTTGAGTATATAGTGTATTTTTAGAGTGTAAATCTTCAATATTTTCACAAAAGTTATTAGCATAAACAAAGTGATAATAAATACAAGAAATACATCTAAAACCTCAGAGCTCAACAAAATATCAAAGAGACTACAAATGCATAAAGATTCAAAACATGCAAACCTATTTTGTATCTTGATCATTTTTGGGATGGGTGTCGAATGTAGTGTTAGACTGTCTTTGTCAATGCCAATATGTAGTTAAGCACCTCCATTAGAGCTATGGATCATGAAGACTTTGATCAAAGAGGGTAGAAGAAGTGATGCACAAATATACTTGACAATTTAATAACACTTCATTATCAGAATTGAGCATGGTGAATAATGATGTGAATGGTCTTATTTATAACAAATTCAGATCAAGTAGGACCCTTCATCTTAAAATTAGGATGTATTGTTGACAAAGGGTCCTCAAGTGTGCACATGGATCGATGGTGTAATACCTTCATCTTAATCAAGATGAAGGGTGGAGGATGACTTTTGAAAATATCAATTATGGATAGAAATAAGCTCATCATCTTAATTAAGATGAAGGGGGAGGATGCTATTTGTAAATATCAAAGAAAAATGAAAATAAGCCTTTCATCTCAATTAATATGAAGGGTAAAGCATCTTCTCCAAGAGAGCACATGGATCTCAAAAGGTGGGCCCTTAATCTTATTTCCAAGATGAGGTGTGGATAATAATCCCACTTTATTGCTAATTCTTTGCATAATTGATGTGCTCTCAAGGGTATATTATTAGGGTCTCAATTTTCTTTTACATGAAAATGTTCTTTGGAGGTGGAGAAGAGGAAAATTAGAAATTGAAAGATTAATTAATTAAATAATTAAAAGACATATTTAATTAATATAATGTGAGGAATTGATCATTTGACTGAAATTGAGATAGAGAAAGTGATTGAAATGAAAATGATAATTGATCAGAGAAATGAAAATGCTCATGGCAATCAATGAAAATGATAGAGAACGCACTGAAAAATTCAAGGAGATTAGAGAAAACACTCGAACCCTCCAAGAAAAAGTTAACAATGAAAACATAAAGGAAAATGTGGAAATTACTCCTAGGATCGGTGAAATTACTGGAATATCAATGAAATTGTGACCCTAGCTGTCAAATAGTGAATTTGCCCATAAAACATCAAAATTGCCTATTTGAATAGAAATTTTGCCTTATCAACAACAAAATCATCATAAAGTGACAATGAGATAGAAATATGAGAATTGAGAGAGAAATGAAATGACCTGACCATAGATAGTGATAAGACTTATAATTTTGACATGATTTAGACAAGTAGACATGAGTAGACTATAAAAATATGACTTAAAATGTAGATATAGACAATTGGATGAGTGATTTGCAATGGATTGCAAGAGTGCATGGAGGTATTGATCTCACAAGAGTGATGATCTCATATTCTTTGTTAGTTGGGACTTTGGACAAGGGACATGCTCACATTCTTTAATATGATCAGACTATTGCACATTGTTAGAATACCTATGATTAAGGTAGATCTTGCTTTATTGAGTGCAAAAGTAAAGCGATGGAGATCAAACACTTCAACCTTCTGGCTACCCACTAGAGAGATACAATGACATTGGAGGATAGCATTATATGCTCCACATTCCTATCAGGGTTTGTGTAATCTAATGGCTACCTCCACGAGATAGACAAGTAGTTTTGGATGAGTTGATAGGTCCACTAGATATCCAATTGGTGCATGAGTGCATGGATTTTGATGAGATTGAGTTGGTTATGGATATTAGAGGAAATATATGGGGATGATGTTGCACCAATTTTATTTGATCAAGTTATCCTCATACTCATGGCTATTGTTAGCGACATCATGTTCCCTAATAAGAGCAGGTAATTTTTCCATAGGGGACTCGGTGGTGTAGTTCAAGACATGCTATTAGATACAGTGGTTTTTACATGGGGACCTATGATTTTGGCATAGCTATATCATGATCTTCATTACATTTTTCACCATAGGCGATGGAGCATAGGTCCGTACACAGTGCAATAGGTATGGTCATAGGAGCATGTGGCGATTGAGCACTCGATTAGCATGCAATGACCAAGGGCATTGGATGAGCCTATATCTTATGGATGGTATTAGATAGGGCCAAGGCACTAGAGTCACCTAAGGAATGTTAGATAATATAGATGATCTATTGATAATTTGACTATCGACGACATCACATGGACGCCTTACCACACTATTCAGTTTCTATTTCCTGAGGATGTAGAGGTGATGTTATACATGACTAATCCATGCTAAATTATGGGGTGACAAGAGTATATGATTGATAGATATCATCCTGATAGAGTGCTTCATTAGTTTATAATTTGAAAGGATATGCCACTAGGACCCCATAGATTTGCACATGTCGTCAGGGATGTCAGACATTGGGGGTTAGCCCCAAACATGGTAGAGGCACAAGTGAGTTTTGAATTAGTACCCAAAGTGCAGTGGGTATACACAGGTAGACTTTCAAATGAAGGAGGGATAGATGCATATGTGACATGGTGGGCCCAACATCAACCTCTTTAACTTACCTTACCATAGGATAGAGATGATACATAGGATCCTCGCACTATGAGGGTTACAGTTTTATAAGGGAGAGTGGAGGAAGAGAAAGAGTATGGAGAGGAGACAGGGTTTGATGAGATTTTTAATATCGAGATAGAGGAGGGAGATGGTGTAGATATTGAGTATGTCAAGGAGGAGATAGAGGTGGATGATTGTGATGATCATATGGATATAGATAGGATAGACACAAGACATGAGACATAGACATTAAGGATAGACACAAGACATGAGACATAGACATTAGTGGATCCATGGCATCCTAGATCATCTAGAGCTCCTATTTCGGCAAAGACACATAGACAAATAGCTAGACTAAGGGAAGAGATTAACATATGGGAGGTAGAGGTGGCTGAGATATAATGCAGATTTGATCATATATCACATCTATCCACAGCTCATGGGTAGATTGTCATAGACCAGGTTGAGATTCAAATATTGAGGGCAGAGATAACTAGGTTGGATATGGCATTGAGACATATTACTGCCAAATGGGACACTCTAAGTTTAGAGAGGCATAGGGTGATACTAGAGAGAGACATAGATAGATAAGAGAAAGATGTGGTACAAAGACATAGTGAAGATAGAGTGAGATTCTATATGAGTAGAGAAAGATAGAATAGGTGGCCATGGCCTAGTTATATCTTGAGAGGGACACCTTGAGAGAGCTAACCATTGATAGGGGGTTGCATATATTTATGATAGGAGACCTAGGGAGAAAGATGAAACATAGTACTATAGGCCACTATATGAGGCAGCAGTTCCAGAGGCATCTCTGATGCCTACATTCTCGTAGTATAAGTCCAAACAACATTTATCATCCAAATCAACCTCTCAATCACATAGATCTACAACTTCTACTAAATCAGTACACATCCACCACCACATTCTTCTATGGGTCCACTAGCACCATGGACACCATCACTAAATGGAGGAGGAGAGAGCTTGAGATAGGAAGCTCAATGAGATGGCTCGATGAGAGGTAGCCATAGTCAGAGTTGACTTGATTATAGGTATTATACTTTACATTTTTGATTTATGAGATGTAATTTTATGTATACATGATACATTAGGCTGGTCTAATTTTTACTTATACTATCCATTTTTTATGTATATGTACCATTTGATATATATGGACATAGATCATTTACATATATGAGATTGTTGACATTTTGTGTTATCTTATGTGTTATTTATGTTCATTTTCTTATGTCTTCTTTCTCTTTGATTAGACATTAGATATTATGCTCATGATTTTTATTTGCTCCTGAGATGTGTTTGATGTGATGGATAGGCTTTATGATCATGAATTATTTTTTTGATGAGTAGACCAAATATATAGAGATGTATTTGATTGCTTGCATTGACATGGTAACCATTTTAAATCTTGATTTTATATTGCACATGACAATATGCATCATAATGTTGGAAGGATCATGATAACATTCAATTATTTAAATGCATAACAAATTGAATTCAAAATGCAAATGTATACAAGTTAAAATATGGACAATCAGGTTTTTAAATGTACAACATAATCCACTTAAATCAATATTATTCATATATAAGTGTTCACCACTCAAAATCATGATATGAATAATCAAGACATAAGGGAGGAAATATAATGTGGTAAATTAAGGCACCTAAGTAAAAAACAATGCATCAATAAGTAAACAAACAATTAGGGAAATCAAACTCGAATACATTCACTCACATCCAAACATCTTGATTAAAATAAGCAAGAGTCATGCGGGAAGCAAAATGTAACAAGTTAAGGCACCTGATAAAATTAGTAAGCATTCCATTCAAAAACACACAAATGAAATCAAGTAAACATTCCATTCATAAAACCAGTGTGTGTGAAAATAAGGCATTACTCTTTGAGACCAAGGGTATGATAAAATAATCACGATTGAGGGGGAAATAGAAGAATAGGAAGGAAGTGTCTGAGCTAACTCCAAATTCTCTAAGCAAGTGGATGCTACCTACATAGTCCCAAGGACATTGGATCCAACATGGACTTCAAACAAAATGTAGTTTCCCAAGGAATTTGGGATTGAAAAAAATTGATGACAAGTAAAGATATTTGATTATATAGAAGACATAAGAACATGCTTACAAAATGGTGAGTGTGTATAATTGAATAGGCTTGTTAAGATGGAAATAGATATGCTCAAAAATGTCAAGAGCATGGGATAAGGGATGGTTGAAATGACCTCAGGGAATTGAGCACTACCTACATAGTCCAATTGGGATGTCAAGCCATTGTAGTTCCATAAAAAATGGACATAGAAAAAGATAAGTGTGATCGTGGACAAGAATGTGAAGAATTTGAGATATAATGGTTAAGCTCACAAAATGACAAGAGTGTAAAATATGAAATGGTAAGAGCGTGAAACTGATAACTTGAAAAATGGAAAGAGTGTTAAATTGATAACCTATAAAATGGAAAGAGCGTGAAATTGACTCATAAAACGATGAGAGTGTGGAAATTTGGCCCCACTCATAGAAAAATTGCACTTATAAAGATATGAAAATCACCAAAGAGATACGTCAAAATGTGCCACCTCAATATGAGAAACTAGAAAATCAAGTTGATCAATGAGATAACAACTAATCAAGTACGACATTCTAGATATGAGTACCCTATGGGAAAGAACACCCCTATTTTGGATTTTTTGCACTTTCGAATGTTTAGGGTCTTTTGGGATTTTTTACCTTTCAAGGTTCTTTTGGATTTTTGACTTTTTAGGGTTTTTGGGAATATGATATGCACAAGATAATTTTGAATAGAGAATATACAGACATGAAATAGGAAACAACAAATCTAGAAACACATATCAAAGGGAAAGGTACTTGTGGGTGTAATTATTCAATATGAACAAGAGACATAGATAAAGGGAATGATCTGACATGAACAAATCTATAGAAACCATTCAACAATAATAGGTAGTAGGATACAATTTATTCCTTGAAACAACAAATTTGGGTGTGAAGTAGTTGTGTGTAGGAATACAAATAAGAATTGTCAAGATCTCGAGACAATAATAATAGTCTTACAATCAAGAAGATCAAAAATTTCCATATCTAGAAATTTATGAAATTAAGCATATAAATTTCATTTAAGCTCATCCACCAACACTAAAGATGCATATAAATTTATATGAAATTAAGCATATAAATTTCATTTAAGCTCATCCACCAACACTAAAGATGCATTTAAACAAATTTTTTCAAGACATGCTTAATTTCATATAAATCTTTTCACAATAAAAATTTCCATATCTAGAACAAAAATTTCCATATCTAGAACAAGACAAATTAAGCATATAAACACTAAAGATGCATAATATGCATTGGCTAATCAAATTTGTCACCCTCTAGAGTAGCTAACTTATATGCACCTGATCCATATTTTTCTATGATAATGAAGGGGCCTAACTAATTTAATTCAAACTTACCTTTATTCTTTCATTCAACATTTGTGTTATTTTGATTCTCTTTGAGCACAAAATCACCAAGCTCAAATTCTCATAAAATAATTATCTTGTTATAACACTGACATAGTTGATTTTGATAAGACTTGAAGTGATTTAAAGCAACTAGCCATTTCTCATCTAGAAGCTCCAATTCTACTAATATTCCCACTCTGTATTCTTATTCGTTAAGAACACATTGTAATGAAATACACAATGGGGGCATCTCATCCTCAATAGGCAATATGGTTTCAAAACCATATACCAAAGAATAAGGAGTTACATTAGTAAGAGTGTGAACATTAGTATGATATGCCCATAAGGCTAGAAAAATTTAGTGTGCCAATCACAGCCATAGGTATTAACCATTTTATTCATAATTTTGATCAATGTCTTATTGGAAGCTTCGACATGTCCATTACTTTGAGGATAGTATGGAATCTAGAACTTATGATTGATATGAAATTCAGAACAAAGAGTAGTAACATCTTTATTTTTGAATGATCCACCACTATCAACTATAATGGTAGATGGGATACTAGAGTGATATAAGTTATGATTCAGAATGAATTTTGAAATCTTCTTACAATAATATAGTTAAGAGGGATTACCTCTACCCATTTTTTGAAATACTCAATTGTAGTAAGAATGTGCTTATGACCATCAGAAGAAGTACAATTAATCTTGACAATGAGATCATCTCTCCATGTGGAAAAAGACCAAGGAGTCATGACTAGTTGAAGTGCTTGGGATGGAGCATGTATAATATTTCCATGTTGTTGACATGGAAAACATTTATTAACATATACACATGCATTGGAATACATATTAGGCCAGTAGTATATAGTACAAAGAAGCTTTTAAAGTCAAACAAAACCACTAGTATGGGCACCATATATTCCTTCATGAACTTCCTTTAGTGTTAATTTAGATTCTCCCATATTTAGACAATGAAGCAGAGTTCCTTCATAGCCTCTATGATAGAGCATATTACCAAGTATGGTATAATGGGAAGTGTTATGAATAAAGTATTTGGTTTTATTTTAGGACAATTCAAGAGGAATAATTTGGTCTTGGAGATATGAATATATCAAAACATGAGGGAGAATTGGGACCAAAAATGACATGTCATTTCATTAGAAAAATAGGTATGTTCTAGAATAAGAATATTTTCAATAAAAAATTGGTACTCTTTGATAGTTGAAGCAATTTTGATCATAGATCCAATAGTGACCATAACATCAACAGATCTATTATTGGCCCTAGGAATTTATTCAATTTGGATGAATTTAAATTTGATTTTAAGCTCATCCACTAAACTTTTATAAGTTAACAATTTATCATCTTTCATCTAGTACTGATCAGTGGTGTAGTTTATAATGAGCTGAGAATCTCCATAGACTTGTAGATTTTGAATATTCCATTGCACTATAAGATGAAGTCCATCTAGTAAATCTTCATACTTATTAATTTTATTTGTGCATGG